>CM065730.1:14417364-14419864 GCA_033310375.1 Conus canariensis | reverse complement strand
CAGATAGATAGATATATAGACAGATAGATAGATAGATAGCCAGACAGACGGACGGATAGATACATAGACAGACAGACAGAGAGACAGAAAGATATACAGGGAGAGAGAGAGAGATTGATTGATTGATTAATTGATTGATAGACAGACAGACAGATATTTGATGCCGACTAAGTTTATTGAAGCTCCATTTCACAGAAAGTTAGATGCTTTTAATTAGGTTCATCCTCACTGTCTGTGCCATAATCCCACTACTTGATTTTCCGTTTACGCTGTCTGGTATTTTCCGAAAGACGCGCCGCTCGTTCCATTCCTTCCTCTCCCCCACCACCAGTCAGTGCACTCCTCTCCCGCCACCAGTCAGTGCACTCCTCTCCCGCCACCACCAGTCAGTGCACTCCTCTCCCCGCCACCCCAGTGAGTGCACTTCTCTCCCGCCACCCCCAGTCAGTGCATTCCTCTACCACCACCAGTCAGTGCACTCCTCTCCCGCCACCCCCAGTCAGTGCACTCCTCTCCCGCCACCACCAGTCAGTGCACTCCTCTCCCGCCACCAGTCAGTGCACTCCACTCCCGCCACCACCAGTCACAGCACTCCTCTCCCGCCATCACCAGTCAGTGCACTCCTCTCCCGCCACCCCCAGTCAGTGCACTCTCCCCCACTCTCCTCCGCCACCACCAGTCAGTGCACTCCTCTCCCGCCACCACCAGTCAGTGCACTCCTCTCCCGCCATCACCAGTCAGTGCACTCCTCTCCCGCCACCACCAGTCAGTGCACTCCTCTCCCGCCACCACCAGTCAGTGCACTCCTCTCCCGCCACACCAGTCAGTGCACTCCTCTCTCCCGCCACCACCCAGTCAGTGCACCTCCTCTCTCCCGCCACCACAGTCAGTGCACTCCTCTCCCGCCACCACCAGTCAGTGCACTCCTCTCCCGCCACCACCAGTCAGTGCACTCCTGTCCCGCCACCACCAGTCAGTGCACTCCTCTCCCGCCACCACCAGTCAGTGCACTCCTCTCCCGCCACCCCTCAGTGCATTGCACTCTCTCCTCCCGCCACCCCAGTCAATGCACTCCTCTCCCGCCACCACCAGTCAGTGCACTCCTCTCCCGCCACCACCAGTCAGTGCACTCCTCTCCCGCCACCACCAGTCAATGCACTCCTCTCCCGCCACCACCAGTCAGTGCACTCCTCTCCCGCCACCAGTCAGTGCACTCCTCTCCCGCCACCACCAGTCAGTGCACTCATCTCCCGCCACCACCAGTCAGTGCACTCCTCTCCCCGCCACCACCAGTCAGTGCACTCCTCTCCCGCCACCAGTCAATGCACTCCTCTCCCGCCACCAGTCAGTGCACTCCTCTCCCGCCACCACCAGTCAGTGCACTCCTCTCCCGCCACCACCAGTCAGTGCACTCCTCTCCCGCCGCCACCACCAGTCAGTGCACTCCTCTCCCGCCACCACCAGTCAGTGCACTCCTCTCCCGCCACCACCAGTCAGTGCACTCCTCTCCCGCCACCAGTCAGTGCACTCCTCTCCCGCCGCCACCAGTCAGTGCACTCCTCTCCCGCCACCACCAGTCAGTGCACTCCTCTCCCGCCACCACCAGTCAGTGCACTCCTCTCCCGCCACCAGTCAGTGCACTCCTCTCCCGCCACCACCAGTCAATGCACCTCCTCTCCCGCCACCACCAGTCAGTGCACTCCCTCTCCCGCCACCACCAGTCAATGCACTCCTCTCCCGCCACCACCAGTCAGGCACTCCTCTCCCGCCACCACCAGTCAGTGCACTCCTCTCCCGCCACCACCAGTCAGTGCACTCCTCTCCCGCCACCACCAGTCAGTCACTCCTCTCCCGCCACCACCAGTCAGTGCACTCCTCTCCCGCCACCACCAGTCAGTGCACTCCTCTCCGCCACCACCAGTCAGTGCACTCCTCTCCCACCACCTACCAGTCAGTGCACTCCTCTCCCGCCACCACCAGTCAATGCACTCCTCTCACCGCCACCTTCACAGTCAGTGCACTCCTCTCCCGCCACCACCAGTCAGTGCACTCCTCTCCCGCCACCAGTCAGTGCACTCCTATCCACAGCACCCCCCCCCCCAGTCAGTGCACTCCTGTCCCGCCACCACCAGTCAATGCACTCCTCTCCGCCACCACCAGTCAGTGCACTCCTCTCCCGCCACCAGTCAGTGCACTCCTCTACCGCCACCCCCAGTCAGTGCACTCCTCTCCCGCCACCACCAGTCAATGCATCTCCTCTCCCGCCATCACCAGTCAGTGCACTCCTCTCCCGCCACCAGTCAGTGCACTCCTCTCCCGCCACCCCAGTCAGTGCACTCCTCTCCCGCCACCACCAGTCAGTGCACTCCTCTCCCGCCACCACCAGTCAGTGCACTCCTCTCCCGCCACCACAGTCAGTGCACTCCTCTCCCGCCACCACCAGTCAGTGCACTCCTCTCCCGCCACCAGCAGTCAGTGCACTCCTCTCCCGCCACCACCA
>CM065730.1:14404864-14409864 GCA_033310375.1 Conus canariensis | reverse complement strand
GTTGATGAGTGTCTCATGTCGCCGGGTGGGTTGGGTTTCACATATAGAATGGGATGCAGTTGATGAGTGTCTCATGTCGCCGGGTGGGTTGGGTTCCACAGATAGAATGGGATGCAGTCGATGAGTGTCTCATGTCGCCGGGTGGGTTGGGTTTCACAAAAAGAATGGGATGCAGTCGATGAGTGTCTCATGTCGCCGGGTGGGTTGGGTTCCACAGATAGAACGGGATGCAGTTGATGAGTGTCTCATGTCGCCGGGTGGTTTGGGTTCCACAGACAGAATGGGATGCAGTTGATGAGTGTTTTCTGTGCCTGTTGGTGGGACCATCGACAGAGAAACACCTGGTGTTTTGTGAAGGGTTGACGTGAACAGCAGTGTTCATTGCTGTTTTCCTCCACTTTACTCGTTAGACCTTCCCCTCCCTCTGTCTGTCTGTCTGTCTCTCATTCTCTCTACTCCTCCTCCTTTTCTCGTTCGCTCGTTCTTTTGATCGCTCTCCCTCCTATGCAATCATCGTGTCCTACTAAACTAGACGTCTCTTTAATCTATTTGTAGATCGCGCAGAACCATGAATTCAGACTTGTTCTCAATCGCCGATCGGTATATTGCATAATTCAGCTCTGTACCGCCCCCTTCAAATTGACACAACCTTTCAGTTTGTTTGTTTTTTTTTATCCGCAGAGACCCGTCTAACATCCATTCCTCTCTCTCTCCATTGTCGTATTCTGGCACCGAGGAGAGGAGGGTGGGGGTGGGTGGTAACGTTGATTCATCTCATTACTCGTACGTCCCACACCTGTCTTACCTGTATCCCCCATGAAGATCATTAGCAAGGTGAGCTCAGCCTCTCTGGCCAGTCTCTCGTCTTCAAGTTGAAAGAAAAAGGATAAGACGGTATCGTTCCTTTTCGTTTTTAATGAGGCCTTCCCCTACTTACTTTATGACGCACGCTGAAGATCCTGCCATCTTGTCAGTCAGCGATCGTGGGGTGATATAAACCCCGACAAGGTGCTGTGCCCGTGTGGGCGAGATAGGAATGATGGTGTGTGGGAGTTTTTAACGTCAGTCGTTACCTCCACTATGGGAGGTTTGCTGTTATCCGTATCTGTAGACTCTGTCTGTCCGAACAACTTCGTTAAAAAAGAAAGAACCCGAAAAAAAAAGTGTTGAACCGATTTCAACAGAACTTGATGGAAAGATGGAATGTCGTCCACGGAAGAAGTCCATAAATGGTGGTGCGGATCTGTGGAGCGGATCTGGATCAAAGGACGGATGCAGCATCCGTTCGATCGTGGCAGAGGTCTCTGGTCCCCGAACCGAGTGCTTTTGTAGTTAGAGATGGGACACATATAAAACTTCGTTATTATTATTATTATTATTATTATTATTATTATTATTATCATTCTTCATTCTTCTTCTTCTTCTTCTTCTTCTTCTTCTTCTTCTTCTTCTTCTTCTTCTTCTCCTCCTCCTCCTCCTCCTCCTCCTCCTTCATCTTCTTCTTCTTCTCCTCCTCCTCCTCCTCCTCCTCCCCCTCCTCCTCCTTCTCCTTCTTCTTCTTCTTCTTCTTCTTCTTCTTCTTCTTCTTCTTCTTCTCAGTATCGTCATCATCATCATCATCATCATCATCATCATCATCATCATCATCATCATCATCATCATCATCATCATTATCGTCGTCGTCGTCGTCCTCGTTGTCGTCGTCGTCATTATTACCATCGTTGTTATTATTGTACACACAGAACTTCCCCAATCGTGCATGAATCAGAATACACAGAGTGGAGAGTCTAGTTTAAAGCTTCAGTCACCAATGCCAATGCTCTGATGAAGACGTTGACCATCACGACAGTGTTGTTTGTGTGTCTAGTTTAAAGCTTCAGTCACCAAGGCAAGTGCTCTGATCAAGACGTTGACCATCACGACAGTGTTGTTTGTGTGTCTAGTTTAAAGCTTCAGTCACCAAGGCAAGTGCTCTGATCAAGACGTTGACCATCACGACAGTGTTGTTTGTGTGTCTAGTTTAAAGCTTCAGTCACCAAGGCAAGTGCTCTGATCAAGACGTTGACCATCACGACAGTGTTGTTTGTGTGTCTAGTTTAAAGCTTCAGTCACCAAGGCAAGTGCTCTGATCAAGACGTTGACCATCACGACAGTGTTGTTTGTGTGTCTAGTTTAAAGCTTCAGTCACCAAGGCAAGTGCTCTGATCAAGACGTTGACCATCACGACAGTGTTGTTTGTGTGTCTAGTTTAAAGCTTCAGTCACCAAGGCAAGTGCTCTGATCAAGACGTTGACCATCACGACAGTGTTGTTTGTGTGTCTAGTTTAAAGCTTCAGTCACCAAGGCAAGTGCTCTGATCAAGACGTTGACCATCACGACAGTGTTGTTTGTGTGTCTAGTTTAAAGCTTCAGTCACCAAGGCAAGTGCTCTGATCAAGACGTTGACCATCACGACAGTGTTGTTTGTGTGTCTAGTTTAAAGCTTCAGTCACCAAGGCAAGTGCTCTGATCAAGACGTTGACCATCACGACAGTGTTGTTTGTGTGTCTAGTTTAAAGCTTCAGTCACCAAGGCAAGTGCTCTGATCAAGACGTTGACCATCACGACAGTGTTGTTTGTGTGTCTAGTTTAAAGCTTCAGTCACCAAGGCAAGTGCTCTGATCAAGACGTTGACCATCACGACAGTGTTGTTTGTGTGTCTCTTGCCTCCATCCGACTGGCAGGCCTTGTGTTGTGTGTGTGTGTGTGTGTGTGTGTTGCTGTAGTGAAGTGTAGTGTTGTGCGTTGACGTACGACGTGTTGTGTGGTGTGTGTGTGCTGTCGTGCAGTGCTTGTAGTGTTGTGATGTGTGTTTGTGTGTGTGTGTGTGTGGTGTTTGTGTGTGTGCGTGTGCGTGTGTGTTGTGTGAGTGTGTGTGCGTGGTGTGTGTGTGTGTGTGTGTGTGTGTGTGTGGTGTGTGTGTGGGGTGCGTGCGTATGTGTGTGTGTGTGTGTGTGTGTGTGTGTGTGTGTGTGTGTGTGTGTGTGTGTGTGAGTGGGGGTTGAGAGTGTATTTATACGCGCGCTCGTGTGTGTGTGTGTGTGTGTGTGTGTGTGTGTGTGTGTGTGTTGTGTGTGAATAAGTGTATCTGTGTGGTGTGTGTTATTGTGTCTGTGCGTTGTGTGGTGTGTGTGTAAGTGTATGTGTGGGCATGTGTTGTGTGTTTGTGTGTGTGTGTGTGTGTGTGGGCATGTGTGTGTGTGTGTGTGTGTGTGTGTGTGTGTGTGTGTGTTGTGTGTGTGTTGTGTGTCAAATCTAGCCCCTGTCGTTTCAAGGGTGCTATTAGTTGTTTTTAGTCTCTGCAAGGGAAAGGTTAAAGAAAAAAAGAAAAAAAAAACCGGCAGAAATGAACAAGACAGGAACTAAATAAAGAAACAAAAAGAAACGATAGCACGAAAGAAACAAGTATCATGAAAGAGAGAAGAAAAAAACAATGAAAAAAAAACAGACACATAAAAACTACACGCGTAGGGAGAGCGAGGCTTTTCGAGCTTATCCGTTTGGACTTGTAAATGTTTTGCTCCTTGCGTATGTCTTTAAACCTAGCTTTTTTCCCCCTTTTCTACTGCTGTATTTTTTTAGTTTTACATCTTTGGAGCTCCCTTTTTTTTTGTTTTGTTTTGCTTTCTTTTCTTTTTTGTCTTTTGTGTTCTCTTTTTCTTTATATCTGTTTTGCCGGCCCTTTCTGTTTCGATAAAAAAGAACAAACTTTGTTTCTCGCTTTTTATCTGAATCGCCAGTCTTTGCACCGTGTTTTTTTCCTCTCCTGTTTATTCCTCATCGGTTAATTTATCAGTCCACAGCCTCTCTGTGTCCTTTTACTCACTCTGCCCTTCCTCTCCCTCCTCCTCCATCTCATTTTCGCCTCTCATTTTCTTTCTCCCAAGATGTTAGTGTGGGCCACAAGCTATGTGGCGCAACAGACGCCAGCATGTGTCACAAACTGTCGTTTTTAACGGGGACTGGCGTCGGCTGGTGGGGATGGGAGGTTGGCAGCTGAAGGGGCAGATAAAGGCCCAGTTGGCCGCACGCCATTATTGGAGAACAAGCAGAAAAGAACAGCGTGTGGTAAGCTCGGAAAGAACAGCATGTGGTAAACTCGGAAAGAACAACATGTGGTAAACTCGGAAAGAATTCTGAAGCACGTCTGTTGCTTACTGCCTGACTATTCAATTGTTTTTTTTAAAAAAAAACCGAGTTACTTCCACCTTTTTTTTTTCTTTTTACAGGACCTTCAAAGATAACCATCATTACATTCTACAAGCAGGGAACACCACTGTCCCCCTCATACCACCTCTCCCCCTCTCCCTCGCTCCTCCCTCTTTTTACCCACCCACACGCCTCTTCTCCCGTCTGTCCCTCCGCTCCCCTGTCCGCAGTCTGATACTTATTCGTTCGCCATGCGAGGATTTCTACCTCTGCCTGTGTGCTAGCCTTGGTCCCCCTCCAACAGACCCATTTCATTCAAGTTGTCTGCTTGGCACCACAAAGGATCATTCTTGGCAAATATACGGGGGAAAAAAGGCGAGAAATGAATACCAGATTCGATGACAAAAAGCCAACAAAAAACCCTAAACGAGCCGAACGAACCAACAATACAAAAAGAAGAATCCACTCGAACTGTGTCTGTCTATGTGTACCGTAGTTCTTCGTGAGTGAACTCGCTGTATGAATTTGGTGCATGCAGCCATGTTGGCCCCGGGCCTTATTTTCTTTGCGGCCTGTGTTGGCAGCGTGTGTGACTATCAGAATGAGGAGTACGCCGCGAGTTCCCTCCAGCCTGGCAGGGAGGTGGTACTGTCTGATGTTGTTGATTCACCGTGCTGACTCCGTCGCCTGTAAATAATCATCGCATAACCCCGCTGCCTTTCTCTTTCCTCCTTTTGTTTTCTTCAGTGTGTGAGTCAGGGAATCTTCTTCTTAGGTGCCTGGAATGGTTGGCAGGTTTGCTTCTGTCCGTC
>CM065730.1:14392364-14397364 GCA_033310375.1 Conus canariensis | reverse complement strand
GGATTGGCAGTAGCCCATAACACACAGACACAGAGGGAGGATTGGCAGTAGCCCATAATGCACAGACACAGAGGGAGGATTGGCAGTAGCCCTTAACACACAGACACGGAGGGAGGATTGGCAGTAGCCCATAACACACAGAGGGAGGATTGGCAGTAGCCCATAACACACAGAGGGAGGATTGGCAGTAGCCCATAACACACAGAGGGAGGACTGGCAGTAGCCCATAATACACAGACACAGAGAGAGGATTGGCAGTAGCCCTTAACATACTATCACAGAGAGGGATTGGCAGTAGCCCTTAACACACAGACACAGAGGGAGGATTGCAGTAGCCTATAATACACAGACACAGACGGAGGATTGGCAGTAGCCTATAATACACAGACACAGAGGGAGGATTGGCAGTAGCCTATGACAGACAGACACAGAGGGAGGATTGGCAGTAGCCCATAACACACAGACACAGAGGGAGGATTGGCAGTAGCCCTTAACACACAGACACAGAGAGAGGATTGGCAGTAGCCCATAACACACAAACACAGACGGAGGATTGGCAGTAGCCCATAACACACAGACGCAGAGGGAGGATTGGCAGTAGCCCATAACACACAGACACAGAGGGAGGATTGGCAGTAGCCCATAACACACAGACACAGGGAGGATTGGCAGTAGCCCTTAACACACAGACACAGAGGGAGGATTGGCAGTAGCCTATAATACACAGACACAGAGGGAGGATTGGCAGTAGCCTATAATACACAGACACAGAGGGAGGATTGGCAGTAGCCCATAACACACAGACACAGAGGAAGGATTGGCAGTAACCTATAATACACAGACACAGAGGAAGGATTGGCAGTAGCCTATAATACACAGACACAGAGGGAGGATTGGCAGTAGCCTATAATACATAGACACAGAGGGAGGATTGGCAGTAGCCTATAATACACTAACACAGAGAGAGGATGGCAGTAGCCTTAACACACAGACACAGAGGGAGGATTGGCAGTAGCCCATAACACACAGACACAGAGGGAGGATTGGCAGTAGCCTATAATACACAGACACAGAGGGAGGATTGGCAGTAGCCTATGACACACAGACACAGAGGGAGGATTGGCAGTAGCCCATAATACACAGACACAGACGGTGGATTGGCAGTAGCCTATAATACACAGACACAGAGGGAGGATTGGCAGTAGCCCATAATACATACAGGGAGGATTGGCAGTAGCCCATAATACACAGAGGGAGGATTGGCAGTAGCCCATAATACAGAGAGGGAGGATTGGCGGTAGCCCGTAATGCACAGAGGGAGGATTGGCAGTAGCCCATAACACGCAGAGGGAGGGTTGGCAGTAGCCCATAACACAGACACAGCGGGAGGATTGCAGTAGCCCATAACACACAAACACAGAGGGAGGATTGCAGTAGCCCATAACACAGACACAGTGGGAGGATTGGCAATTGCCCATAACACACAGACACAGAGGGAGGATTGGCAGTAGCCCATAACACGCAGACACAGAGGGAGGATTGCAGTAGCCCATAACACAGACACAGAGGGAGGATTAGCAATGGCCCATAACACACAGACACAGAGGGAGGATTGGCAGGGCTCCCGACCACCGTGACGCAGTGGGTAGTGTCGCGGATTCGGGGCTAGGAGGTGGTGGCTTCCGTTTATTTGTTATATTTTTCGGGCACTGAAAGGCTCCTACCCAGTGTTGAGTTTGCCATGGACTGAGTAGGAAAGACTGGAACCACAAGTCGAACTTCATCCACTTATTGGATGCTTCTCTGAGAGTAATGCTAAAATTTCCGGAACAACATTGCAGGTGCGTGTATCTCTCGGGCTTGGTTGATGTCGGGCTACAATATGACAGTAAACGTGGAGTACAGTCTTGTCAAATATACTCAGATCGAATGGAACTCTGCAGCATCATTTTCAATATCCTTAACGTCATCGATCATCATCAACAAAAAACTCATATTCTGTGTCCTGTCATGCATTTTTTGTGTTTCTTCCCATATCTATACAAGAATGAGTTCGTGTGGAAGTCGCCGGTATCGGTGAGTTCATAGGAACTGTCGTTGGACGGACGTGGTAGCGCTCATTGAAGGAAGGTTCACTCACGTTGGATCCGAGTCTAAGCAATCATTGTCAGGTGTTGGATAGGAAGTGATGTTCTGCATAGCAGGGATAGAAGAGGCAGTACTGAACACCACTGAAGTGACTCAGCAGGGATAGAAGAGGCAGTACTGAACACAATGAAGTGACTCAGCAGGGATAGAAGAGGCAGTACTGAGCACAATGAAGTGACTCAGCAGCAGGGATAGAAGAGGCAGTACTGAACACAATGAAGTGACTCAGCAGGGATAGACGAGGCAGCACTGAACACAATGAAGTGACTCAGCAGCAGGGATAGAAGAGGCAGCACTGAACACAATGAAGTGACTCAGCAGGGATAGAAGAGGCAGCACTGAACACAATGAAGTGACTCAGCAGCAGGGATAGAAGAGGCAGTACTGAACACAATGAAGTGACTCAGCAGGGATAGAAGAGGCAGCACTGAACACCACTGAAGTGACTCAGCAGCAGGGATAGAAGAGGCAGCACTGAACACCACTGAAGTGACTCAGCAGGGATAGAAGAGGCAGCACTGAACACAATGAAGTGACTCAGCAGCAGGGATAGAAGAGGCAGCACTGAACACCACTGAAGTGACTCAGCAGCAGGGATAGAAGAGGCAGCACTGAACACCACTGAAGTGACTGCAGGGATAGAAGAGGCAGTACTGAACACAATGAAGTGATTCAGCAGCAGGGATAGAAGAGGCAGTACTGAACACCACTGAAGTGACTCAGCAGCAGGGATAGAAGAGAGCAGTACTGAAAACACCACTGAAGTGACTCAGCAGGGATAGAAGAGGCAGTACTGAACACCACTGAAGTGACTCAGCAGGGATAGAAGAGGCAGTACTGAACACAATGAAGTGACTCAGCAGCAGGGATAGAAGAGGCAGCACTAACAATGAAGTGACTCAGCAGCAGGGATAGAAGAGGCAGCACTAACAATGAAGTGACTCAGCAGCAGGGATAGAAGAGGCAGCACTGAACACCACTGAAGTGACTCAGCAGGGATAGAAGAGGCAGTACTGAACACAATGAAGTGACTCAGCAGTGATAGAAGAGGCCGTATTGAACACCACTGAAGTGACTCAGCAGGGATAGAAGAGGCAGCACTGAACACAATGAAGTGACTCAGCAGCAGGGATAGAAGAGGCAGTACTGAACACAATGAAGTGACTCAGCAGCAGGGATAGAAGAGGCAGCACTGAACACAATGAAGTGACTCAGCAGCAGGGATAGAAGAGGCAGTACTGAACACCACTGAAGTGACTCAGCAGGGATAGAAGAGGCAGCACTGAACACAATGAAGTGACTCAGCAGCAGGGATAGAAGAGGCAGTACTGAACACAATGAAGTGACTCAGCAGCAGGGATAGAAGAGGCAGCACTGAACACAATGAAGTGACTCAGCAGCAGGGATAGAAGAGGCAGCACTGAACACCACTGAAGTGACTGCAGGGATAGAAGAGGCAGCACTGAACACCACTGAAGTGACTGCAGGGATAGAAGAGGCAGCACTGAACACCACTGAAGTGACTCAGCAGCAGGGATAGAAGAGGCAGCACTGAACACCACTGAAGTGACTCAGCAGCAGGGATAGAAGAGGCAGTACTGAACACAATGAAGTGACTCAGCAGCAGGGATAGAAGAGGCAGCACTGAACACCACTGAAGTGACTCAGCAGCAGGGATAGAAGAGGCAGTACTGAACACAATGAAGTGACTCAGCAGCAGGGATAGAAGAGGCAGTACTGAACACCACTGAAATGACTCAGCAGCAGGGATAGAAGAGGCAGCACTGAACACCACTGAAGTGACTCAGCAGCAGGGATAGAAGAGGCAGTACTGAACACAATGAAGTGACTCAGCAGCAGGATAGAAGAGGCAGTACTGAACACAATGAAGTGACTCAGCAGCAGCGCAGAGTCTCATCTGACGGGTAGCGTCATGGTGACAGGACACTGACTGATCCTTGTGGATTGCCAGTGCCGGGGCTGCGACGAGACCGGCCAGGGTGTGCCTGTGGACAGAGAGCCGTTAGGAGTGGCATGGCGGTAATGTCTCCGAAGTGGATCGGAAAATGAGAGAGAGAAAGACGGGGGGAGGGGGGCGAGGGGGAGGTTGAGGAGATAATGTGATCGTGACGTAGTATTTCGCCAATGACAGCGTCAGCGTTGATTACACTGGCGCACGTACTCGTTTCACAATCTTTGCTTCAATAGCTAGTCTGCTGATTGTTCACGCACATTGTGAATCTGTCCGCGCTTGATTGTATTATCTAAATAATTTGTAACACACTCTCTCTCTCTCTCTCTCTCTCTCTCTCTCTCTCTCTCTCTCTCTCTCTCTCTCTACTTCATAGCGCACATATTCTCTCTCTCTCTCTCTCTCTCTCTCTCTCTCTCCTTCATAGCGCACATATTCTCTCTCTCTCTCTCTCTCTCTCTCTCTCTCTCTCTCTCTCTCTGTCTCTCTGTCTCTCTCTCAGTAGCTGATAACACACATTCTCTCTCTCTCTCTCTCTCTCTCTCTCTCTCTCCTCCCTCCCCCCCCCCCCCCCCCCCCCCCCAGTAATTCAAAACACACATATTCTCTGTCTGTCTGTCTGTCTGTCTCTCTCTCTCAGTAACTCATAACACACATACTCTCTCCTTTTCTCTGTCTCTCTGTCTCTGTTTCTCTCTCTCTCTCTCTCTCTCTCTCTCTCTCTCTCTCTCTCTCTCTCTCTCTCTCTTCCTCTGATATCTGTCTGTCCGTCCATCCGTCCGTCCGTTCGTCCGTCCGTCTGTCTATCTGTCTGTCTGTCTATCTTTCTAGCTGTCTGTTCCTCTGTCTGTCTGTCTGTCTGTCTGTCTCTCTCTCTCTC
>CM065730.1:14369864-14379864 GCA_033310375.1 Conus canariensis | reverse complement strand
CAGGTAGAGTTGGTCCTCAACTACCGCTCCGTCACAGTAACATAGTGAAACCTGGCCCAAAGGAAGACAAGACCACTCGTAGGATAAAAAAACGTGTAAAAGGCTTGGAAGGAGTCAGCTGCTTGATCTCTTCTCTCTCTCTCTCTCTCTCTCTCTCTCTCTCTCTCTCTCTCTCTCTCTCTCTCTGTTTTATAAAAAGGATCCTTTTCACTCTCTGTCATAGTATCTCTAACTCTGTCTGTCTGCCTATCCGTCCGTCTCTGTCTCTGTCTGTCTGTCTGTCTGTCTGTCTGTCTCTCTCTCTCTCTCTCTCTCTCTCTCTCTCTCTCCAACTATGTGTGTGTGTGTTTGAGAGAGGAGGAGAGAGAGAGAGAGAGAGAGAGAGAGAGAGAGAGAGAGAGAGAGAGAGAGAGAGAGTATATATAGTTGATGGTATATGAATACGTCTGTATATCCGAGGTACAGAGAGAAGAAGACTGGGGTTGAGGAAGAGAGAGAGAGACAAATAGAGAGTGGAGAAAGTGGGGGAACGGTAGTATTCATATATTTTTAAAGCATAGTATGATTTTTTGGTGCACCAAGAGAGAGAGAGAGAGAGAGAGAGAGAGAACAATTTCGTGTGTGTGTGTGTGTGTACCTGAGAGAGAGAGAGAGAGAGAGAGAGAGAGAGAGAGAGAGAGAGAGAGAGAGAGAGAGAGAAGATTGAGCGTTGAAAGTAGAAGTTAATTCAGTATAGGACATGGTTACTTCTGAAGGGGTTTTTATTACATTGACAATACATTTTCGAATACACAATGAATGGACATTCAGATAACGTAACGACATAACCATCCATCCATCCTAGATCCTGAATGTGTAATCCATCACTACTGTAACTGAGTAATACAGTGCGTCTTTTAAATGTTTTGTGCAAATATTTGCGAATATAACTGAGTAATACAGTGCGTCTTTTAAATGTTTTCTGCAAATATTTGCGAATATTCTTCAAACAGACATAGGATTAGGGGTGTTCATCAATTTTGGTATTCTTACACAACGGGCACATCATAGTGTCTTCGTCAATGTGAGTGTATTCAATAATTCTATGCGACTATATTAGTAATTTAGAATTTCATTTTTGTTATATAGCTCCGTAAATGTCTGTCAATATCAAGCAAAGGGTATACCACAATTCCTAGACGATTTAAGTGTTCTGTTAAAATGATATATACCTGTCTCTACTTAGAATTTGTTCCTCCTATTTGCTGCATCTGTTATCAGTGAGCCTTTAAACGAAGTCTTTTTAACAAGATACTGATAGTTACGACATATTCATTGATTCAAACAAATCTGAACATTTTCTGGGGAAAAAAAATCACGAATACCAGGTGCTCAACATTTCATATCTAAAGTAAGCAACATCTTGTGAGCCTATGTGGTAATGTTGCTTCATCTATCCGCAGAATTTTCAACCAGTAACTAATACATCGAAAATGTGAGACCATTTGTATAGGATATTGACATGTATCCCATTTACGAGATCGTTTAATGTTATATGTTGATCTCGTAAAGAATTTTTATGAAGCAGACATGTGAACTTTTTTTCTGTCTCATTAACAGCTTTATCCATACCGCGTAGGTCAGCTCCATACTGAGCAATTGGTTGAACTTGCGCATCAAAATGTTTAGAGCCACAGAATAGTTATTGAGCATATACAATTTTCTTCATACACAAATTAATGCAAAGTTTGCTATGCTCACCTGGTCACAGGTGAGAAATTAAGGCTTGTGGTCAAAGAGATGCTAGGATAATTCTAATTATTCATAACGCGCATTGCCTAACCATTCGAAAACCACTTCTTTCTTGCTACTTTGTATCCTCGTTTTCTAACAAGCCACAATGCTGCTGTTTTCCAGAAGTATCTTGATTTCAAGCCTTGTAGCTGTATCATGAAGGATACTGTAACTGGATTTATAGTCTAACTGGATTTATAGTCTAAGTGGATTGTCAGATAATAGAGCAAGTGTCTGAGAGAATATGGGCTTCTTCTTCACAAGTCGTCGAGCCATGAAAATCAGTGAAGACTGGCACAAATCCTCCACAAATGGAGCAAAACTTTAAAGCAGTCTCCTGCACGACATCGACCAGGCAGTCTCTAGAGGCTGATGCGCGGGCTCAGGTCAGTGGAACTTCACTTCAATGTCGCAGCTCCTGTCAGTGTCAATACTTTACCAGCCAAAGTGAACCCCCGAGAGAGAGAGAGAGAGAGAGAGAGAGAGAGAGAGAGAGAGAGAGAGAGAGAGAGAGAGAATTTTATTCAATAAAGGCCATAGCCCCATTTGAAGGGGGATGAATTCACAAACGCTATACAATAATGAACAAAATAAAGCAAGCAAAGTCAAAACAAATACCGAATACCGACATGCTGATAATTATTTCATAGATCAGTTGAGTTGTCATACAGCTGAATAAGCTATTTCAGGTTCTGTTAACAAATTTGTGCGTCTTTGGAAAACTTTATACAGATATAAGCTCAGGTTCTTCATAATGTGTTCATTCTGATTAGACATAAGCAGAGATACACGGAAGAGACGTGGATGTGCATAAAACTTAGAGGAATATATTCTTTCCTCAGGTCATCGAGAGCAGGACAGTAAAGTAATATATGAAATTCATCTTCTTTTACACTTTGACACATTGGACATGTCAAATCGTTTACTGTATGGTTTTTATATCGATTGCGATGTATTGTCATATCAGTGACCCCTAGTCGAAACGTCGTCAAATGTCGCTTGATGTGTCTGTCTACATCCTGCAGAAAATAGCTTTCACAGTTTCTAGAGGATTTAAAAGTCCTGTACCAAGAGAATCTTTCACTTCGCTATATATAATCTTCCCAGTTTTGCCACCTACAATCGATCAACCTTTGACGAAATTCAATCAGGAATCTTTTAAGAGAGAGAGAGAGAGAGAGAGAGAGAGAGAGAGAGAGAGAGAGAGAGAGAGAGAGAGATGACCACAAAGCGTTCGCAACGTGTTCACGAATCTACAACGATCAAGACTGACATTGTTGTGTAGGCTTGCATGAATATCAAGCGTGTTCGGATTGCTTTTGATGAAGGAACATCAAACTCAGCTGGGATCGTTTGAGAAAGCTATTGCTTCCTTCATAATCCCGCGTCAGTTACGTGGTAATTGTTTGTTTGATACCTGTTTTTCTATCATGTAGACTTAGGTTAGGCTGCATAGTTGATTTGGTGAAATAAAACTGCTACCTCGTATTAACATTTCATGTAGAAAACATTGAAAGGAATGAAAACATGGTAATACAGAAAATGTTATGTTTTGCAAATCTTTGTGTCCTAAAGCTGAATGATGACTAAAATGCTTTTGTTATAAATGGAATACACTATGGAAATTGTCAATTCAACACAGGTCAAGATGGGTTACGGTAACAAAGTATTGCGATACAATGAATTGATATTTGACCGACCACAGAGATCCAGAGACCATTGTATCATCTTGTTAGGATTGATACATTGATAACCCAGCCTCTCTCATTTACACTGTTGACACTTGATTCTACAAGAACAGATTTGGCTCATCTTCCCAAATACTGTTAATGATTAAAGAACAAACTGAATGTAGCCATGGGTTCAGTTAGGACAGGAAAGGAGAAGAAGGAGGGTGGGAGGGCTGAGGGGGTGTGTGGGGAACAGACTAAACTGTATCCAACTGTAAAGGGGTGAAGAAATCCAGTTGCTCAGTTTCCTTTGGGAATCAAGAAAGTACTTGGAGGCTTTTACAGACTAATTTTCAACGAAATCGCCCGAAAGGAGAGCTGCGTGTCTGATGGGCCTATAGCAGACAGGTCGCCGCCCATCTTCAGACCAAGCAGACAAGACCGAAAAGAGGGGCTGAGTGCCAGACAATTGACATCCATCTTCCCTCCCATCCACATCATCCAGATCTCTTTTTTTCCATCAGGTGAAGTTTACCCACCACTACCGCCCCTTACAGTAAAGCAGCGAAATGTCGGCTGAAAGGAAGGAGTGGACACTTATGTGTGAAAGGAGGACTTAAAGGTCATATCAAAGTCTTGGAAGAGGGAATCTCTCTCTCTCTCTCTCTCTCTCTCTCTCTCTCTCTCTCTCCCCTCCACACACACACACACACACACACACACACAAGGAGATTAGGGATTCGTCTGGCTGCATCTGGGGTTTTCTGCAGATATTTCCTCTAAAATTTTAAAGGGAAAGTCCAATTCACACACACGCACACCACACACACACACATATATATATATATATATATATATATATATATATATATATATATATATAATATACAATAAACTAATAAATTCCAAGGATAAGTACCGAGCACCATTCCAGCAACTTACAGAGCAGCTTGGTGTTGCAATGACTGCAATAAATATTCAATATATAAACGAAGCTTGTTCTTATGTCTTAGATTGAAGAAATAGTGGGAGACAAGCATTCACATCTGCTGTGTTAGATAATTCTGCCTAACTAACAGTATGTGCTTGAGTGGTGAATGGGGAATAATAAATGCTTCTCAAAATGAGCCTTCAGCAAGTTTATAGTTCCAAGAGGGAGACAATCTCCAATAGGGAGAAAACTCACTAACATATAACTCCTGGTCAGATACCGGTATTTCGAAACCTGATTGTTTCTCCTCAGTGACCGCGGAAAGTGGTAACTTAACTCCTCTGCCTTCTCGGTTTTAAGAAGAATGCTATCCCAGAATAAGGCTGGTGTGCAATACCGTAGTATGTTTGTTGAGTTTTCAAAAAACCAACCAAAGGTACCACCTAAGAAGCAAAAGGAAATCATGAAAGAGCAAAACAAGCTACATTTTCTAGTGAAAAGTAAATATAAAAAGATAACCTCTTTAGACACAAGTGCTGAGGGCCAGTTCTTGGAATGAATCCACAAGGGACTAAATTACAATAAACTAATAAATTCCAAGGATAAGTACCGAGCACCATTCCAGCAACTTACAGAGCAGCTTGGTGTTGCAATGACTGCAATAAATATTCAATATATAAACGAAGTTTGCCCTTATGTCTTAGATTAAAGAAATAGTGGGAGAAAAGCATTCACATCTGCTGTGGTAGATAATTCTGCCTAACTAACAGTATGTGCTTGAGTGGGTGAATGAGGAATAATAAATGCTTCTCAAAATGAGCCTTCAGCAAGTTTATAGTTCCAAGTTTATAGTCCCTTGTGGATTCATTCCAAGAACTGGCCCTCAGCACTTGTGTCTAAAGAGGTTATCTTTTTATATTTACTACTTTTCACTAGAAAATGTAGCTTGTTTTGCTCTTTCATGATTTCCTTTTGCTTCTTAGGTGGTACCTTTGGTTGGTTTTTTGAAAACTCAACAAACATACTACGGTATTGCACACCAGCCTTTTTCTGGGATAGCATTCTTCTTAAAACCGAGATAATGACATGAGCAGACACAAGAAGAACAGGAAAAGGAAGATCATATGGTACAACCCCCCATATGATGGAAGAGTAAAAACAAATATAGGGAAAGAATTCTTTAGAATTCTAACATCATCATTCCCAAAAGAGCACAAATTATCCAAGATATTTAACAAAAGCAACATCAAATTATCATACTCATGTATGCCCAACCTTAAAAACATCATTGATTCAACCAACAAAATGAAAAGCAGTATAGACAAAAACGAGGGTGATGAAAGGAAATCTTGCAACTGCATCAAGAAAGAACAGTGCCCTCTGAGCAACAAATGCCTCTACAACAACATTGTGTACCAAGCCACTGTAACATCAGAGAACGCAGAAGAAACATACATAGGTATTACTGAAAACCAATTTAAAACTAGATATGCAAACCACAAACAGTCATTTAACAAAGAAAGATACAAAAACCAAACAGAATTGAGTAAATACATCTGGAAGCTTAAAGAGAAAAAAATAGACTACAATATATCCTGGAAAATCATAAAAAGAGCAGCACCATCAACAATATTTCAAAAAAGATGTAACCCATGCTCAACAGAAAAGTACATAATACTATGCAAACCACAACTGGCAACTTTAAATACCAGGATAGAAATGGTTAACAACTGCAGGCACAAGTGGAAATTCCTATCAGTGAACAGGGAAACAGAAACACACGAAAAACACAGACAGCACGTGATGACAGACAACACAAGCAGTTATAAAACACCGGCAGCACTGACCCACCACATCCTGACGATTGCAATCGCATGAAACAGCGCTGTAGATAGAATTTTAAGCCTTACCTTTTAACAAATATATATATATATATATATATATTAATGCTGAACAATTAAGTAGTGGGGAAAACAAGTGCAGGCTAATGTGTCCCTGTAGTAAAGGAAGTAATATATGTCGCAAATCTATTTTATCATAAAGCTGAATGATAACGCAGAACACATACAGAACAAGATTTTATTGGAGTATAATAGAGCTACATAAATGCAATGAATTGCGACTCAGCTGACCACTCTTGATACCCAAATACCACCATATTACCCTCTCAAGATTAACACGCTGATGACCTAGCCTTCAAGTATCACATGTAAATTAGTCTAAATTTTCAGTTATGGTATATGATCCCACTTACTTCCTCCAACATTGAGAAAAAGTTAGTTTCAAACCGAAGTGACCGAGGGCGGAAAATGCAGCCAAATTTAGAAAGAAAGGGGGCTAGTTACCGCCACAGATACAGACAAACAGATTACAGTGCATTTCAGCCTCCCGGGTCTTCTTCAGGCAAAAACAAACAACATTTAAGACAATGAAACCGAAGAACGAGAAACCACTTATCTTCTCATAATCGGCGCAACATGGCTGTTGGATGAAAACGAGGCCCTCTGACTGAAAACAAGTTATTGACTGAATGGATCTAGCAGCAGGTCAGGGCAGAACAAGAAGGTAAGAAGTTGGGGAGGCTCAAAAGAAGGGAGGGGGAACAGGGGGAGAACAGACTAAACTGTATTCATCTGTAAAGGGGCTAAAAAAAAATTAACCAATTTCCTCAGGAAATTAAACTGTTTAGAGAACCACTTGCAAACAGGCAAGCGAGAGTTATTTTGAAAGACATGGCCCTGCAAGAGAGCTGCGTGTCTGGTGGCCATATGGCAGACAGGCCTCTGTCGTTCCTCAGACCCAGTAGACAAGAACGAAAGAGAGGGCCGAGTGTCAGACAATTGGGATCCCTCCCTCTCTCCATCCAGATGTGTTTTTTTTTCTTCCATCAGCAAGTTTACCTTCAGCTACCCTCTGTCACAGTAAAGAAGGGAAGCCCTGGCCCAAAGGTAACGGTAACTGCTCGCGTGCTAGAGGAGGATGAAAAGGACATGACGGTGGAAGTCTTGGAAGGAGTTGGTTGCTTGATCTGCGACTACCGACACCCTCCCATATGTCTGCTGTCTGTCTGTCAGATCATCTGTCTGTCTGTCCGTCTGTCTGTGTGCCTGCCTGCTTGCCTGCCCGTCTTTCTGTCTGTCTGCCTTGATCTGCGACCACCGACATCATCCCGTTATGTCTGCTGTCTGTCTGTCAGATCATCTGTCTTTCTGTCCATCTGTCTGTCTGCCTGCCTGCTTGCCTGCCTGTCTGTCTGCTTGCCTGTCTGTCTGTCTGTCTGCCTCTCTCTCTCTCTCTCTCTCTCTCTCTTCTCTCTCTCTTTCACAGGAACAGTAAATTCATCTGGAAACATTGAAGAAAATTGTTCTTGCTTTGTTATCCTGTGTCAATGTTTAATGCCCATTTTTCTGTCCTTTCAGATTGAGCTGGTCTGTGCAGTTGATCGAGTGAAATAAAACTACTAATTTGTATTTTCTAACTGGTGCAGAACATATGAAAATAGTCTCCATATGTATAGAAAATGTTATGTCCCCAAATGTTTGTGATCTTAAGCTGAGTGATGACAAAAAATAAACTTTATTGAAAATGTTTGATGTAAGTAAGATTACGAGCAAAACATTATACATTTAACCGAGAACAAGATTATTGAAAGTGACATAAAGTATTGCAAACGCAGTGACTTGATACTTGATTGACTGTTGACGTCCACACAATGTTGACGTTCACAAACCATCCTATTTACCTTCTTAGGGTGAAAGCACTGATGACCCAGCCTTATCTTACTTTGACTCTTTATTTTCTATTTGAAGACAAGATCCTGCTCATGTTAGCAGAGACTGAAAATGGTCGATGACCGAACCCGATCTAGCAGTGGGGAGGAGAGGGGGTTCAGACTAGACTCTATCGAACTGTGTACGGGCGAAATAAATGGCTGTTTCCTCGGGGAATCATGAAACTATTGGGAGAACCACTTGAAAGCAGGCAACACAGACTAATTTTCACAGAAATGGCCTGACAGAGAGCTGCGTGCTTGATTGCCCTGCAGCGGCCAGGCCTCCGCCCTTCTTCAGTCCCGGCAGACAAGAGCGGAAAGAGGGGGCCGGGTGTCAGACACTTCACATCCCTCCTCTACATCTTTTCTCCATCAGCTGAACCCTACGCTAAGCTACCGTCCGTCACAGTAAAGAAGCCAAACGCTGGCTGGTAGGAGGGAGCAAACGCTCGCGTGCGAAGAGGGGAGGAAAAGGTTATGTGCAAGTCGTGGATGGAGTCAGCTGCTGTCTGTCTGTCTGTCTCTGTCTCTCTCTCTCTCTGTGTGTCTCATTGTCATTGTTGAATTAGATTACAATGTTGCTATGTTGAATTGTCAGTATGAATGATATGTGTTAAAATAATGCATGCATGATAAGGACAGATTGTAAGACGAGGCTTTGGCTTAATTTCTTCTTCCTTGAGTATTAAAGATCAATCAATCAATCAATCAATTAGTCTGTCTCTCTCTGTCTCTGTCTCTCTATCTCTGTTCGACCGTTTGTCTGTCTGTCTGTCTGTCTGTCTCTCTCTCTCTCTCTCTCTCTCTCTCTCTCTCTCTCTCTCTCTCTCTCTTGCCTACTCTGCCTTTTGTCCACCCTCAGCCAAACGTTCAGTTTCAGTTTAGCAGCCACTTACCACCATATTGATTACTGTTGTACTTGCTAAAGATAGCATTTCGAATATGGTCATACACTGACGGCACCGAGATGAGGTGTGTGTGTGTGTGTGTGTGTGTGTGTGTGTGTGTGTGTGTGTGTGTGTGTGTGTGTGTGTGTGTGATTTCACGCTCCGTCTGTCTGTTTCGATGTTATTGTGAGATTCCTCTTCATTAAGGGAGGAGAGAGTTGTGATGAGGAGGGAGGAGAAACATGAAGGGGGGGGGGGGGGGAGGGCAAGAGACGAGACGAACAGGAAAAACAGGATTCTCTCAGTGTGTTACTCTTTGTGTTTACCATTTGTTTCTCTGGGTTGTCTGGCCCTTGTTTCCCAAACGACCAACTGCTGGGTCTGCCTTCTGCGTGCTAACAGAGCGATACTGATGCTGATTAAATGAGAAGAAAAAGAGACATGAGCATACTTACTGACTGATGTAACCAGTGTTTTGTGTGCATGCAAGACTCACCGTCTGTCTCGGAAATAATGGACACTATTGACGGTCAAAGCAGACCGTAAACAACATTTTTTTTCTCCATAGGCTTTTGGTTTTGCTTGACTGTGCAGAGAGCCGAGGGATACCTTCTGTTCTGTGTGCACCTTTTCCTGTCTCTCTTTGATGTTTTCGTGGGAACAGCGAACAGCTAGACATTAATGCTGAGCAGTTGTCCTGTCTGGAATTGTGTGTATACATTGTGTGTGTGTGTGTGTGTGTGTGTGTGTGTGTGAAAGGAATAGACGGGACACGGGGCAGATGGGGGGAGGGGTGACATATCTCCGGTAATAATCTGCCGCGCTGTGAGATACGGGATTAGAACGTCAAATGTTTTTACGTTTTATTCATTCCTATAAAACTTATCTCTTTCTCGTGATGCCACGAAAAAAAGAAAGATCCGTTGCCGCCTGGTTTTAACCGAGAATGTCAACTAAAGAAGATGGA
>CM065730.1:14363858-14366358 GCA_033310375.1 Conus canariensis | reverse complement strand
GAAGGCAGGGGGGGGGGGGGGGGGGGGGAGAAGGAAGGAAGAAAGATTGAAGAAAAGAAACATGGTAGTAAGAAGGAAAGAAAAAAGGCGGGGGTGGGGGGGGGAGAAATATAGATGGAATAGAGAAATAAGCTACAAGGAAATGAGGGAGGAGAAATACTGAAAGAAAAACACATGGATCGAAAGGAAAATAGTGCAAGAAAAGAACTGAAGGAAGAGAGAAAGGAACAGAATGCAAGAAAAGAACTGAAGGAAGAGAGAAAGGAAAAGAATGCAAGAAAAGAACTGAAGGAAGAGAGAAAGGAAAAGAATGCAAGAAAAGAACCGAGGGAAGAGAGAAAGGAACAGAATGCAAGAAAAGAACCGAGGGAAGAGAGAAAGGAACAGAATGCAAGAAAAGAACCGAGGGAAGAGAGAAAGGAAAAGAATGCAAGAAAAGAACTGAAGGAAGAGAGAAAGGAACAGAATGCAAGAAAAGAACCGAGGGAAGAGAGAAAGGAACAGAATGCAAGAAAAGAACTGAAGGAAGAGAGAGAAAGGAACAGAATGCAAGAAAAGAACTGAAGGGAGAGAGAAAGGAACAGAATGCAAGAAAAGAACTGAAGGAAGAGAGAAAGGAACAGAATGCAAGAAAAGAACTGAAGGGAGAGAGAGAAAAGGAAAATAGTGCAAGAAAAGAACTGAAGGAAGAGAGAAAGGAAAATAGTGCAAGAAAAGAACTGAAGGAAGAGAGAAAGGAAAATAGTGCAAGAAAAGAACTGAAGGAAGAGAGAAAGGAACAGAATGCAAGAAAAGAACTGAAGGAAGAGAGAAAGGAAAAGAATGCAAGAAAAGAACTGAAGGAAGAGAGAAAGGAAAAGAATGCAAGAAAAGAACTGAAGGAAGAGAGAAAGGAAAAGAATGCAAGAAAAGAACCGAGGGAAGAGAGAAAGGAAAAGAATGCAAGAAAAGAACCGAGGGAAGAGAGAAAGGAAATGAATGCAAGAACCGAGGAAAGAGAAGGAAAGACCGAGAAAAGGAAGAAATTAAACCGTAGTGGTGGAGTAAACAAAGAAAGAACGGGGAAAGATAGAACCAAGCGTAGGTGAAGTTCACGTGGAAAGACAGGAGCGAGGACAGAGAAAGACAGATAAGGAGAAAGACAGATCAGGAGAAAGATAAGGAGAAAGACAGATAAGGAGAAAGATAAGGAGAAAGACAGATCAGGAAAAAGACAGATAAGGAGAAAGACAGATAAGGAGAAAGACAGATCAGGAGAAAGACAGATAAGGAGAAAGAAAAAGGGAAAATAGAAAGAAAGCAGGAGAAAGTATCGAAGAGAGAAAGGGAAGAGAAAGCTGGAAGGAAAGGAGAAAAGGAATGAAGAATGAAAATCAGAGAGAGAGAGAGAGAGAGAGTAAAAAAGTAAAATAAGAAGATGATGATGTTGATGAGGTGATGACGACGACGACGAAGACGACGGTAGGCCATGGTGAAGCATTGCTCAGAAAGGTCTGCGCTGCCCCTCGCAGTCTGCTAGTGTCGACAGTGCAGGCCAAGTTTGGCAATCTGCCAGTGTAAATGGTGTCCTGCAACAATATCCATAAAGATGAGTACCTTTCAGTGTTAAATCTCTTCATATGAGAGTACACATCTTCCATGTAGTATGACTGGTCTTACATCTTACTTGTTACGATTTGCCTTGCGTGATGGATTCATGACGTTCTCAAATCAACAGTGACTACATCGTGGAAAGGACGGAGAGAATATGACAGGCAGAATGGTGGGGGAACACACACACACATACACACACACACACACACACACGCACACGCACGCACGCACGCACGCACGCACGCACGCACGCACGCACACACCACACACACACACACACACACACACACACGCGCGCGCGCGGACACGCGCACATACACACACACACACACACACACACACACACCACACACACAACACACACACAAGCTCGTGTGAGCGTGCGTTCATACAGACACACAAACACGCACGCGCGCACGCAGGCACACACCAACCCTCCTCCCACCCCCTACCCACCCACCCCCACCCCCACACACACACGCACACACACACACATACTCATATTGCCACTTTGTTAATTCACATATGTATTTATTTATTCACTTATATAATTATATTTATTTATTTACTTCTTTCATTTCGATTTGGTTTGATTTCTGTTATTACTGACAAAATAATTGTACTGTACAGGTTTCTGTAATTTAGAAGTTGTTTTGTGGCTTAGCATAAATCCCATGGGGCCAAAGTAAAAAGAAAACAAACTGGGAATTCAGAGACAGACAGAGCTCAGAACTCAGAACACCTTTATTCGATCAAGGACTAAGATTTTAGGCAGAGCCTATTCTTTCAGTCTGTCCTTGAGAGAGAGAGAGAGAGAGAGAGAGAGAGAGAGAGAGAGAGAGAGAGAGAGAGAGAGAGAGAGAGAGAGAGAGTTTTCAGCCGACGCTCGTCTGCGTTGGTAATATCA
>CM065730.1:14333858-14341358 GCA_033310375.1 Conus canariensis | reverse complement strand
GTGGTCCATCCAATTTCAGACCTGTAAAAAAACCTGTTTGAACGAGTGGTCCATCCAATTTCAGACCTGTAAAAAAACCTGTTTGAACGAGTGGTCCATCCAATTTCAGACCTGTAAAAAAACCTGTTTGAACGAGTGGTCCATCCAATTTCAGACCTGTAAAAAAACCTGTTTGAACGAGTGGTCCATCCAATTTCAGACCTGTACAAAAAAAACCTGTTTGAACGAGTGGTCCATCCAATTTCAGACCTGTACAAAAAAAACCTGTTTGAACGAGTGGTCCATCCAATTTCAGACCTGTAAAAAAACCTGTTTGAACGAGTGGTCCATCCAATTTCAGACCTGTAAAAAAAAACCTGTTTGAACGAGTGGTCCATCCAATTTCAGACCTGTACAAAAAAAAACCTGTTTGAACGAGTGGTCCATCCAATTTCAGACCTGTAAAAAAACCCTGTTTGAACGAGTGGTCCATCCAATTTCAGACCTGTACAAAAAAAACCTGTTTGAACGAGTGGTCCATCCAATTTCAGACCTGTACAAAAAAAACCTGTTTGAACGAGTGGTCCATCCAATTTCAGACCTGTACAAAACAACAACATTGCAATGGGAAAGAAAGGAAAACGGACAATGGAAAACGTACTTTGCTTTTTTTTTATTATCTCTCTCTCTCTCTCTCTCTCTCTCTCTCTCTCTCTCTCTCTCTCTCTCTCTCTCTCTCTCTCTTTGGATAGGGGTGGGCAGTGCTTGGAGTTTTATTTTCTCCAGTTATTTCTCTTATGCTTTATGGCATTATTACTTCATATTAAAGAAACGGAAAGGTGTGTATGTCTGTCAATCAGTCACTCTCTCTCTCTCTCTCTCTCTCTCTCTCTCTCTCTCTCTCTCTCTCTCTGTCTATCTATCTATCTATCTATCTGTCTGTCTGTCTGTCCATCTATCTATCTGTCTGTCTGTCTATCTATCTATATATCTATCTGTCTATCTGTCTACGTGTCTATATCTGTCTATCAATCTCTCTAACTATCTTTCTATCTGTGTGTGTGTGTGTGTGTGTGTGTGTGTGTGTGTTTGTGTGCGTGCGTGCGTGTGTACGTGCGTGCGCGCGTGAACAACATAATGATGTATCCAGGGAATATGGCCTACCAAACGGAGAGACTGGGGCAAGGGGGTGGAAAGCCTGTCTCAACTGTTCGTAAATCTCTGGAGGCAGGCGGCCTCGTGGGGGAGGATCTGACGGCAAGCGGAGAGGGAGCAATATTTTTGCCCACTCCCGTTCTGAGGTCTTCGTATATATTGTAAGACTCTCTCTCTCTCTCTCTCTCTCTCTCTCTCTCTCTCTCTCTCTCTCTCTCTCCCCCCCCCCCCCCTCTCTCTCTCTCTCTCTGTTCTGATTGACTTTTCTCAATCTGCCCATCACATCCTCTTTCACTCTTTGCATGTGTGTGTGTGTGTGTGTGTGTGTGTGTGTGTGTGTGTGTGTGTGTGTGCGTGCGTGCGTGCGCGCGCGCGCGCGCTTGCGCACACGAGAGAGACAGAGAGAGAGAGAAGTGTTTAGTGTTTCTGGTTATCTTGTAACCTACACACACTAAGACGCGCGCGCGCACTCACTCACACACACACACACACACACACACACACACACACACACACACACACACACACAACATACACACACACACACACACACACACACACACACACACACACACACTGCGACCAAGACAGACAGACAGAGTGCTAACTCACTGGACAACCTGCAGTACAGAAAGAGCAAACCACCTCGTTGGTATACAGTAAGACAGCAACATCCCCACAGCAGGCGCAACTTTCTTCCCTTCACCCCCTCCACACATTCCCCCATATCGGACAGCCCTGACTGACCGAACACCACCACCCATATCATGAAGACCACCATCCCTTGAATCAGCACCACCATGACGATTATTCCACCATCCACTCCAACTACACCACCGCCAGCAGCTCACACACTGCACAAGTCATTACAGACGGTGTCCCCAGGGAGGCACAGGGGTCATTGTATGGTTCAGGCAAATTTGGACGGCTCCCGGGGGAAGCGAGTCGCCCGTGCCGGCCGATAATTGTTTCGGTCATCGCCCCTCCCCCAGCCTCACCTCTTCTTCGCCGGTAATTGATCGGCCGGCAAACACTGCCCAGTCCTTCGGGACCGGATTTCCACCAGCTACCATCTCATGGAACGGGAAAGGGGAGCAGAGGAGAGAGGGGAGGGGAGAGGGCGTGCTGTTAGTGGGAATGAGAATGCCAATTGTTTCGTGGACCAATCACAGTATGTTACTATTTAGAGTGCGTGAGGAAGACAACGTGGTGCATAATGAGGAAGATGTTCTTTCCGACCTCTAGCCCTCACAGACAACATTTGAAGAAGTGGATTTTAACACAGAAAAAGGCTTCATCAAAGACTGCGTTGTTCAGACTCTTTCTTTTCTGTCTCTTTTATCTATGCATATTAACGTAATGTCTTTGGCCTTGCAATGCGCCGAATTCTGTCAACTTTCTGGCGATTGGTACATCTGTTGAGCGGTAGACATGGGAGGATCACACACTGAACCTGGCCCAGGACTCAAACTCTCGCTTGTCAGTTCACAAGTAAATGTTCCCAGCCTCTTTACTACAGGTCTGTCAGTGTTATGTTGCGGTTCATTTGTAGTTGTGGCGCAGACTTGTGTCTAAATCGTTTTTTGTTTCATCTCTATTGATATCATCACCCTCCACGTCACTCCCACCCTCACCTCTACCCCACCCCCACCCCGCAACCCATCCCTCTTCCCCTTCCCCATCAACACCTACCCTTACACCACCCCCCACCCCCTGCCAAAGAATGTTCAGTGCCTGGTATTACATGGACAGCTGATTTCAACAAAAAAGGAAATAAGATTCAGAAGAACATCCTTTTCCCTTACTGTTAATGTTTTGTTGTTTCCAGTGTGTTTCTCTTCATCAATATTAACACTTTTGGCAATTTGTTTTTGCACAGAGACATTAATATTGCGCTGGTGGTATTGTTTTGTCAGGAAAATGTTTCCGTAGCTTGCATTCAAAGGAAATTGCTGGCACATACAAAACCTATGTTCTCAGGCTGTAATGAGTTAACTGTTCTTTGCACTGCTGTCTGCTTCAGGCACGATGATTTACATGACCAGGACGCCGAAAACTGAAAGTCACGTCGGATTTGTTTGGTTTAATATTTTTCCCCTTTTTTGTTTGATCTTTATTTCGTTGTTTTAATATGTGTATTTGACCTTCATTCGCCTCAGTGTTTGTTGGGTACTGCCAACTTTTAATCCAGTCATTTTGCAACGGGTGAACCCAAAAGCAATTTTTCAAATCACAAGGCTTGGCGTGGAAAATCTGAAATCTATGTATGCAGAAAAAAATCGTTTGCTTGGGTAATTGGATGAGTGTGTTTTTCTGTGCATTGTTTCGAATCTCATTTTTCAAGGTAAACAAAAAACAAGCACCAACAGCTCCCCGATAACGTTGACTAAGACATCCATTAGCTAATGACTTCTGCAATCTCTGCTGCACAGTTCGCTATCTAGTTTTCACCTGTTCTTCATCAATCATCTGAACACTGGCACACGGGATGCAGTGTGCAAGACGTTTGAAAGCCTATTCACTGCGTTTCACCCGATCTTGAAATGCCATTTTTTGTTGTTGCTGTTGTTGTTTGTTTGTTTGTTTGTTTTTTGAGAAAGCGACATTAGCTATCAAAGAGTGTAAACCCTCGCTGAACAGAAAGAGACTGTATTTCTCCTTTCCCAGATCTGTCAGGTTGTATTCATTTGGGTTTTTTTCAGTACGCGCGCGGTCGTGTGCGTGCGTGCGTGCGTGTGTGTGTGTGTGTGTGTGTGTGTGTGTGTGTGTGTGTGTGTGTGTGTGGAGAGAGAGATGAGAGAGAGAGAGAGAGAGAGAGTGATTATTTCACAATAGAACCCTCTACGATG
Organism: Conus canariensis; assembly: GCA_033310375.1. Classification (NCBI taxonomy): domain Eukaryota; kingdom Metazoa; phylum Mollusca; class Gastropoda; order Neogastropoda; family Conidae; genus Conus; species Conus canariensis. The sequence goes on along the minus strand of CM065730.1, from coordinate 14,337,375 downwards.
ATTAAATAAAAAAAGAAAACATTGACTATTGGGTATTTTAAGGGAGGAAGTCGTTATCGGGATATCAGTCTAGAACAGACAAAGAGATGGAGTGGACATTGAAGGTGCGTCTACTGTAGACAGAGACACCCATATTAACAAGTCTTTAAACGAGGAATATTTTCAGGGGCAGTGAATGTAGTCTCGCTTGGCAAAGACACAAATGCTCTAGGAAATCAAGTCGTTAAAGGAAGGGAATTTTACTGGGAGGTAAATCTGGTATGACCAGAAGTTCCCTAAACCACTACTCCCACCCAACCCAATGCTAAACCAGATAATTTACCCTCCACAGTCCCAAACTCAAAAGAGAAAGAGAGAGAAAGAGCGAGAGATAGATAGAGAGAGAGTGAGAGACAGATAGACAGACAGACAGACAGACGGAAAAAGACAAATACAGTCAGACATGCAGGCACACAGGCAAAGAGAGTGAAATGCTGGCTTTAGTTATTCGCATGACAGACTCTCTGCCAAAGGCAGGGGGATGAAAAAGCTTTACCCAGAAATCTCTGGGGAAGAGATGAGGGTTTGGATAAACACAAGTGACATAGAGCTGACAACGACAGATCACGGAAGGAAGCAACGGAGGTGATGCGTATCACACTTAAATAGGAGACAGATGCACACATGAATACATGTGTGAGAGCGCACGCTCGCGCATGTGTGCGTGTGTGTGTGTGTGTGTGTGTGGTGTGTGTGTGTGTGTGTGTGTGTGTGTGTGAGAGAAAGAGAGAGAGAGAGAGAGAGAGAGAGAGAGAGAGAGACTTTGGGGGAAAGTCGTCCTCTAGATTTGCAGTGGATTTAGAATGAAGTGAAGTCAGATCAAAGCGCACCAGAAAAGTATAGTCTTTAAATGGAGCCACCAACAACCATCAAAGCACCACCAGCATTTGCACTTCTGTAACACCAACACTGATGACGTGTGCATAAATGAAACAGTCAGGACGTTCTGGACATAGTCTTTTTTTTGTTTGGTTTGTTTTTGTTTTCAACATGTTTTTATTCAGACATGAAGGTCATACAAAGACATTGAGCATTTGGATACATTTTCAAAGTTATACTTGGGTGACGATGTAGCTTTTATGAATTTAACAATGATGGCTTATATTCATGAACATTCTGACAGTGTCATATAAACAAAGTAGCGAAAATCCATATAAACGTGTGTATTAGTCATATTGTAGTACTAGTTAGGCCTGATAGTAACAGCTTTGATCGTTGTTCATTCCAGTTCGGTTGACGTAATTTTGGTTCATATCAGGTAGGGGAACTAGCCACGACAAAATCTCTGAAAACGGCAATGCCTCCTGTAGGTGAAGATATTTTGACTCATAATTAAATAGTATCACACTGTGTTGATTCATTTGTCATTGCCTTCTTTATTTTCTGCCTTCCATGCTCTTTACTATCTATATTCCCAACTCTTTTCCTGGCTATTTTCCCTTTTGGGTTTAGTCACTTTGGAGGAAAAAAAAGAAATCTGAAAACAGAGAATTCCCCGACAATTCCCCAGCCTGATATATGATATTTTCTTGTTGGACATAAAAGAATGAACATCAATACAATTTTCAACTTGATATGGTATAAAGCAAACACTTGGTAAGGCATTAGTATTGAGCCTTGTTCATGAGTTCCATTTTTTTCACGCTGTCATTGTGTGAAAAAAAAGTGAACATATCAAGAGGATAATTGCTTTGACAGCCGAAGCAGTCACATACCATGGATCAGTCCCCCAACTCTGTCAGGGCCATATAGGCTGCCCATTTTTCTTTTTTGTTACGAATTTGTCGTTTTCCATGTTGATTTGATGAACAGATTTGTCTACTATATATGTCTGTCTTAGTTCTTTCCAGAATCTGTTTGTAGTGGGTCGTATTTTGTTTATTCTTGATTTGTAAATATAAAAAAAACTTTGCCGATAATGAAATATGAACGAACCCTTTGTCGACTTTTGTTTTATTGTCATTGCCAAACAAGACTAACGATAGGTTCAGGATATTAAGTTTCTCCAAATTAAAGCAATTTTCTTTCATACACTTTATTAGAGCAATCCAAAAGTGTTGCACAAGTTCACACTCCCATAAGTAGTGGTAAATAGTTTCTTTAGCACCTTTACAAAAAGTACAAGCTTTGCTGGATAGGATTCCCATGTCTGTTAGAACACCATTTGGGACAAGAACCCTGTAAGTAATCCTCATCTGAAACCATTTCAGTTTAACTTCTTTTATTTGTTTAGTTGTTGCAAACACTTTATCCCAGTTTATGTTTTCTCCAATTATTTTATCCCGGTTTGTGCATGGTTTGAGAAGAGGACAATTGCCAAGAAGAATTTCATAAAATATCTTTGCTCCTTTCGAGGACATTAGAACTGTGCAGTACGTTTTATTGTGCTCAGGGCAATTGGTGTCCTCTAACCGAATATTGTTTATCTGCATAAACCTCTTTATTGTGCTAATACAACCAAAGTAGTCTAACATTTGGACACGGACGTCATATTTTGAAGAGAATTCTTCTAGGTCTAAAAATTTACCATTTTCTTCATGAGGTCTTTTACAAAGAATATATTTCTTTCTGCCCATTCTTCGCAATAAAATATCTTACCATTAATCTTGAATTTATCATTCATAAATAACGGTTCCATTACAATATCATTTCCTTCTCGAATGTCCACTTTCTCAACCAAATCTATGTAAGCTGCAAAAACATCTTTCCAAAATGTATTGATATCGCGGTTGGCCTTATTTAGAATTGCTGGTCCGTATTCTGTTAGCATAGAGATTTCTGGGCATTCTGAAGATAGTAGTTGCTTCCATTTTGGGTTGTATGTGGCTGATATGCATTTCTTTATCCAGGTAATCTTTAGGGACTTTATGTAAGTCGAAATATGGGGGATATTAATACCTCCTTTTTCAATCCTGTGAACAGCGGTAGTCCTTTTAACTTTATCTATTTTTTTGTCCCACACGAAATCAAAACATTTTTTGAAATTGATAGATTAAGTGGTTTGGAGGGTTTGGGAGTAGTATCCAGAGATACACAAGTTTTGATAGGATGAGAGACTTCAGCACTGCTACCTTGCCGGCAGGAGTTATTGATCTTTTCATCCAAGTGTTAAAAAGTTGTTTTGTTTCGTTGAATTTGTCAATTATGTTCATTTCAGCCATCATTGTGAGGTCATTTGTGAACCAGAGACCCAGAATTTTAAATTGTGTGGGGTTCCAAGTCATGTTTAGGTGTTGCAAGAATCTGACATTTACTACCAAGCCAAATGTTACAAGTTTTATCATGGTTTAATTTTAATCCTGACACCTGTTCAAAATCATTTAGCACCTTGAACAATTCTTCAGAAGATTCCTTTTCTCCATCAAGCGTAACCGTTGTGTCATCTGCATACTGACTGATTTTACATCATTTTCCAACAATTCGACTCCTTTTATATCATTGTTTTCCGAATTTTGCACGCTAGAAGTTCAGCACATAA
>CM065730.1:14323858-14328858 GCA_033310375.1 Conus canariensis | reverse complement strand
CATGGATTTGTTCTGGAAATTGGATGAAATTGGAGAAAATTACAGTTCGACTCAAGTATTAGGTATATTTTGAGGAAAACGAAAAACAGAAACAAAAGGAACGATAGACAAAATAAAAAGGGAGATGGAAACAAAGCAGAATGGCAAATCATTCAGTTGAGTTCTAGTTGTCCTTTTAAAACTTGCTTCTCGACGACGAGGTAAGGTAAGGTAATGTTGCTTATAGCCCAGCCGACAGCAAAGGGCCATACTAGGGCTGTCACCACGTTGAAGTTAACCCATAAGTCATTTTAAAAAAGAATCACACAACCCTTAAAAATACACCTTCTAAAAACACACCTGAACCTACATCAAAAATCTTTCTTCTGTAAAATCTTAGATCAGATGAAAAATGTTAGCCTCTTTCAGAAATTCAAAGATCACATCAGGTGGGACATCTCTGAACAAATTTTCATGGAATCTGCTGTAAAATGTTTATGTCTCACATCGTTGAAGTCCCATCAGTCTAAAAGAACATGTTTCACTGTGAGTGGTACATGACATGGAATGCACCACGGAGCTTCTTCACCTTTTGAAAGATAAGAATGGGTGTAAATGAAAGGCCTTATGAAAACGGCACAGAACTGTTCCGTCTATACGGCCGCCTCGGGAACATGCTAAACACTCTTTCAGGTTTGGACGGATTTTGTACAATTTGTTATCCGTTTACAAGTTCCATTCCTCTTGTCAGAGGTCTTTGGCATAAACCTGTGTTCTGTGTGAGGGATACATAATCTGGGATAGACGGTCTTTGTGGCACTCTTGGCAAGTTGATCAACCACCTCGTTGCCATGAATGCTCACATGGTTGGGAACCCAAACAAAAATTATATTTTATTCATCTGATTTCAGAGAGGTGTACAGTTTGAATACTTTTCAGCAGTTGAGGGCCTCGAAGACGAGGCAATATTGTACTTCACCGAAGCTTGAGAGAGATTGTCTGTTTCCTGTTCGGTTCCTGTAAATGCTGTCCAACAAACAGTGATTTAGGGATGAGTGAAATTTTGTTCGAGGGAGATGATTGTTGAAGATTGCAAATGAAGCAGTGCAAATGTCATTGTTCTGGAAGAAGAAGAAGAAGAAGAAGAAGAAGAAGAAGAAGAAAAGAAGAAGAAGAAGATAAGCCGTTGAAAGAAGATCAAGAAAAGAACAAGACTGGTATGTTGGTTCAAAGTGTCCATTCCTTTGTGAGATGGAGACAGGGGAAAGGCTGTGAAGGAGAGTTGAGCTTGTTCGGTCTGCCGTGTGCAGGGTCCGTGACGACAACACAGCTTCAAGAACACAGGTTTCCTTTTGATTTCATTTCATGACTTCTTCTTCCAGGCCAGATTGAAGGCACGATGTTCAGTCTCTCTCTCTCTCTCTCTCTCTCTCTCTCTCTCTCTCTCTCTCTCTCTCTCTTTCTCTTTCTGTGTGTGTGTGTGTGCGCGCGCGCGCGCACACACACACACACTCACAAATACACATACACACACACACACACACACACACACACACACACACACACACACACAACACATACACGCGCGCGCGCGCACTTTCTCCCCTTTGAACGAAGATCAAAGACGCCAAGAGCATGAGAGTAATAGGAATCATTCCACCAATACTGGGCACGATTGTGAGCGCGTCAAGGCCAATATTTTGACCTCTGTTCAAACACCAGACACCTTTCATGATCACATCCAAACAGTAAATAACCTTTCAGATTGATACAACAGGCCACATTCCCTGTGCAAATGTTCAAATAATCGTTTCAGCACGGTGTGAATTGGATGGCGGTCTTGCTGCAGCAAAGTTTCGTGGAGTCATTAGCTAATGGACTTCGTCTTCAAGATTGCGTGTTTACTAATGGACATTGACGTCGATTCTAATCCCTTTCTCCTGCCCATCACACACACACACACACACACACACACACACACACACACACACACACACACACACACACACACAACGTACGTACGCACGCACACACGCACGCAAGCACTGAGAAAATTCAGAGTGGGCCCAACCACCCTCACCCCACGCCCCACAAACTGAAATTGTAAGAAAAACAAACTGTGCATGTGCATGGATGAATGGAGGATTCGCGTGTCAAAACATAAGACTGGGGACAGATCGACTGTGAGGTCAGACATGGACTAATGGAAGCCAAGCTGACAGAATGAAAAGCTCTATGAATTAATTGGATCCACAACTCCAGCAGCAAAACCACGACAACAGAATCAACAAACCACAGTAACTGGCCAGCAAGCACGTCAAGCGTGCTGGGAATCTCCCTGAAATAACATAATGCTTGAAAAATAGATTGAATTATTCATTTTATTGTAAACTGGGAGAACTGAAGTGTTTACTTCCCACACTCGCAAGAACAGTTTTAAACAACGTCACTCGGTATCTTTCTGTGCAGTAACATTGAGGCATTTAAAGTGAATGATATCATGAACATAGCACACAGTATATTCCTGCGAATGTTCGACACAAAATAAACTAAATTATAAGTGTCCTGGTACGGAAACTGAGGACACTGGAGAGAATGCAGATTTCTGATGTGTTCGAACAGATCCTGGATCCGCTTTTTGATCCACATCGCTCCACGGATCCGCATCACCAAAATCTAATCGGTTCATCTCTAGATCACGCTAAGTCTTTTCATCGAGTTTTGTTAAAATCAGTCCAGTAGTATGTGCTTAAACTTGCCGACAGGCAGAGAAGAAAGCCAACAGACCCGCCTGAAAACATCACCAGATGTGTTAGTTGTCCACATGACAACAAGTTTAAACCTGTACAAACTGTTGTTGGCAGACAGGCAGTGTGAGAGGCAACAGGCGTGAAAGACATCTAAACTGTGAGACTTCCAGTGAAGCAGTTTTCTGTTCTGTTTTTGTTTTCTCTAAGCTTTTTCTCAGCGCTGTGTTTTTGTGGTTCGCAATCTGTATCTAGCAGATGTGGTATAATTCTCCAAGGCAGTGAAAATGTTTTACACCAGCAAGCACACACGTGTTCATGCATTTTATAGCTTAACCGACTGCAGGGGTCCAAATCAAGGCTCTGTTATACACTCACATATAGTGGAACGAACGAACGCGCGCGCACACACACACACACACACACACACACACACACTCTCTCTCTCTCTCTCTCTCTCTCTCTCTCTCTCTGAGGCACGCATGCACACACGCACGCGCGAAAACGCACGCACGCACGCACCGATGCACACACACACACACACACACACACACACACACACACACACACACACACACACACACACACACACACAATCTGCACATACGTACGTTTACATACAAGCACAATGCAACCTCCAATGGGTTTGTCGGATTCTGAAGTGCATGTTTAAGAATGATTTAATTTATGGAAAGAATTCAATAGTTATAATGTGCCTTTTGGACAATAAACCCTCCATTTCAGTGAAAGTAGAATTTCTACGACGTATTTTGTTGTTGTTTCTGTCATTGTGTGTGTGTGGGGGGGGGGGGGGGGGGGTTCTTTTGTTTTTTCTTTACTTTCTTCTTCTTCTTCTTCTTCTTCTTCTTCTCTTCTTCTTCTTCCAATAACAGAGCCGGGCCGTTTTGGCGTAGAAGGCTCTGCGTTGTGGCGTTGTCGCTTTGCGGTGTCCCAGGCTTGGTTGGTTTAAAAACGAACTGATTTTAAAACTGTGTACATGGGTTGATGGGAGGGTTCAGGGGGAGACTGGGGGTGGCTGCAGGTAGTGGGGACTGCAGCTCAGGCGGCGCCTGAACGCCTCCAGTGTGGGTGCTGACGTGGTGGTGGTTGGTAGCTGGTTCCATTCCCTGATGGTGCGGGGGAAAAAGGAGTGGTACAATACTGGATGGGTAACCCGCTCCTGGTGAATTTTCTGTGCGCCTCTAGTCCGTTTGCCTGAAGGGCGGTAGAATGTGGTGGGGTTTGAAGTCTACTAGCCCGTTGTGGATAAGGGCCATACATTTAAGCTTTTTTTTTTCTTTCTTTTTTTTTTTTTTTTTCTTTTTTTTTCTTTTTTTTTTTTTTTTTGGGGGGGGTCTGCAATATGAAATGTGCAATGTTGATTTTTTTTTTGGGGGGGTAAGATTTAAGTCCACTAATTAGAGGTGTAGGTTGTTTTAAAATCATTTCCGACCGTAAAACTATGCCGGACTCTATTCAGAAACAAACGGGCCAATGAAAGAAGTGGATTTACACAAACAAACTGACAAACATTGTCCGTGTTTTGGCCAGTTAGTAAACCCACTTTTTAGACTGAAAAAGTACACACACACACACACACACACACACACACACACACACACACACACACACACACACACATGCGAGTGCGCGTACGCATACACACACGCAGAGAGAGAGAGAGAGAGAGAGAGAGAGAGAGAGAGAGAAGCTAATGATATGGATCAAGGGAAAAGATAAGTAGATCTACGACGTGTTCACCTCAGTTAGCAAGATTTCACTCTGTGAAGACGAAGCCTGCTTCCTGCTTTACCACCGCCAGTATTTCAAGATGGTGACAAAAGGTGTAATTGGTCGGATTATCTGAGACACACTGGGGCCCGACAGTCAAGCTTATCTGCGGAGTACGTTTTTTAGCTTTACTTGGGTTATTTCTGTTTGTCGTTTTCTGTTTCTGAAGAAGAGAAATTGTCGAAATTCCAGGTGTTTGGTTTCTTGCCCTTGCTGCGAATTTAGAAGCGTTTATCAGACGTGTGTATGCGTGTGTGTGTGTGTTGATGTTTTTTTTCAATGATTTCCCGTTGTGACAGGCGTCTAATGTTGCAATACTCCTATTGTCAGACTCTTTCACTTAAAACGTAATTATTTTTCCTACTCCATATGAAATTTTCTGTTCCTCACCCCAGACCAGATGAACGTTACCATAGCCACTGTTAAAGACGAAGCCATCTCCCTCAAACGGTTTTAAGAAAACTGCGTTGTTGTCAGATGTTT
>CM065730.1:14306358-14321358 GCA_033310375.1 Conus canariensis | reverse complement strand
TAATACTTGGTTAACTAAAACAAACAAAAACGCAAGCCATCGTGAGAAACTATTGAAAGTATGGCTCCCAGTGAATGGTATGTGCAGCCGTTAAGACTTTAATGTGCTGAAGTTACTAGAACAGCGAAGAGCTGCAGTGATGGTACTGTTGATAAGATAAACCTGTAGACTGGTCATGTAGTGCGCAGCTGTTGCTGCTGGTTGCTGTTTTCAGAGCCATTACCCGACTGCCAATGGCAATCGGTCCTTGAAGATTAGGATGGACTAAAGGCACTCCAGTCAAAGCTGATCAACAGGGCAATGGAATGGTTATTGACTGCAGTCAGACCTGGGAAATTCTGGCTTTAAAATATCTGTATTGTAACTGTCATTATGAAAAGGGTAATTTTCACAAATCTTTAGCCACAGACATGATTTTCACGTGATATTAGTTCCGTGTATGGCACGAGGGGTGATGGTGGTACATTTTTTCGATACTGCACAAACCGTTTCAGATTGAGTCATTGTAATAATACTTCACTTTGGAAGAACTGAACCACAAAACAACACAACTTGAGACAACATAGTGGGCACAGTTCCCAGTAAATGACGCCAGAGTGGTGGGGACTGATTGACCATGCTTATCAGAACGGCTTAGAGCTGTAATAAGGGTGCTGTCGATAAGATAACGTTGCAGATTGGCCGTGTCACTGACAGCTGTTGCCGCTGATTTCTGTCACAGGGCCATTAGCTGACTGCCACTGCCAGTCAGTCCTCGGAGGGTTGGTGGACAAGAGTCACTGCAGTCACTGTACGTCACCTGCATCATGGAAGGGCTGTCGACTGCATTCATGTCGGGGAGTTACTGGCTTGAACGTGTCTGCATTATAATTTTGATCATTAAAAGGGATATTTTCATGCAGATAATTATCATTCACCACAAATATATTTTTCATGTAACTTTGTACCGTCAAGGGCAAGAGATCTATCCCATAGTAACATTCTCCCCGCTGCGCGTACTGTTTCGGTTTACGTCGTTGTAACAGCAGTCCTTACCTGAGGAAAAAAGAATAAACCACAGAATACCGCAAAACAAAATGTTCGGCACATAACTCCCAGTAAATGATACTCACAGTTGCCAAGATTCCAATTTATTCAAGTTGTCAGACCAACCAAGGGCGGTAATAGCGGTGTTCTCCGCACGATAGCCGTGTGGGTTGGTTTACCACGTGCAGCTGTTGTGGCTGGTTTCTGTCTTGAAGCCATGAAGACTGCTGCCGCCAGCCAGGCCTTGCAGATCCCGCTGGTCTGAACTGGCTCCCGTCACTGTACATCACCCACATCAGGGACTGCTGCCAGCTACATTCAGCGCATTGGACACAAGACAGAGCGATAATTTCAGCATCGCAAGATCTCAGGAGAGGGCTGCGAGAAGAGTAATTTAACAAAGCAGAATTTGCCAGTGAGGTATTTGAGAACTACCGCTGCACTTTCAGTAAGATCAGTAGTTCCACTGTTCGGGTTTTTCTTAATATCGCTGTTCTAAAAAGATTCACTCGATTATTGCAATATTTAGCAAAATGGAGGTATAGATATGTACATACTTTAAAAACAAGCTTAGATTCTTTTCAGATGTGTGTGTGTGTGTGTGTGTGTGTGTGTGTGTTGTGTGTGTGTGTGTGTGTGTGTGTGCTTGCTTAAATAAGCCTCAGTCCTACATTAAACTCTCTACAGGAAAGAATAACTGATGTATAGTAGAGACGTGTTTGATTTTGTCGAAATGAATTCATAAACAAATTGTGCGATTGCTTTAATATGCAAGCGTTAATGTGACAAAAGATGAAAGAAAAAGAAAACAAATAATTCAAAAGATAACTATATGAATAAACAACTGTATAAAAAAGACTTTTACAAAAACTCATTGAATGTTATTTGCCATTACACAAAACAAACAAAAATAACTATAATAAACGAATATCAGAAGACTGCAAGTTTAAAACTCCTTACTAAGTAAACATCATAAACCTCTGACAGCTTTTTTGTCATCCCCCTCATTCATGCCCCTGTTTCAACATCATTCAACAGTGCGTCCTCCCGTACAGCATACTATTTGCTTGTATGTGTGTGTGTGTGTGTGTGTGTGTGTGTGTGTGTGTGTGTGTGTGTGTGTGTTTAGAGACAGGAGGGAGAGAGAGGAGGGGTATCTTTGCTCATTAGTGGTTTCATTTCGTTGTTTATAATGATGTTAGATTCAGGTACGGGAAATCAGAACGGTTGGACCCAGCCCAAATTGAGACGGTTTCTTTCTTTTATTTATTTTTTTTATCATGTGAGACGGCATATTTCCACCCAATTCCAAACACATACCTATCTGATTAGTGTTCATAGCCTGTGGGCCATAGGGGCAGTGAACTGTCAGAGTTTCACCGTGTCTAGTGCACGGCATGATGGAAGGCGGAGCCCACCCTCTCCGTCCGGCGCCTTTTTCTTCTCTGAGCTGAAGCAGTTATCCAGTGACTGCTGGGTAGGCACAGAGGGTTTCCAAACCGAAAAGCTTACCCTACTGGTGGTTCGAACCTACGACCGTCAGCTCTGCAGGCAGCTGATCAAGCCACTGGACTGCGGGCCCTCTTGTCTGCGACAGCCGACTGAAGAGCTGCCCGCTGGCGCTGATCGTTCGTTTCCCGTGTCCATCAGTCGAACATCAGTCACACAGGTTTTGTTGTTGTTTTTGTTGTTGTTGTTGTTGTTGTTATACACTCCTTCGATTTTTTTTAAAGGAAGGTGCATGATATATGAACACTTGTCATCCATTTCAACGGTTAAAGAGGCCTTTTCTTCCTAAAGTTGGTGATGGGATTTTCACTTGTGTGCAAAATGTTACGCGTTTACAGCTGGTACCTCGTTTACAGTCTCATATGAAAAACTTATCGAAAACGCAAGTCAGAACTAAGGTTAAGTCTGAAAAACACTTGTTCTGAAGCGGGCTGGCGGAGAACCCACGACCCCAGGATTACCAGGATCAGCTACTTCTTCGATTGTTCCATATTGAGGGCTGCGTTGACTTAGCACACTCACCCAGGTTAATTACAATGCATTACTGTAGAAATTGTGTTTGCCCTCCTTACCCTGTGTTAGCTCCACTAACTTGACTAGTTCTTTTCCAACATTTAAAAAACGTTGTTGATGTTTCAAAATTACCTCAACATCACCGTGTAGAATTAATAAAATGTAGATTTCCATGGACAGTTGGACATCGGTGTTCGGTTTGTTTTTGTTTTTTTTTTTTTTTTTTTTTTTTTTTTTTTTGCTTCAGTAAGAAAAGATAAGCTGCTGACAATCTGATCCGTGTATGTTATGTATGTGTTCCTGTTGTGTGCACCACACCACCCCCCCTCCCCTTTTTTTTTTTTTCAAATTTCATACAAGTACACTTTTTTTTAAATGAACTCTTGTACCTTGTACGTAAAGGATCATTTGTAAAGCAAGTAGACTGGAAGCGCCACACTGATAGAGGGGAGAGGGAGGAAGAGAAGGAGGAGGTGAGAGTGGGGGAGGGGTGAGTGGGTAAAGAAGGAGGCGGAGAGGGGGGGAGGGAGGGATCGATGGTCTGTGATTGGGCACTGACGCCTAATCGAAAGCTGGTCTCTGTGGAGGACTTGGGCTGGGCGTTAGAGAGGCTGTCGTGTGCTCACCGCTTGGTTCCCTTTCAGCAGGAGCAGCGGTCATTGGTGGTCAGCCAGCTGGACAGGGCAGGAGATGAGGAAGATCCAGTGACCGGAAACCGTCTGAAGAGGTTCTAGCCTCCGTGCCGGGTGATCAGTGACGTGTCCATGACTGTCAACACTAGTCTTTGCCCCGCCTGGTCTCATTTCACCCCATCCTTCATTTCCCCCTCACACCTCCCCATCCACTGTCTCTCTCCCTGTGTGTGTGTGTGTGTGTGTGTGTGTGTGTGTGTGTGTGTGTGTGTGTGTGTGTGACTGCCCACCTCTATGCGTAGACCTAAAAACAAAACAAAATGAATGAATAAATAGATACAAAGGTATGTGATGTGCGCATCCTTATATCAGACTGATAAATTGTGTCATCTCAGTTCTGTCACTGCTACTCCAAACATGAAAGGAAGGAAGACGAGGAAGAAAGGTTGGTTTGTTTACACTATCAGTCTCCTTTCCTCAGCTCCCTTCTTCATCTTCCTTTCTCCTCTCCAGTCCTTGCGTGATTCCCGTCGTCAGCTGGTTCTGTCTCTACACCCGTGTGTGCCTCACCGGAACTACCTCACGGCTCGCCCTCAAGTCTCGGCACACGGGAGATGTGGAGTGAGGCGATGTGTGGGTGGGTGGTGGAGGTGGGTGACTGGCTGGGAGGGTGGAAGGGAGGGAGGATGGAACGGAGGGTTGGAGATGGGTACTTTAAGTTTGGGTTCCGTGCGAGAGCCGTTCTGGACATGATGAATGAGACCGTTTACCCTTCTCCCCGCCTCGTATTCCCAGTTTAGAAACGGCCAACGCCTGAGGGCTGTGTCACATGGGGATCGCAGAATGAAATTGCGCGTGGAAACAGGCGTGCAGCACACTGTTTTCCGTGTTTCCCATCTAACATACTTTCGTAAAAAACGTGTTTTGAAACTAGTTCGCGCGTGAACTCATTTGACGACGTGCTCCAGACTGGCAATGTACTTGCATTTGGCGTCATGAACCAATGAATGGCGCTGCTGGTGGATACGTGACTTGCTTGAGAAAAAAAGCTTATTAGAACTGGACAAGTCCGATTCAAAACTTGATAAAGAAAATGTTCGTTTCGGACCGATTACTTCCACTGCCACTTACCCTGTGGGGCGATGTGGTGAAAATGGAAAGAAACACGATTTTCCATGTCATTCATTTGTGCCTTAGCGAGGGGGGCTGAGTACTGAATTTGTTGCTTTCAGTTCGTTATACTTTTTCACCTGCAAAAATGGAATGGTTATAGCTTTGAACAAAGATCACAAGAAAGAGAAGAAGAAAAAAGGAAAAGGGATGAAAAAGAAAAATGCCATCTACTTGCGAGACTGACGAACATACAAGCAGGCAGATGGAGAAAGAAGAGAGAAACATGCAAATGACAGTAGGAGCAAAGACATTTTCATCATGTGATTATTTTCATATGACCATAAATGTGTTCCAAAGATGGTTAATGAATCAAAATTGATGTTATTATTCAGTATGTTAATTCAAAGATTGTTGCAGTTGCTTTCAAAATTTGAACAAGCATATGATAATGGACGTGTATGAATTCTGTCCTAAAATGGAATTGCAATCTCTTTGTAGACAAAAGGCGACGTGAATATTCGTACATAATAGGAAGAGATTTTCTCAGCTTCGAGTGCCCTTCAGGAGATCAAGAACAATATTTCTTTTTTGCCTTAAATGTTGGTTTGTTTTATCGTGCAAAACATGCCAGACAGACCAGTCGTCAAGCTTCCGGCAAGCTAGACTGCAAGGCCTCTGCTGATTGGCTGGTAACAGAAGGCCAGTGGGGTGAAGGCAACATGTCCGTCACTGGATCGTGTCCATTCAACGCTTGCCCTGTGCATGATACCTGATGTTAGTGCATGCTTTGCTCAGACTTGGACTAGTTTCACGCAGTATAATGATTGAGATAACCAAACCGACGGCCAGCCGTCTGTAACCTCCTGCTTGGCTCAAAGAAAACCATTACATGTGAAATCAAATTGTCTCCGTTGTTGTTACCTCCCTTGCTTGCGTCCCAATCGTGTGTCTTCTCAGCACATAACTTTGACCATTCCTTGCTACATCCTTCACTCCCCCCCCCCCCCCCCCCCCCCGCCCGCTCCCAACCATTAAACTGTTTCGATTGCGACTGATGTATACTTTGGTATTTTTTTGTAACGCACATTCGAGTTCAAGGTGTGGAGGGTTTTTTTTGTGTTTTTTTTCTCGATCCCATGTCTACAGTCTCAGAATGCGAATACCTGCTGCAGTGTTTCTGTGCGTTATGGTCATGTTTCTGAAGGCTCCATAGGGCGAGCGCTTCCTTTTCACCTTCCATCCCAAGGTCTCTATTTCCAGCCTGTGACCTTTTCGCATTTCACTGTGACTGTGCCTGAATGTTCTGTTCTGTGTCAGAATTGGAGTGTAATCAGTTTCGGAAGTTTATAGGGATTTTGGTTTCTTATGTTTATTTTTGTTTTGGTAAACGTAGACGAACATCCAAAGTTACTTAAGGATTTGTCTACGCATCACACAAAAACATGACACTGGTGTGAGTAAATACAAGAGGCGTTAAACTTAGGTATTTGGAAGACTAAGGACGTTGTTCACAGCTACAAAAATAATCTTCTCGTAACCGTCTTCCTGCGCGACATATTGAAAGCTGTGCTTTCCTTAAAACAAAAGCAAAGAATGGCAGGGCGGGGCGGGGCGGGGAGGAGACATCGGGCTGGTAAATCACAATGGCGCCTCACGGAGACGGCAAGTCGACAGAGAGACAAGGACAAACACAGAAACGGGAGCTAACCCAAGCCCGCCAGAAGAGCAGGAGAGGGGAAATCAATAAAACCAACACACGCTATCGTATCTTGTCCTCCTCTCCCTCTCTTTCTTCACCTCGTCCCTCGCCCTCTTCCTCGCACGCATTCCATTGCCCTTTGGTGAGATGGAGGTGAAGAGCAGTGAAGAAGACGGGAAGTGATGAGGGAGATGAGAGTATTGGAAGGAAGGAAGGGACGGGGGAACGTGTGTGTGTGGAGGAGGGGGGGGGGGTAAGGGGAGGGGGGGAGGGGGTAGTGGTGGTAGGCTGCATCTCGTACCTCAGACACACCGTGATCGACAGATCCGCTCTTAGCTTGAAGTATTGATGTTGATGTTCTTGCTTACTCCTTGCCATGTCGTAGGACCAACATAGGAACTTGCTTAAGACTTTAAATGTGTGTGTGGTGTGTGTGTGTGTGTGTGTGTGTGTGTGTGTGTGTGTGTGTGTGTGCATTTCTGCTGCAGAGCATCGTCTTTAGCTCTCTCTCTCTCTCTCTCTCTCTCTCTCTCTCTCTCTCTCTCTCTCTTGAGTATCCTTCCTGTCGCATCAGCTAGCGAGCTCTCTCAGGAGTATTGCGTCCCGTCGGTTATTTTACGTTCACTATACATACCTGTATCCGGGATGCTTCAATTGAAGTTCCATCGTGAACGGTCCACAGGGAGCTGTTGATATGAGCTCGTCACAGGGCAACCCACCGGAGGAGACCCTGCACTGCCGCCAGGTCATTTCGGTGGTGTTCAGTGGTACCTGAATAATGAACAAATAGGGTAACTCTTGCTCCTGTGATGAAATTGATACACGCCCGTAACTCCAAACGAATGCTGCTTATGACGCCGAATTGCTTAGCAGAAATGATAACACAAAGCACACAGAAAAAAGGAGACACCCCCCAAAAAGGATGTACCAAGCTTGCCCATATGCCCTTTACCTGACATGTCCACACAGCAACAACATCTGGAGTGGAGATTAAACAAGCATAAATTAGTATTATTATTGAAGACTGGCACAGCCTTGTCGATCTTGAATGTGCTCAAACAAACACACGGACGTACAGGAACAAATACAGGTAACCTCGGTCTGATTGGTGTGAATGGTGAAATGAAAATAATCGGTGGTGATCCATGTTGATTGGAGACTAAATCACTTATGCTTCTTTTAATATCCCGGTGTTAGACAGGCTCGAGAGGTACAGACACGTGTGGGGCTTGTCGGGAAATCTGAGCAACTTGGTCAGAAACTTGGCCATGAAGCTTAAGTGAATGAAACTTGATGGTGTGTACAAGTCTTCCTATTTCATCCCACGCACAGTATTATCATCGTTTTTGTTGTTGTTCAATCCTACACATAAGGTCTGCTGATAGGATCCGAACCCCTTGACTTCCCAGTCGCTGCCCATGACAGTAGCCTCCTCCTGCTGTAGGGTGACCTGTCCCTTTCTGTCTTGTATAACCTATCTATGGAGATCTATGATCTATACATCTGTGAACATCGCACTTTGCTTTTGTCCATAAAGTCAGATATGTTTCAGACAAATGACATGGTGCTAACGGGTATGATATTGACGTCCCTTGTGTCATCACATTACTCTTTTGACGTCGGTGTTCATTGATTTTAACTATCCCTTTCCGAAATCAAGACCTTTTTCTGCTGTTTTGAACAGTGATATAACTGGTTCAAAATGCAAATTGGAAAACTTTAATACCCTTTTTGTCTCTGACAGAGTTGTGATCAAACTGCATTTTGTCTCCATCAGCATGAAAGTGTGAAACAATGGCTTTGCCTTCAGTGGTGGAGAGAATAATGACCTCCTGGCTCCCCGAAACGGCAGCTAGCCCCTACAAGCAATTCGAAAGAAAACTCGATAGAGCTACAAATTGACGTCAGCCAAAAATTACATTTCGCCGATCGGATGCTCTGTGAACGAACTCTTAATTCCTCTCTCTCTCTCTCTCTCTCTCTCTCTGACAATGCCTTTCCCTCCTCCCCCATCTGAGTGCGGTGGGGAGGGCCTGGCATGACAGACGATATTGATTTAGGGTGGCAGGGGGCAAACCAGCTTCCTGACTTGGACAATTAACCCCGAGCTGGTGCGGGTGGAGGTCTGGGCACAACGTCTTCCTGTTCGATGTTCCCAGACATTTCAGCTTGACATTCGTGCAGTCGGTTTTCGTCATTTCTCGTTTCCCTGTAGGTCTGTGTCTAATTCAGTTCAAGTCGATCAACTATGCTTTATTAATTCAACATGGGGAATAATGAGTTTTTCCTTTTTTACAACAGCATCACGACAAAACGTAGACAGCATCGCCACTCTGCAATGCTACCACGTAGGATACAGTCAAGATTGGCATTGTGCTACCACATACGACACAGTCAAGATTGGCATTGTGCTACCACATAGGACACAGTCAAGATTGGCGTTGTGCTACCACATAGGATACAGTCAAGACTGGCATTCTTGAAGTGTTCGTTTGGTACAGGAAAGAAGAAAGTAGCAGCAGCAACAGTAACAGCAGCAGTAGTAACAGTAGTAGTAAGACTCGTAGTAGCAGTTGTTCCAATTCTTGTTCTTGTTCTTGTTATTCTTCTTGTTCTAGCAATAATACTAGTTGTTGTTCATGCATGCATGTGGCTGCGTAGCGTTATTATGTAAGACAGTGTGTATGTGTAAGAATGTATATGTGTGTGTGTATGTGTGTGTGTGTGTGTGTGTGTGTGTGTGTGTGTGTGTGTGTGTGTGTGTGTGTGTTCTTGCTCACACTTGAAATATGCGATCTTTTCCATCCCGTAGCCTGATCCCGCGGGCTCTTATGATGGAAATCTGCCTCAACGTTCTTCATTTCCCAATCATTTGGGCATCAAAGCACTCTCTGAATGTTCGTCATAAAGTCGGGGTGACATCGATCCTTCTGTAGTAGCCTTTCAATGCACCACTCCTAAACGAAAATTTACCTGGATCGCACAGCAGTGATCAATAGAACAGAGAGAGAGAGAGAGGAGGGACGGAGAGAGAGAGAGAGGAATGAGGAGGGACGGAGAGAGAGAGAGAGGAATGAGGAGGGATGGAGAGAGAGAGAGAGGAGAGAGAGAGATTCATGGCAACATTGAATTACCACTAGAAGTTGTGTTGTTACTAGCAGTAGTAGTAGTGCTGGTCATAGTAAATACAGTCATGTTGTCAGTTATAACAGCACCACACACACACACACACACACACACACACACACACACACACACACACACACACACACACATACACACACACACACACACACACACACATGAACGCGCATGCATGCACATCATTTCTGTTTTGAACACATGGTTGTGACACCGCCCACTGAGAACAGACATTTGCAAAGGGTAGAGAGAGAGAGAGGGAGAAAGAGGCAGACAGACATACAGACGGACGGACACAGACAGACAGACAGACAGAGACTTAAAGAGAGGGAGGGAGAAAGAAACGCGGAACTATCACTTCGCATATCGTCATCCACGCATGCACAGACACACCAAAGCAGAGAGAGTCGGTCATGGTCTGAATGGCGTGGGGAAGTCATACAACAGGATAAGTAATCCATGTTTCAGTCCAGGAAGACTGAGTAGGAGTGGATCAGGAGCTTTTGAAGTGGAACCAAAATCGCAGAGGTTGAAAAGACGAGGCTGAAATTTCAGAATGAGTATTCCCAGTTGAGTCTTGAAAATGGATTGAGGAATCGAATACCTCAGTGAACGTGGGCAGTGCAACTCACGCTCAACGCAGGTGTGTCATGCAAGCATTCGACGCCAGTCTCCACTCCACCATGGATTTTTCAAACGGAGAAGCCCCCTCACCCCCACCCCCCACAGTTGACAAAAAAAAAAAAAACACGGAAGATATAAAACTGAAGCAGCGGGTCAGCTTCTTTGTCAGAAAAAAAGGCTGGGTTAAGTTGGGTAGAAAGGTTGAAAGTGATAAGTCATTTGGTCACTTGGTGATAAGAGTGTAAAAGAAAAAAAGGAAAAAAATCACCAGAGGAGCGAAAAGTAGATGCAAGCAAGGGAGACTCTATGCATGGAACTATAGTAACTCGGCGAAGTGATCAGCTCTACTGACGTCTCCAGGCAAGAACATCAGGCAAAGAATAGCTCACACTTGGCGTGACGAGAGAAATGGACTTTGAGGTAGGAGGGTTGGGGGGGGGGGGGAACTCGACATTTTCGTACAAAACAAAATCTTTGTCTCAGAACAACAACAAAAAAGTATGGCTATATATACGTCTTTGTTACTACTTAACCCCTGTCCGAGATACTCGGATCTCTTGTCTCTTTCTATCTCTTTCTCACTCTCTGTCTGTCTGTCTGTCTGTCTGTCTCTCTCTCTCTCTCTCTCTCTCTCTCTCTCTCTCTCTCTCTCTCTCTCTCTCTCTCTCTCTCTCTGTCATAGTCAGAGCGATGCTAGTCTTGGAAACGCTACGTCCTTGGGGAGAAAAATGTGCGAGGAAGGAAGGAGATGGGGAGAAAACAATAATAACCGTCGGTGCCAACATACACGGAGAGAAGCTCGTTGAGACAACACTAGACCAGTGCTAATGTGGCCTCACTTGAAACGCGCCCCTCTCTGTGTGCGGCGGCTGTATCGCCCAACACCTGACTCCAGTCAACGACAACCCAGCTGGTGCTGATCAACACGAAGACCCCTACCCCAACCACAGCTACACCCCAACCTAACCCACTCTTTGCCCCATCCGCTCTTTTCATTTTAACACACACACACACCACACACACACACACACACACACACACACACACACTCTCTCTCTCCTCTCTCTCTCTCTCTCTCTCTCTCTCTCTCTCTCTCTCTCTCTCTCTTATATAAGGGAAAAGGCACCAAAAACAAAAAGGGGATATTATTTACCAAGATATCAGACAATAAAACAGGTGTCAAGAATCTCTACCAAGAGAGGATTTTTAAAAGTTTGATTTGTAGATGGAGGCTTGATGCCTTTAAAACCAAATTCTGTAAACATGTGACTTGTATTTGTGGCCAGCAAATCACTCCGTCCCATGTACTTTTTTGTGCGATAGAATGAAACCCTATTACCTGCTTGGTTGTTGAACACTGAACCGTCGATGTCAGTCTTTGAAGACGTCATCTCTAACGAATCAAACATTTTTGAAGTTGTTCAAGGACTGATTAAGAGCCCAATTGGACATTTACTTTAACGTCTATGTTATTTTTCCCCATCTTGGTGTTAGTTGCTTATTTAGTGTTTCTTTTATTGTTTTGGATTCAGTTATGTGGTGTGTTTTTTTTTTCTTTTTTTTTTTTTTTTTTTTTTTTTTTATCTAGGCCTAATTGCATTATACATACCTACGTACGCCCAAAATCAACACCAACCGTTCGCATGCATACACCCAAAAACATCACATGCACACACACATAACACTTACATACTGTCTAAGATCACTGTTAGGTGGATAGACGTTAAATTAAAGACTCTCTCTCTCTCTCTCTCTCTCTCTCTCTCTCTCTCTCTCTCTCTCTCTCTCTCTGTGTGTGTGTGTGTGTGTGTGTGTGTGTGCTCTGTCTCTCTGCTCTCTCTCTCTCTCTCTCTCTCTCTCTCTCTCTCTCTCTCTCTCTCTCTGTGCCATGATGAGCAAAAAAAATGAGTTGAGCTGCCATTATTCACCTGACAAGCCAGACCCAGCTGATCCGATTTCGGCTTGTTGATGGTGCGCTTTGAGTACTGCCGCTGTAGGTTCAAGTGTCACTTGTTCAAGAAGTTCCGCAGTAGGGACATCGGTATGTTGCCGGGTAAAACAGCCACAGTGGCGGTGGACACGTCCCCCAGGTCTGTTGACGCTTCCAGGGTGGCAGGCAGCCTGGCCCACAAACACAGTGCTCCGGGAGAAGATGGTCGGACCTCTAGACAGTGTGCCACAGCCGGCGGACTTCTTCAGAGCCCGCAGTGTCCTGGCCCAGTCAGAGTGTTAGACCAAGAAGGACTCGCTCTCTCTCCCTGTCTCTCTCTGTCTCGGTCTATCTCTGTCTGTCTGTCTGTCTGTCTGTCTCTCTCTCTCTCTCTCTCTCTCTCTCTCTCTCTCTCTCCTCTCTCTCTCTCTCTCTCTCTCCTCTCTCTCCTCTCTCTCTCTCTCTCTCTCTCTTTAAGCAAGACATTGATTCGCTTGTTTAAAGTGGTGGTGAATCTTGTGACTTAAGTTCAACCATCTATATAATGCACTGTCATTTATCATTCTCATTATTCATTCTTAACTGTCAGTATGTATTATTGCTGTATTATACCCCCTTCAGAAGAGCCCTTAGCCTAAACTGAATTCTGTCTGTCTGTTTGTCTGTCTGTCTGTCTGTCTGTCTCTCTCTCTCTCTCTCTCTCTCTCTCTCTCTCTCTCTCTCTCTCTCTCTCTCTCTCTCTCTCTCTCTAAGACTGAAAGAGAAGAAGAATTACCTTGCAACTGGAATTCGATTCCAGCGTGGCCGAGACATGGTGGCACATTCTTGTGCTCTCACTGTGACTGAAGAACCGTTCAAGAAGATATTCTTTCCAGCCTTCAAGCGAGCTCTCACAGATGCTCGGACCATCCGATCGCAGCCGGCCAGAAAGAAGGAGGCATAACGCAGCGGAGATGATCGAAACAGACTGGTGTATTCTCGGAGTCCAGTGCCTCGAACAAACATACAAAATGCTTCCCAAATATCTCAATGATTTCAACATATGTTAGACCGGAGTTCTTGAGTGTTTTCTTGTTGGCTTAACTGTAGGGGTGTGGCCCTGTTGCTTAGAAGTGGCCCGGAGACACCGAAGTCGGCGATTGGCGTAGCCCTGCATGAAGTAGAAGGGCAGTCGGGAGAGCGCAGACCTCTGTCAGGGTGGAACGGATCCTAGATCCGCCCTTTGATCCGGATCTGCACTACCGATCTCCACCAAAATTTAACGTGTTCGTCCTTGGGCCACATTCCAAATTTCAACCAAATTCCGTTTTTAAAATAAATTGGTTCTGTGTTTTTTCCGTAACATGCGGAACGAATCCTGGATCCGCATCATGGATCCGTACCAAAATGTAGTAGGTTCGTCCTTGGGTCGCATTCAGTCTCTCTGCTAAGCTTCGTTAAAACGGTTGGGTAGTTTTTGCGTAATTTTGCTGACAGACAAAAGAAACCTCCTTGGCGAAAGTAATTAGAGAAAAGAGATGAAAACCGATGACAAAGTTTTAGATGGAATTGTAGCAACCTTGTCAGGGTCTTTCCGTTGAGATTCACTCAATCAACAATACAAACAAATTTGATGGTAGCATTTAAGGGTTAGAGAACAAAAAGGAAATCTTTCTTTTTTTAATTATGTACCGCCATCGGTGTGTGTGTTGTGTGTGTGTGTGTGTGTGTGTGTGTGTGTGTGTGTGTGTGTGGGATATATAGTAACATCCTTTAACCGGCGGACAGAATTATCGGCATTATCACATCGTAGCCGTGCTTGCAGACAACAGGCA
This sequence comes from Conus canariensis, assembly GCA_033310375.1. Lineage (NCBI taxonomy): Eukaryota > Metazoa > Mollusca > Gastropoda > Neogastropoda > Conidae > Conus > Conus canariensis. The sequence goes on along the minus strand of CM065730.1, from coordinate 14,307,357 downwards.
GAGAGAAGAGGGGTGCAAGAGGGGGTAAAAGAAGGGACATCACTCATGCGCATTATGTTGAAGATATTTGATCTACGATGTGTCAGCGCTTTGGCAACATCATAATGTAGCTCGGTTCTTGACGTTTTTGGCCTTGGCGATTGTATAACAGATGATGAATGCATTTCAGACCTGTTTTTGCAGAAACTGACAAGCATGTACCGGGGTTTATTTTCCTGCGCTCTCTCTCTCTCCCCTCTCTCTCTCTCTCTCTCTCTCTCTCTCTCTCTCTCTTCTTCCTCTCTGTTTTTCAACGGTGCCTTAAACGTCTGCATCCTATTCCCCCTCCCCCTCCATCAGTCCATAACCTTTGCAAATATACACTGAAGCGTGCATTTCCCGACCTCGAGAGCTTTCCCCTCATGTTGGCTTTCCACGTCTGATTTGTACTTGTCAGTCCTCGTACGTACTTTTCCATGTTTCCTGCGCACTCTCCCCTCATGCTGGCTTCCCATGTCTGATGTTTACTTGATATAAATTGTCCTCCTTCATGCGCATTTTTCTGTGTTTCGTGTGCACTTTTCTACCTCATGTGTAATTTCCGTCACCTCCTGTGCACTTTCATTCACCACGTGCACTTTTCTACCTCATGTGTATTTTCCCTTACCTTCGTAGATCTTATGTTTTTTTCCACCTCATGTGTAGTTTTTCTACACATTTGTGCGTTTTTTTTTCATCGAATGTGCACATTTCCTACATCGTTATATTCTTTTTCTTACCTCACGTGTTTTCGTTTTTTTTTTTTTACCCCGCTTGTGTTTTTCCTTGATTCTTGTGTGTTTTTCTCTAACACATGTTGTATTCTCAGATGCACAGTTTCTTACCTTACGAGTTTCTTTCCCTACATCATGCTAGCAAGTCTCCGTATTTTCTACCTCAGATACACTGTCCTTACCTGACATGGTGCTCTTTTACTACTTGGTGTCCAATTTCTGTACTTCGTGTGTACTCTTAACTTGC
>CM065730.1:14286358-14293858 GCA_033310375.1 Conus canariensis | reverse complement strand
GTTCAGTGGACACTGTAATGACTACAACCCGTCTGTTCAGTGGACACTGTAATGACTTACAACCCGTCTGTTCAGTGGACACTGTAATGACTTACAACCCGTCTGTTTCAGTGGACACTGTAATGACTACAACCCGTCTGTTCAGTGGACACTGTAATGACCTACAACCCGTCTGTTCAGTGACACTGTAATGACCTACAACCCGTCTGTTCAGTGTGTGTGTGTGTGTGTGTGTGTGTGTGTGTGTGTGCGTGCGTGCGTGCTTTCGTGCGTGCGTGCATGTGTGTGTGTTAGCTTACGAGCACGGGCGTATGTGAGCTGATGTGCACATGTATGTATCTAAGTTCGTTTGCTCTTGTGTGGGGGTGTTGGTGGCGTTTCTCAATATGACCGTTTTCAATACTGAGTGTGCTAACTTTTTCATTTGCGTGCACATTTATATAGCTGCCCATTTGTGTTATGTGTTGTTTCGTTTTCTTTCTTTGCAAACTCTCTGAGCTCAGTCAAGATAGAAAGAGTTCTTACTATCCACGTTATAATAACAATAATAAAAATATATAGTAATCATCATCATCATCATCATCATCATTCATCATTATCATCATCATTATCATTTTCATCATCATCATCATCATCATCATCATCATCATCATCATTTTCTTCATCATCATCATCAGCAGCAGCAGCATCACGTGGCTGTGCAGTGTTGACAGATCTCTCGTGGTTTTCAGACGCTGAAGAGTCCTCTGAGCTGCAAGGCCAGAAGGGAGGCTGCGGGGCGGACGACGAGGAGACGGAGAACAAGGTGTGCGAGTCGGAGTACGCGGAAATCAACGACTCAGGCTTGCCCCGATACACGGACATCTTCAAGGAGCCCGGGGCAGCCAGCCACGAGGATCCTTTCACCAGGGCCACCGCCCCGCCCATGTGTACGTACGAGACGCACGGGATGGAGAGCGGGGCGCACGTGCCCCACGACCCCGACGAGAGCAACGTCAAGGAAGTGCTGCAAGGAACGGCCGACATCCTGCAACGGGAGTCCCAGCAACGGGAGTCTCAACAACGGGAGTCTCAACAACGTGACTCCCAGAGAAGGGAGAAAAGGGAAACCCAGCAGCAGCAGCAGCAGCAGCAGCAGTGTCAAATGGATCAAGATGACGTCATTTCTGAGGAGAACGACACGGACTACTACAATGTGGCATCCTCCCCTGTTCAAGGGGCCGCCGCTAAGCCCCCCGCCTCCGGAGACTGCGGGGCGGTCGGGGAAGAGGCCGTGTTGAGTTTGACTAAAGATGACCCCGCTGTAGTCACCGGCAAAGCCTCTTCCTCCTCGCCTCCTTCCTCGTCCTCCTCCTCCCCTGTTCACCCTCTCCAGAGTGATAATAGCGCCAACTGTGATGTGACGATGACGAGGAGGAAGCAGGAGGAGGGGGCTGAAGACCCTCCCCAGGCCGACCCCGCCCGGAAGAAGGAGAAGAACTCTGGCTCAGCCTACCACTACGACTCGCTGGCCCAGCGCAGGGACAAGGACAGCCACGAGTACCAACGTCTGATCAGCCGCCCTGCGCCTCCCGACGACATCGAGATGACCAAGGTGGGCGAAGAGGAGGAGGTGGACGTTGTCGCGGATGAAGGGACCTCGCTCACTACGGACATGTGGAGAATACGGCATCGTGTTGAAAGGTTTTTTTGGGTTGGTTTTTTTTTTGAGTGCTTCACCAGTTCTAGAGTTTCGATCTTATGGTTTCTGTCTGTGTGTATGTGTGTTGGATCATCTTTATGGTGAAAGAAAGGACTTGTTTTTGTTTTTATCTCCAGTGGTGGTCGTTCATCATCACAGTTACGTTGAATATGTGGGGGGAGGATGCCTCGACAGACACATGAACAGGTGTTGTTGTTGCAGCCTTAGCGTCCATCGTGACATTTCAATGGGCAACGGGAAATGCTTGACGGAACCCATCTCCTCTAGCTGTCCAAACTTCCATTCGTAGAAGGAGAAAGTGTTTTAGTGAGAATGTCATGGCATTTGATTGGATGGAGATCACGTGCTATGAATTTTCTTGAGCTGCCAGTGAATCTCTTGTTGTATTGTTTGTATTTTGTGGTTTCGTTGTTGTTTCGTTTTCTTTCTTAAAAGCCGATATAGCATTTTTTGCTGGTAATGAAAATATGCAACTTTGTATAACATGATCAAGCCAAGGACATGCACACTCACACACATACCCATTCTTGCCTCTCTCTCTCTCTCTCTCTCTCTCTCTCTCTCTCTCTCTCTCTCTCTCTCTCCTCTCTCTCTCTCTCTCACACACACACACACACACACACACACACACACACACACACACACACACACACAAACTCTCACACACACATACACACACACACACACAGCGCCGCGCGCGACGCGCGCGACTGCGCGCCACACACCACGCACGCCCACACACAACACACCACTACACACACACAACACACACACAACACACAACACACACACACACACACACACACACACACTGTCATCATCATTACCATCACTACCATCAATAGCAATAACAACGGCTATGAAGAAAAAAAGACAGAATATGGCGTGTCACCGACGCACCCGGAGACTTAGATCCTGAACATTCTTGAACACTTTGTCTCTTTTAGATATTGATTTTTTTCCCATTTGAAGACAGTGAAGCAGTTCCATTCAAACCAGCTTATTGAAGACTTTTCCCCAACCCTCCTGCCGTATGATTTCGTCTGCAGACGACCTTCATTTTCACATCAGAGACGGGGCACGGAAAAGCAGGAGCTTGCTTCGTCCCAGCAACGTGGATCGATTCGCTGTGATGTGAACACGGGAAACAAACTCCACATGTTTGTCGGACTACGCATCATGTTCGGTTCACAAGCTGACTGTTGTCTTACCCTGGAACCCACACAGGCAGTAGGGGACATCACCGTGATGAACAGTTGTCTCCTCCTGGGATTGCTGTGGGCGAGAGCCTGCTGTGGCCAAGCTCTTCCCGGTCCACTCAGCAATACCGCCTGTCCACCTCTTTCTGTCTGCCCTGACTCCTCTTTCCCCTTCACGGTGTCTTAGAGGCTGGTTGGAACGCTCCGTTGATGACCATCCAAGACCGTTGACAAGATCACTAGGCAGCAAAGACGTTTCTCACCCCCTGGCGTTCTCCTCCATACCAGTGGGTTATGACTATCCTTCCAAGTCCAGACCGCTACCAGGTAAAAGACAGCATCGTCCCGTTTGGCATTTGAAAACACAGAACTATACTTTTGGGGAATGACTACGAGGGGAAAGCCATGCATAAAACTCCTATCCCGAAGTGGTGTATGAATTATTCATGATGAAGCAATGTGTAAACACTTCTCTGTTCATTTAGTGATCCCAATGTGTCTAGGATTGTACAGGAACTCTACCGACATGAGACTGAAAGCCGATATACCCGTATGTCAGGGCTTCTTTTCTCTACGTGTTCGTGTTTTTGTATGTTTTCATACGTTCTAGAACCTTTTGTTTCACTGACATTGGTTTAAAGGACCTGCAAGACGACTAACAGAACTTTGTTTGCAGTGTCTGAGTTCAAAGAGGCCAGAAACTCCAGAACTGAACCGTGAACCATGACTGGTATTGACATGTGTAATAATTTGTGGCGAGTGTTATATATTACTATGTAAAGGCTGGGCTTTTCACACCACAGTAACAATGATTGTTGGCATTCTCAGCGAGACACACACCGTTGATGAGAACGCTTTCGTTCAGATCTGCATCCACGTGAAGTATCACTGGAGCCAGTTATCACCATACTTTGCTGAACATTTTGCCTTCTCATACATGACCTAGGATGGAACCATGATTTATATATTTTTTTTGTTGGGGGCGGGGGGGGGGGGGGGGGGGGGTGAGGGGGCTCACTGGCACATAGGCATGGCTGGTTGTCTGTTTTCATTGTTCTGTTGTTTTCTTTCATGTGGGAGAGAGTTGGGCTGTCACCTCTGTTCTTATTTTGAGGAGTATTTTTGTTGTCGTTCACTGATGTGTAAAACGGGGCTGCAATTTTAAAAGTGCTTTGTGCGTGCGTGCGTGCGTGTGTGTGTGTGTGTGTGTGTGTGTGTGTGTGTGTGTGTGTGTGTGTGTGTGTGTGTGTGTGTGTTTGATAACGAACAGGGTAAGATTATGAAGATAATCTGTTGCTATACTCCATCGCTCTCTCTCTCTCTCTCTCTCTCTCTCTCTCTCTCTCTCTCTCTCTCTCTCTCTCTCTCTCTCTCTCCCTCCCTCCCTCCCCCCCACTCCCCCTTCTCCTGTACACACACATACCCAGCTGTGCGTGATCCACCAAACATGCCAATGAATACAAACGGACTAAGCTGGTCCATACCAGTGATGACCACAGTTGTTAAATATACACATATGCAAGATTAGCCATGTTGACATGCGGTAAGGGTTTTCTCTCCCCGAACAGAAAAGCTTATTCGCATGCTGTGCGTTTAACATATAAATGTCTTTTTTGCGCTACATCACACACACACAGCCGCTCACCACCTCTCTCTCTCTCTCTCTCTCTCTCTCTCTCTCTCTCTCTTCTCTCTCTCTCTCAGTGATTTGATTTGCATTTTTTAACAGGCGCATGTTTCTTCCACACCATTTTGTTTATTGCAGAGCGACCTATGTTATTACGATTATACTCAGTTTATGATGCTGTTTCTGTGCCAATGTCTGGATGAAGTTCCTTTTTACAAACACCTCGTTTTGACCACACCAGAGATTGCTTTGTGCAGTAATGTCGATGCATGTTTCTGTTTGTTTTACCAAAGTGTAATGGCTTGTCTTATTCATACCTGGCACTGCACAGGGGGAGTGTGGGGTGATTCTAGAACTGCCCTGGCACGTTCAGAGCGGCAGCTTCCCACGCCGATTCTGGGACTATTCTGTGAACGGCCGGCGCGCGGTAGCTCTTCGTCGGAGGGAAAGCACTGTAGAAACCTGCCATGAATTCCCCAAGCGAGGCCATTTGTTGTCTGAGGAGTATGTCCCAACGAAATTATTCCCTGGCGTAAACCATTATTTCTCATTTGTTTCAGTTCTACTGATTCAGCATTTTTAATGAATATTAAACAACCTGTAGTGCATTACTCAGTGATTACGTTAGATGCGGATGGACTGTTAGTAACGCATGTAAAAACAGCAAGAAAAAGAAAGAATGAAATTTGACCAGGTCATAGGCAGAGGGTGCTCATCACTGATTGTAGCACTGGTTGTGTAGCAGCTGCCCGCATGTCACATCAAGTATCATGGCGGGGATAACTGGAAAGAAGCCAGGAATGTTACGTGGCATATTTGTACCCAAGCAATATAGACCAACGAGGGTTACTTCCGTCTGTTCTGTGATCAAATGTGTGGCTATGCACAGTTTTGAAAGGGGTAGGGGAAGCATTCGTATGTGTAAACATTACAATTGAGTCATGTGACATTGATAACAACATTCTTCAAGAATTTATGGAATGTTCAGAGACTGGCCACGTCTCACACAGACGGGGAGGGGGTAGGGGGTCAAACCTGGCAGGTCTCTAATGTGGAAGATACCGGGAGGTGACTGTCAGTCCTTGTTCTGCCACGACCACATCCCCACATCATCACCCACCACCCAGCCCACCTCCTACCCTGTCTGCTGTCCTCACCGTCCTCTCCCTCTTTTTGTATCACCCCTCCCCCACCCCCTCTTATTTTGTGCACCTCGTCTGTGTTGTGTTTGTCTGTCCTTCTCCCCCTGTCTCTAGCCCGCCAGAGTGATGTGTTAACTGCCACAAACGTGTGGCAACGTCACGGTGTGCCGATGGAGTCCCTGCAATCAACACGTAACCACTGACGGGGGTTTGAGCGCTCCAAGATGCGCCGTGCATCACCATTATCGCCTGCTGTTGATCCACAAGCTGAACGGCAGTCAGCCAGCATGGTGCTGGAAAAGACAGTCAGGGGGGGGGGGGGGGGGGGGGGGCAGCGCAGAAAAAAACGTTTCATGAAGATTTAGGGGGGAAAAAAGTCTCAGATAAAAAAAAAATCACAGAGAAAAGTCAGGGAAAAGTCACAAGAAAAAGTCAGTAGTTATGCCATGGTAATCGTGAATCTGTCTGTCTGTATGTCTGTCTGTCTGTCTGTATGTCTGTCTGTCTGTCCGTGGTTTGAGGCCCCTCTGGCCCTTTTCCCACCTTGGTTGGCGAGAGCTGGAGTTTTTTTGTGTTTTTTTTTTGGCTCGTTGCTTGTCTCCCTTCTCTCCCCCCCCCCCCCCCCCCCCCTCGCCCCCTCGTCCTCTTACTGGCGAAGACCGGCAGTTCCCCTTTCGGCGCCTCCTTCCCCTCACAGGTAACTGATCCGGCCCTGTCTTTAAAGGGTCAGTTTTCCCCCTGGCCGAAACAACACACATACTGTCTGTGATCTGTCGATCGTAGTGTCCACCGACGTCACGTTCATTTTTAGAATGTTTCTGGCAGTTGACTTTCTCTGTTCTCGGGTAAGGCAGAACCCAATCAGAGATCCAGCATGTTGCGGGAAATCTTGGAGATGGGACAAACTGCTGGTCCGTATCTTCCGTGCAAGAGAACGTCACTCATGCACATCTGCGTGTGCGTGTGTTTGGCTGGCTGTAGACGAAGTCCGGTAGGACATTAACAGCGTTCACTTCCGTCGTTCTTGCAGTGTTGGAAAGAAGTTTGTCCCAGTATCACAAATATTTCCAAACATCGTCTGTTCCAACTCTGTTAAATATTCTAAAAATATGCACTGGGCTGTTCTAGAAGAGTTCACGTCAAAAATACGCATCATGTACGCACCCAGAATCGGCGGAAAGGGTTGGTTGGAAAATGCCGTGGCAGTAGTTAGTTAGAATTGCCCTACACCCCAGTCATGTGCGGAAGCCATATGCAGCAGTTCGATAGTGTACCTGTGCCAGGTAAACCTTTATGTATTAACTTTGTTCAATGTGTTTGCTCCCATCTGAACTTAGACGATGTCGTGAGCATGTGAACTGCTTCGATCGCTGGCTCCCAATGCCGATGCATGATGAGTTGATACTATTTACAAAGTCTGCACAGTGTTTCCACTTACGGCCTGTACTTTTAGGTCCTTTTTCTCATTGATTCTTAAGCACTGGAAGAACTTTGATGTTCTGACTGTACATGATTACGCAATTGTCCAGCCCATAGTCTGGACCTGATAGCTACTGAAACGTCTCCGATGGATTGACAGGAGGACCCAGTGTGGTATATGTACCCCTCTAAGTTTGCTTAGGATACAAACACACACACACACACACACACACACACACACACACACACACACACACACACACACACACACACAGAGTGAACTCAGGAGCTCTCTTAAACTCTCTTAAAGGGAGGGGAGTGTTATAGAAAGTACATGCTGCACAACACGCTTCAGTTCACCACAGTCACTGACCGTGACAGACATATGCACAATAACTTTTCTGTCTATCA
>CM065730.1:14263858-14281358 GCA_033310375.1 Conus canariensis | reverse complement strand
TGTGCGCAGGCATTCACCGTATGCACGCACGCACATACTTGTTCAACGACAACTGCAGTCTTAGTCCAAAATGTTACCGTAACTGAGCAGGCAGGCGATGGATTCTTCAAAATCATGGAGGTACATGAAGAAGACAAAATATAACGAAAAAAAAAAACATTCGAAAAAAAATAATAACCATTCTATAAGCTGTCATGAGCAGTAATCATCAAATAACAGCAGTTAGAAACACAATATTCACTGAAATTGGGGGTGGGGGGGGGGGGGGGGGGGGGGGGGGGGGGGGGGGAGCACCCTTCGAGTGGTTCTGAATAATGTCGTCACAGGTCTTGCCACCTTCAACAGAGTTGTCTTTCCTATTCTCTCTCTCTCTCTCTCTCTCTCTCTCTCTCTCTCTCTCTCTCTCTGCTTCGTTATTTCAATACAGCTCTGGAATGGGCGTTTTTGCCATTCTTCGCGCGCGCGCGCATGGTGTGTGTGTGTGTGTGTGTGCGCGCGCGCGTGCTCGCGCATGCATACGAATGTATACAAAAGAGGGAAAGCAGTACGTGTTTTGATGATGTTGGGTTTTTTCTAAACGTTTCCATTTGGTGTGTGTATTTATTTGCAGTTTCTGTGTCTTTGTATCATTTTCCCTTGTTACTATTATTTATTTCCCATATTATTTATCTGTTATGATCATCCATGTAAATTTTCTGATTTGGGATTTTTTTTTGAGGCTTAGTGCAAAATACCCATTGGCGTATTTTTTTTTTACCTTCATTAAAACACACACACACTCACTCTCTCTCTCTCTCTCTCTCTCTCTCTCTCTCTCTCTCTCTCTCTCTCTCTCTCTCTCTCCATCACACACACACACACACATACACACACACTCTCTCTCTCTCTCTCTCTCCATCACACACCACACACACACACACACACACACACACACACACACACACCACGCATGCACGAGCGCGCGCACACGCACAACACACACACACACACACACACACACACACACACACACGCACACACGCACGCACGCACGCACGCACGCAAATACATCTCTTTCCATCTCCCTCCGTCCTTCCTGTCAGTTTGATCAGTTGTCAATGAACAGCGTGCTGTGTTAGTCCATTAGCAGTTGTTGTGTTGGATGTAGAGACAGGTGGTTAGGAGTGCGGCATATTGGATGTGGAGACAGGTGGTCAGTTGTCGCTGGTCGTCTGGCCGTCATTGGTCCAGCATTGTATCGTTGTTACTTTGGATTGTTTTCTTACTTTGTTTTATTCTGACTTTAGCTTGGTCTCATCTTACATGTTTTCTTTATTCTTTTTTTTCTCTATTTCATACTTTTCGTTTATTCTGATTGTATCTGTTCTCATTTCATTCTGTGCTTGTTTGTTTTTCGTTTTTCGTATTCATTTGTAAAACGCTGACACTGAGCATTGAGGGTTTTGGGGTTTTTCCTTTTTTTTTTCTTTTTTTTTGTGATCCTTCATTGTTTTCAGACCGTGGGACAAATTGAACACAGGAGATCCGCTCAGATCTCACTTCTTCCCATAGCTCTCTTGCACACAAGACATTTTGCCGAGCTTTGTTCCAAATTTCCATTTTTTCAAAACATATTTACTGACGGGTTTCATGGTTGACGAAGAAGTGTCTGCCACTGCTTATTGCTCAACTGTTCCTGCACAAGAATGTCAGAAACACATTGCCTCTGACAGCTCCAGCAACACTGCTGAACTCACAGCCCTGGTCCTGGCACTGAAGACGGTCTGTCAGTCCTGACCTCATGACTTTCCCATGCTCTGTCGCTCCCTGTCTGGCACTGAAGACGGTCTGTCAGTCCTGATCTCATGACTTTCCCATGCTCTGTCGCTCCCTGTCTGGCACTGAAGACGGTCTGTCAGTCCTGATCTCATGACTTTCCCATGCTCTGCCATTCCCTGTCTGCTCTGCAGGTCACTGCTGGCCGTGCTCCCAGCCATCCTTAACTCCTGATTGTTTTCACTTTGAACCTCTCAGAAATTTAATAATGACAACAATTGTCTGCCTATACTTACAGTCACACTAGCATCATTCGAGGCAATGAAGTGTCTTACCTAGAATGTCACAAACATAGGTTTATCTAGATTTTCAAACCCCTACGAAGATCTGAAACCCAAAGGCCTCCAACTAGAGGACAGAAACAGCCAAACGGATAATAACCCTGTTCAGATCCGTCCACACCTCAAGGATTTTCTGTCTACTGCTACTGGTCGCCGCAAAGACGATTGCCCTTTGTGTCCATTACTCACAGGCCAGTCTTTGTAGTACTCTAGGTTCTTTTCAAAGGTGCTAAGTCTGCATGGTGCATACCCTGTGATTAAACAACTCGGCATGACATACATGTTCTTGGAGTGTTGGCCTTTGCATGACGTCACACATACGTACTTCATAGCCAGTCCATGAAGACAGTGTTCAGAGGTATTCCGTCAAGTGTGAGTTTCGAGTTTTAAAATTAGGCAGGTACTTTGCATTTGATTTTAGATATTGTGATAAATAAATCCAATCTATAGACTTTTTTTTTAGACTGTTTGGAATTAACCGTGTTTCTGTTACTTTTTAGGGGAGAGGAGGGGCTGACATATGAATTCGGTTTCGACATAACAGCCCAGATGTGGCCCATTGAGTTCGGGTAGGCTATGAACAACATAAGATAAAAGTCTTTGATGTATTTTTTATTCATTCTGTTCTTATTTTATCGCATTCCTTTCTCATTTTATGTTTTTCTTTATTGGTTTCAGTACAATGCGCGTTAACGTTTCATGTCGGAGCAAGGTGTATCATAGGGTCCTGTTTGTCGGCAAGGAAACTCCAAAACCGTTAGGCGAATCAACACGTGAATTGAGCTCCTAACAGGCAGCAGCGTGGAGGAGGTTCACGGCATTCGGTGAACAGCGTGCCAGGTCGATGATGCTGTAAAAAAAAAAAACAGGCAGATTTGAACACCAACAAAGCTGACAACATTTAGTCTCGTAGTCAGGTTCTTTTAGTTTCTTCATCATTTCATCTTGGATGCAAACAGACAAGGATTGTTGTTACGTTATTAATTTTCCATGCAGCCAGACAAGTATTCAGTTTCGCTCCCATAATATAGAATATCTACATTCAATGCCAACAGACCAATATTGTATTGAATTCTTACCAGTTAGCTCCCACAGTATTGAATGTCTATATTCAATGCCAGTCCCTCAGAATTTTTCCGTGGTTATTGTGTCAGTAATTACAAACATTTTCTGGGTTCAGATTTCAAACTTTGAAGACATTCAATAATTTTTCGCGATATATATATATATATATATATATATATATATATATATATCATCATCATCATCATCATCATCATCATGTATGATTTTTTTCGGTTAATTGTCGTTAGCAAATTCTGTAAAAACAATAGAATCCCAATATCGGAAGTGACCAGAGTTAAGGGCTAGAGGTCAGAACAGGAATCGTTGTGGGTGTAGCGCCATCCATTTTTCCCATGCACGATAAAACGTACCATCAATCTGAGAGAGTGAGAGAAAAAAAAAAGGAAATTTTCAGAAGAGAATTTTCAGACACCGGGGTGAAAAGTGATACGGAACACACACCTCACGGCCTGTCATATTCTATGCTGTCAGGATCTGAATAGTTGGTTCAGCCGTCATGACGTGGATTGTGTACATTGTCAGGTGTCTTTGTGGTTTGTGTCTTCGTCAGTGCAGAGCTTTCTTCTTTCACTGTGTGATAACAGTACGGAAACCATGCCCTGTGTGGTCGGCAGGCCGCAACACGACTGTCGCTGGGTCTGTGTTGTGAGGCATCATACCATGCCCTGTGTGGTCGGCAGGCCGCAACACGACTGTCGCTGGGTCTGTGTTGTGAGGCATCATACCATGCCCTGTGTGGTCGGCAGGCCGCAACACGACTGTCGCTGGGTCTGTGTTGTGAGGCATCATACCATGCCCTGTGTGGTCGGCAGGCCGCAACACGACTGTCGCTGGGTCTGTGTTGTGAGGCATCATACCATGCCCTGTGTGGTCGGCAGGCCGCAACACGACTGTCGCTGGGCCTGTGTTGTGAGGCATCATACCATGCCCTGTGTGGTCGGCAGGCCGCAACACGACTGTCGCTTGGTCTGTGTTGTGAGGCATCATACCATGCCCTGTGTGGTCGGCAGGCCGCAACACGACTGTCGCTTGGTCTGTGTTGTGAGGCATCATACCATGCCCTGTGTGGTCGGCAGGCCGTAACACGACTGTCGCTTGGTCTGTGTTGTGAGGCATCATACCATGCCCTGTGTGGTCGGCAGGCCGCAACACGACTGTCGCTGGGTCTGTGTTGTGAGGCATCATACCATGCCCTGTGTGGTCGGCAGGCCGCAACACGACTGTCGCTTGGTCTGTGTTGTGAGGCATCATACCATGCCCTGTGTGGTCGGCAGGCCGCAACACGACTGTCGCTTGGTCTGTGTTGTGAGGCATCATACCATGCCCTGTGTGGTCGGCAGGCCGTAACACGACTGTCGCTTGGTCTGTGTTGTGAGGCATCATACCATGCCCTGTGTGGTCGGCAGGCCGCAACACGACTGTCGCTTGGTCTGTGTTGTGAGGCATCATACCATGCCCTGTGTGGTCGGCAGGCCGTAACACGACTGTCGCTTGGTCTGTGTTGTGAGGCATCATACCATGCCCTGTGTGGTCGGCAGGCCGTAACACGACTGTCGCTTGGTCTGTGTTGTGAGGCATCATACCATGCCCTGTGTGGTCGGCAGGCCGCAACACGACTGTCGCTTGGTCTGTGTTGTGAGGCATCATACCATGCCCTGTGTGGTCGGCAGGCCGTAACACGACTGTCGCTGGGTCTGTGTTGTGAGGCATCATACCATGCCCTGTGTGGTCGGCAGGCCGCAACACGACTGTCGCTGGGTCTGTGTTGTGAGGCATCATACCATGCCCTGTGTGGTCGGCAGGCCGCAACACGACTGTCGCTGGGTCTGTGTTGTGAGGCATCATACCATGCCCTGTGTGGTCGGCAGGCCGCAACACGACTGTCGCTGGGTCTGTGTTGTGAGGCATCATACCATGCCCTGTGTGGTCGGCAGGCCGCAACACGACTGTCGCTGGGTCTGTGTTGTGAGGCATCATACCATGCCCTGTGTGGTCGGCAGGCCGCAACACGACTGTCGCTTGGTCTGTGTTGTGAGGCATCATACCATGCCCTGTGTGGTCGGCAGGCCGCAACACGACTGTCGCTGGGTCTGTGTTGTGAGGCATCATACCATGCCCTGTGTGGTCGGCAGGCCGTAACACGACTGTCGCTTGGTCTGTGTTGTGAGGCATCATACCATGCCCTCTGTGGTCGGCAGGCCGTAACACGACTGTCGCTTGGTCTGTGTTGTGAGGCATCATACCATGCCCTGTGTGGTCGGCAGGCCGTAACACGACTGTCGCTTGGTCTGTGTTGTGAGGCATCATACCATGCCCTGTGTGGTCGGCAGGCCGTAACACGACTGTCGCTGGGTCTGTGTTGTGAGGCATCATACCATGCCCTGTGTGGTCGGCAGGCCGCAACACGACTGTCGCTGGGTCTGTGTTGTGAGGCATCATACCATGCCCTGTGTGGTCGGCAGGCCGCAACACGACTGTCGCTGGGTCTGTGTTGTGAGGCATCATACCATGCCCTGTGTGGTCGGCAGGCCGTAACACGACTGTCGCTGGGTCTGTGTTGTGAGGCATCATACCATGCCCTGTGTGGTCGGCAGGCCGCAACACGACTGTCGCTGGGTCTGTGTTGTGAGGCATCATACCATGCCCTGTGTGGTCGGCAGGCCGCAACACGACTGTCGCTGGGTCTGTGTTGTGAGGCATCATACCATGCCCTGTGTGGTCGGCAGGCCGCAACACGACTGTCGCTGGGTCTGTGTTGTGAGGCATCATACCATGCCCTGTGTGGTCGGCAGGCCGCAACACGACTGTCGCTGGGTCTGTGTTGTGAGGCATCATACCATGCCCTGTGTGGTCGGCAGGCCGTAACACGACTGTCGCTGGGTCTGTGTTGTGAGGCATCATACCATGCTCTGTGTGGTCGGCAGGCCGCAACACGACTGTCGCTGGGTCTGTGTTGTGAGGCATCATACCATGCCCTGTGTGGTCGGCAGGCCGTAACACGACTGTCGCTGGGTCTGTGTTGTGAGGCATCATACCATGCCCTGTGTGGTCGGCAGGCCGTAACACGACTGTCGCTGGGTCTGTGTTGTGAGGCATCATACCATGCCCTGTGTGGTCGGCAGGCCGTAACACGACTGTCGCTGGGTCTGTGTTGTGAGGCATCATACCATGCCCTGTGTGGTCGGCAGGCCGTAACACGACTGTCGCTTGGTCTGTGTTGTGAGGCATCATACCATGCCCTGTGTGGTCGGCAGGCCGCAACACGACTGTCGCTTGGTCTGTGTTGTGAGGCATCATACCATGCCCTGTGTGGTCGGCAGGCCGCAACACGACTGTCGCTGGGTCTGTGTGTGAGGCATCATACCATGCCCTGTGTGGTCGGCAGGCCGTAACACGACTGTCGCTGGGTCTGTGTTGTGAGGCATCATACCATGCCCTGTGTGGTCGGCAGGCCGCAACACGACTGTCGCTGGGTCTGTGTTGTGAGGCATCATACCATGCCCTGTGTGGTCGGCAGGCCGCAACACGACTGTCGCTGGGTCTGTGTTGTGAGGCATCATACCATGCCCTGTGTGGTCGGCAGGCCGTAACACGACTGTCGCTGGGTCTATGTTGTGAGGCATCATACCATGCCCTGTGTGGTCGGCAGGCCGCAACACGACTGTCGCTGGGTCTGTGTTGTGAGGCATCATACCATGCCCTGTGTGGTCGGCAGGCCGCAACACGACTGTCGCTGGGTCTGTGTTGTGAGGCATCATACCATGCCCTGTGTGGTCGGCAGGCCGTAACACGACTGTCGCTTGGTCTGTGTTGTGAGGCATCATACCATGCCCTGTGTGGTCGGCAGGCCGTAACACGACTGTCGCTGGGGGGTGGAAGCAGTGGAGTGTTGGTATTATGTCACAAATGACATTTTCTGGCGGTTTAGATCGCGCGTTTCGTTTATCTGAGTGTTGTACATTGAGGATTGGCTGCAGAAAACCAACATGCGAGTAATACACTTCTTCTTCTTCTTATGCTTAAGAGCAGTTAACCTGAATTCAATATTTTCATTGATTGGTTTTAAGCACTTCAATGAGTGAACCATAAGTGGAAAAACTTTTGTTGAAGTTGAACTTATTTATTTCGTATCTGTGTGCTACTTTTGCCTTTGGTTCGTGCGTTAGTTTGATTTTTTCTTTGTGTGTGTGTGTGTGTGTGTGTGTGTGTGTGTGTGTGTGTGTGTGTGTGTGTGTTGTTGTTGTTGTTGTTGTTGTTGTTGTTGTTGTTGTTGTTGTTGTTGTTGTTGTTGTTGTTGTTGTTGTTGTTGCCAATAAAGGTGAAAAGACATTCTTGCAGTGACAAGATTCAATGTGGTTTTGAGTACGCCACGTACGTAATGATAGCACTATACAAGCAAGTTGCTGGACAATTTTGAAGCGCTGGCAAAATTGTGAAAAAAATGACGTTTCTGAAACATTTTGTCTGGATTGTCATAGAAAAGAAGAAAATTGATATAAAAGTGGGAGAAAGCCACTGAATTTTACTCTTTATGACAGATACCTGCGAACAACATGCATCATTTAATTGCATGCACACACGGGCATGCATCCCCTGAACAAACTGGATTTCAAGCTGTTTCACCCTGTTCGAAACCGCTGTGCATAGGAATGGGACACCACGTTTGTTTGTATGTCATTTTATTTTCTGTAGCTTCATGCAGTCTTGAAATAAAAGCCAAAGGACAGGCGATCGTTTGATGCCCGTTTTGTAGATTCTCTCTGTGTTTAGCAGGGCTACTGAGACCTACTGCCAGGAACGTCTGTAGAAAGTGGAAAATGGACAAATAACAAGTCTGCTAGAAAAGATAAAAAGTCTACTAAAGTCTGCCAAGAAAAAATAAAAAGTCTGCTAGAAAAAAAAATCAGGAAAACATATAGGGACTTCACAAAATCAGAAATCAATATGAACTGTTTGTGTGGTGTATGTGTGTGTGCGTGCGTGCGTGCGTGCATGTGTGCGTGCGTGCGTGCGCGTGCGTGTGTGTGTGTGCGTGCGTGCGTGTGTGTGTGTGTGTGTGAGTGTGTGTGTGTGTGTGTGTGTGTGTGTGTGTGTGTGTGTGTGTGTGTGTGTGTGTGTTTCGCGCGCGCTTTGTCAATCATTTCTTTGATCAGTTTTTTGGGTTTACTTAGTATTCTTGGTGATAATCGAACAGTTGAAGAGATTTGTCTTTGATAAGATCTTTTTTTCCCCTGATTCTTTCTTCATACCGGGAGAGAAGAAAATACAAGAATGTACTTATGGTTTTTTGTTTTGTTTTGCTTTCGTTGGGATATTTTGTTTGTTTATTTTGTTTTGTCCTAAATGATATTCAGATAATTACTCTGTTGATTGCAGGCTTACTTTGTTCTTGACGTGTGTGTGCAGGGGGGGGGGGGGGGGGGGGGGGGGGGGGGGGGGGCAGGAGAAAAAGGGGAAAGGGAGGGGAGGGGTATAGTTTGGATGTCACGTACTTGTGTGTGTGTGGTGTGTGCGTGTGTGTGCGCGTGCGTGCGTGTGTGTGTGTATGCATGCATGTGTGTGTATGTGTGTGTGTGTGTGTGTGTGTGTGTGTGTGTGTGTGTGTTGTGTGTGTTCAGACATGCATTGTTTTGTCAAATGCTTTAGGATACCGTGAAGTCAACATCGCTATGTAAATGACAGTTAGTACTTGTCAGTGTTGATTTTGATATGACAAAGTTGGGTACTCTATCCTTCGCCTGTTTATTTGTTTAAATGTTTGTTGTTTGTTTGTTTTTTGTTGATCATTCATTGCCTTCATGTGTGTTTAATTTGTGTTCAGTTTATACATAACGTTATTTTGAACATATGTATATATCATACTGATGCAGCCGTCTCTTTAACTGCAAACCTCTTTCTGCTGTTTGTAGCCTTTTTTTTTACAGATGATTTTCGTTGCCATAGAAGGTCAGATGTTTCAGGTGATTTTCGTTGCCATAGAAGGTCAGATGTTTATGTATAATTTTGACTGCAGGAAAAAACTCCAGAGGGGTTAATAATAAAGAAGCACTGAAAAATACTGATTTTATACAATATTTTACAAGTATGTTTGATAACAACCATTTAAATGAAAAGTTCCTATTATTTTCCTGTTTAATCTTACAACTATTCACCAAAGTCCAGGACGCGTTTTTCATGGACATTGCATGAATTTAATTCGTGGTGTAGAGGGGGTGTGTGTGTGTGTGTGTGTGTGTGTGTGTGTGTGTGTGTGTGTGTGTGTTGTGTGTGTGTGTGTGTGTGTGTGTGTGTGTGTGTGTGTGTGTGTGTGTGTGTGTGTGTGTGTGTGTGCAGGAGGAGGGAGGGAGTGATGGGGAGAGGGTAGGGGGGGGGGAGCGAGCGATTGAACGCATACGTTTGTGTGCGTATATAACCTACATCAGTACCATAGAAACATATATTTGATTGTATAGTGATATTTGTTTTAGATAAACAGGTTTTATTTCACCGTCTTGTTATTTGGTCACGACTGGTTTTGCTTTAGATATCCTGGTCAGTACACAGCCCTGATACGGCCCTCGTGGTTGGCTGGGCTGTGAACAACATGCACTGAATCATGATCAGTAGATCAAATGAAATGTTGTGGGAAAAAAATCCTGGACAGTGTTACAACGTTCTGGGTGTATTATCAATCTTTGCTATGTTTGTGAACCGATCGACCAGACAACAGATTAAGGCCAGGAATATATGCTAAGTTTTGCATAGACATGCATGTGAATGTTCTCTCTCTCTCTCCTCTCTCCTCTCTCTTCTCTCTCTCTCTCTCTCTCTCTCTCTCTCTCTCGTTGAAAAAATGTGTGTTTTTGTTCTACATACTGTCAGTCTGTGCCCCCTTAAAATGTATGTGTGTGTGTGTGTGTGTGTGTGTGTGTGTGTGTGTGTGTGTGTGGAGAGAGGAGAGAGAGAGAGAGAGGAGAGAGAGAATATCAGAGTAGTTATTCTCGTTAGTCTTTGGCTCGTGATTTCAAACTAAGTGAACTTACATTGCTACATGAACAGTAAAACATACAGCTCGTGTTTGACCTCTTTTACAGTTTCTTTATCCCCTGAACTCACACACACACACACACACACACACACACACACACACACACACACACACACACACACACACGTACGCATGCACGCACGCACATACACACACATGCTGAATACGATTCTTGACTGAATGCAGGATGTATGTGTGTGTGTGTGTGTGTGTGTGTGTGTGTGTGTGTGTGTGTGTGTGTGTGTGTGTGTGTGTGTGTGAGAGCGAAAGAGAGAGAGACAGGGTGAACGGTTGGGAGAACGTGAGAATAAAATTATCTGAAAAACAGGAATTATTTTAAATGTAACAGTATAAAAGACAAAACATTTTAGAACATAATGAGATGACCACTAAGCTTATTCCTGAAGCTTTAATTGCACATTGGGATATTGCACATTCGATGTTACCATCGTAACACGTGGTTGTCGATAAGTTATATTGAAATGGGCAGTTGTTGCTTCTTGTCGGTATGTGCAGGATTATGTTAACTCCTGGTGTGTATGTATGCGTGTGATGTTTTGTTTTGGTTTGGGTTTCCCCTACATGTGAAGACTGGCTTCGTAAATACGTTCTGAACAAAATAAACACTGTTATGTTTAGTTTTCTTTTTTTTCATCAGGATCGAAAGGGAGTCATATGTCTGCTGCGTGTTTTTAATGAAGTAGAACTGAGTACTATATTGACCAATAGCCCCAACAAACGATGTATGACAATGATATATAAGTTCAGATCGTTCGTGTATTTTTTACTTTTCGAATGGACTTGTTTATTCATATTAAATATCTGTCTACGTATCTGTCTAATTATCTGTCTGTCTATCTATCTGTCTATCTATCTGTCTGTCTGTCTGTCTATCAATCTATATTGATCGATCGATCTCGTTAAAGAAAGGAAGATAACTCTTGTTTCTGTGATGAAACACTTATGTGCCCATCAATCTACACTAATGCTGCCGTGGTACCCATTCACCCAGCACGCATACAGACCGAGGCATAGAAACCAAACAGCCCACCCCCACCCCTCTTTATTCCCCCTCCCCCCCCCCCCCCCCCCTTGGCCCGCCCTCCCTCCCTTACCCCCTTTCGCCCTTTCCATTCTCTCCTCCCTGCGGTTTTTTTTGTTGTTTTTTTTTAACGGGAATAAAAGTACCAGTCTGGCCCATACATCCCCAGTTGATGCACACACGGCAGCAAGGTCAGAAGCGAACGTTAGCTTCCTCTTTGTTTGTACAGATAGATACATAGACAGACGGATGGGCGGGCGAACGGATAGATAGATAGATAGATAGATAGATAGACGTAGTGCAGGGGTGATTGCTGTTCTTGAGATTTCTCTGTTGTGTTTGGTAAGAACTACTGGATTCTGTTGTTCTGTGATGTCTTACTGTGGTTCTGTATGTCCTGATGCAGTGCGCGTTGACCGTCAGTCACGTGGCGTTCAGGGAGTTCTTTGTGTTGGATGACATCCCCAGATAGCTGTCTTCTATTCAGTTGCAGTTAACAGACCTGAAGAAGGTAACATTACAAAGCCCCCCCCCCCCCCCCCCCCCCTCCCACTTCATCGAAGAACCGTACTTTGTTCAATGGCTGTCGACCCATTGTTTATACTGCACCGTGACTCGGACACATAATACGTGAAGAGGATCCTTTACTTTAGCATCGCCGTTTACAGAGCGACTGCCCCGGCTGCTGCGACATGTTACCATGTACCCCAAGGCTTTTCGGCTTTCCGGCTCCATCTTCTTCTTTTTTCTTTTTTTTTAAATGTGCTGCCATATACCATCTTCTGAACCTGATGACGTATGTCCGTTGGATCTTTAGCAAGCAAATCGTGACCGTCTATGCAGCAAAGGCAAGCTGTCATTCTTCTGTCTGGTCAGGGTTTTGCCTCTCCCCCCCCCCCCCCCCCCCCCCCCACTCCCCACCCCACCTTCCCCCAAAACACAGCCAGTTATGCGGTAAATTATTCGGGATATATGATCAGTTGTTTACAATGTACATTTTATCCTCCCCCCCCCCCCCCCCTCCTCCTTCCCCCCAAAACCCAACCAGTTATGCGGTAAATTATTCGGGATATATGATCACTTGTTTACAATGTACATTTTATCCCCCCCCCCCCCCCCCCCCAGCAGTGTTGCTAACGTAAACTGAAATTAATACATCGGCTTTGTTAATACAATTGAATGTAATTGCTTACAAGAAACTGAGGAACTCTCAGCACAATGATTTTTGTTTCCTTTTTTTTTTTTTCTGGTTGAGTGGCGTTTTTTTTTTTTTACGTTGATGTTTTAATGGTTCAGTTTTATTTGGTTTTAGGTTGTTTTTGTTTTTGTTTTTCTTCAGGGGAAGCGGTAAGGGGAGGGATCAGGGATGGCGGATGGGATGGGCGTGGGGGCTCATTTGTTTTTCTTTTGCGGATGCTCATTCTGCACGGAAATTCTGTGTGAGGAATGTTATGGATGTTATGGATTCCCTGTTATGGCCAGTTAGTTATTGGTCAGCGTCCCCTGTACTTTGATACCCCCACCTTTAATTGAACTCCTCCATCCTCCCCCCCTCCCCCCCCCACTCCTTTTTTTTTTTTTTTTTTTTTTTGGGGGGGGGGGGGGGGTTGCAGTCTAAAGATAGAGTCGGGTGGTGGAGGCAAGCGAAATCGTGTGTGTGTGTTGTGTGTGTGTGTGTGTGTGTGTTGTGTGTGTTGTGTGTGTTCAGATATGCCTTGTTTTGTCAAATGCTTTTAGGATACCGCGGCGTCAACATCGCTGTGTTATGTTATGCTATTCCTTAGTCGATTCTTGAAGTAAACAATATTCTGACAAAAGCACTTTGGGACCAGAGAAGAGCGCAGTATCTTGAAGCTGCCATTCAAAAGAACAGATGGGATTTTTCTGCCCCCAGCAGTCATCGTGTAAGTCCCCCAGGCTCTATACTGAATCGAAATTTATTACACAGAATACGGATGGATGGATGGTGAGGAAGGTTTTTAGAACCATCTCCTTTGTGTGTCTGTGGTCAAAAGCTTAATGTCTCTCTCTTTTTTTCTTTTTTTTTTTTACCAGAGTGCTCCATGACAAAAGCGTACTTTCAATGTCTTCATGATAAAATGTTATCTAAAAATCTACCTTTAACATTGCATAGTGCTTTTTGTCCCGACCCAGGAAATGGGTGGAGTCTAGCCAGATTAGCTGTACATCTTATCAAGCCTCATCCACTTCGCGGATTTTTCTAAGGGAATTGTTGTTTCAGTGCTTTTCTGTTTGTTTCATTTTGGTTTAGTGGTCTGATGTACACGTAGAGCAAAGAATTTGTTGCATAACATAGCTGTCCGACTCTCACGTGTAATAGGGCGCATTATTCCATTTCTGAAACTTTCGCATAGGCTGTGCGCGCGTTAGAGAGACAGACAGACAGACAGACAGAGACAGATAGAAAGAATTTGGTTTTGTTTGTATGTGAGTGTGTGTGTGTGTGTGTGTGTGTGTGTGTGTGTGTGTGTGTGTGTGTGTGTCTGTGTGTGTGTGTGTGTGTGTGTTGAAGGGGATGTCGAAGAAAGCTAGGGTGAATGGAGGCTGGGGAAGGGGGGGGTGGTGGTGGAGAAAGGGAATGGAGGGGGGGGGGGTGAGAGGTATCTACCAGCAAAATCCATGTAATTGCTTCTCTCTCTCTCTCTCTTCTCTCTCTCTCTCTCTCTCTCTCTCTCTCTCTCTCTCTCTCTCTCTGTTTGTTTGTCTGTCTATCTGTGTGCTGTCTGTCTGTCTGTCTGTCTGTCTCTCTCTCTCTCTCTCTCTCTCTCTCTCTCTCTCTCTCTCTCTCTCTCTCTCTGTATGTCTCTGTTTCTCTCTCTCTCTTTGAAAATGGTAAAATGGTGCGGAGGGGAGGGAAGGGGGTTTTCCAGGTTCCTTCTTATAAATAACACACACACACACACACACACACACACACACACACACACACACACACACACACACACACACGCACGCACACACACACACTACACACACGCACACACACACACACACACACACACACACATACACACACACACATATCTATATATATATATATATATATATATATATATATATATATATATTATATATAATTGTATTAACAGTTTTTTCGTTGTTAAGTTGCCACACTTTTTTTTGTTGGCTGTGAAGTCCGAAAACGTCAACCAGTATGGCTTGATTGCTTTATTTTGTCCATTCGACCACCCAGGAATTTGCAGTTGTTAGTTGTATGTGGTTTTTGTGTGTTTGTTCGTTGCTTTTTGTTTTGTGTTTGTTTGTTTTGTTTTTTGTTCGGGGCGGGGGGAGGGGGGGGGGGGGGGGGGGGGGGGGCAAGGGGGACGAGCTCTTGGGAGAGAATGAAGGGAGGGAACACGTTGGGATTGAGAGAGAGGGGGAGAGGTCAAGGGGTCGTATGATTTAATTCATTGTGACGATGGATGACTGTGGACGTCCACCAAAGCGGTTACATTTGTACCCAGTCGGTAGGTCAGGCTATCCGTCTGGTAGCAAGGTCGCCTGCTGAACCGATGGCAACGACACGTGGTAGACAGGTGGAACAGGGCCGAACGACGCACCTGAGAAATACTGACGGTAACGACACGTGGTAGACAGGTGGAACAGGGCCGAACGACGCACCTGAGAAATACTGACGGTAACGACACGTGGTAGACAGGTGGAAACAGGGCCGAACGACGCACCTGAGAAATACTGACGGTAACGACACGTGGTAGACAGGTGGAAACAGGGCCGAACGACGCACCTGAGAAATACTGACGGTAACGACACGTGGTAGACAGGTGGAACAGGGCCGAACGACGCACCTGAGAAATACTGACGGTAACGACACGTGGAGACAGGTGGAACAGGCCGAACGACGCACTGAGAAAATAACTGAACGGGGACACGCTGGTTAGAACAGTGTGGAAACAGGGCCGAACGACGCACCTGAGAAATACTGACGGTAACGACACGTGGTAGACAGGTGGAACAGGGCCGAACGACGCACCTGAGAAATACGGAAGTGGGTACGGCGAACGTGTGGTGCAAGAATGTCTGTTCAGCACGCTTGCTGCACACGTTCCACTGAAAACGAATGCTATCCAATACGAATTATTATTCAGGAGGAATACTGTATTTTAGGTAATGTTACGACTTTCTAGTGACACAAACGTTTCCATGTATCATATCCTGTTTAATTTAACAATTTAAAAAGAAATGTGTATGGGAAGCAAGTTCTTTAAATCCATACCAACTACTATTTCCCGTGATGTAAAAAATCTGGTTTTAATTCTTGCTGACAGGAGTTGAGGAAAACAGGAAAATCCTAGATATCGACGGCAGTGATGTTGTTTTGTTTTCGTTCTATTATTTCTTTTCTTTGAAACATATCCTGTTATGATTGCAATGCACTGAGAAATTATGCTGTTAAGCGGTTATCTTGGGAAACTTTAGATTTCTGTACTGTCGTTGATATGCCCAGAGCCCGTTTTCTTTCTTTCTTTCTTTCTTTCTTCCATTGTTTCTCCCCCCCCCCCCCCCCCCTCCCTTCTCTCCCCTCCCCCTTTTTTTAATTTTTGTTTTGTAATTATCGCTTTGCTACTGTCGGTTGAAGCATAAAGAACGTGCTCTCTCTGTCTCTGTCTCTGTCTCTTCTCTCTGTCTCTGTCTCTCTCTCTCTCTCTCCTCTCTCTCTCTCTCTCTTGTTCTCTCTCTCTCTCTCTCTCTCTCTCTCTCTCTCTCTCTCTCTCTCTACCAATCTATATGTGTCTATATCTGCACTCGTCTCTCTCTCTCTCTCTCTCTCTCTCTCTCTCTCTCTCTCTCTCTCTCTCTCTCTCCTCTCTCTCTCTCTACCAATCTATATGTGTCTATATCTGCACTCGTCTCTCTCTCTCTCTCTCTCTCTCTCTCTCTCTCTCTCTCTCTCTCTCTCTCTCTACCAATCTATATGTGTCTATATCTGCACTCGTCTCTCTCTCTCTCTCTCTCTCTCTCTCTCTCTCTCTCTCTCTCTCTCTCTCTCTCTTTACATCTATATGTGTCTATATCTGCACTCGTCTTCTCTCTCTCTCTCTCTCTCTCTCTCTCTCTCTCTCTCTCTCTCTCTCTCTCTTACCAATCTATATGTGTCTATATCTGCACTCGTCTCTCTCTCTCTCTCTCTCTCTCTCTCTCTCTCTCTCTCTCTCTCTCTCTCTCTCTCTCTTGTTTGCTCACTCGTACGCTCAATGTTGCTGGATTTAAATGTACGTGGGAAGAAAAACTGGCTTTCAGTTGTTCGTAGTAAACTGTGTATGTTTAGATTTAGATATCGATGGCGTAATCAAGGTGGAGAGGGGATCGATGAGGGTTTTGTTTGTTTGTGTTTCAAGTCTTTAGAAAAATATTTGATGCAGGTGGAAAAAATGGCATTTTGATATCAATAACAGTAAAGGATTCAATGTCTGCAGAGCGTTGGCACTGTGCCTGATGCACAACCACATTTACTAATGAACTGAGACAGACATTAGAAGTGTGCAGTGACCTGATTTCCAATTGGCATTTCTGAAACACCGGAACATCAATATGGTTACAAAACACATCCGAATAGAGATTGAAAATCTCCACAGTCTCCATAATGATGAAGAAGATTATGTGCTTTTTGTATTATATGTATCTGTTTTGTACGACTTCGGAACATTTACAAAGATCCAAGTCAGTTTGATAAACTGCCCGTACTGATGGCATCTAAACATGAACAAACTGTTAGAAATGTGATCAGTTTATTTCTACTCAGCGTTTAAAGCGCATTCTGTTATCGTGTCTTAAATGCATTATAAAATGTTGTGGATGATTTTATTGTGCATGTGTCAGATCTGATTTTTGTTTTCTTGATATACCCGTTCATGAAGGGCAATAGCCTATACGTGAATACTTTTTTTCGTATTCCGTATCCCCCCCCCCTCTCTCTCTCTCTCTCTCTCTCTCTCTCTCTCTCTCTCTCTTCTGTCTTGCTCAGTTAAGCAGATCCCTACAGGAATGTTCTATTTTTATAACAAATCAATTTGGAGAAAAAAATGACCATGTCGTGTTCACTAGGTACCTTTTGCCGCCAGAGATGGAACTTCCGCTAGGACGTTTCGTGTTAAAGGTCACTGAATATGTGTGTATAAAACATCATTTGGGCTGCAACGGTTCTTTTCCTTTTTCCTTCATTGGCGGAGGAGGGAGGTGGTTGGGCCTGTTGCATGTCCAGATTGTAGC
>CM065730.1:14248858-14258858 GCA_033310375.1 Conus canariensis | reverse complement strand
AAACAAGTTAACAATAAAACGGTAATCAATAAAGCATCTTTGAATCATGTGCTTCAGAATCCAGAGGAGGATCAACCACAAGAAGCTGCTGTTTAATGACCCAAACTTGATTTCCTTTTCAAACCACAGCGTTTTGTTTTAGATCGGCGCTGACTGAAAGGAAGAAGTGCATAAAATAGTCTGTAGTTGAGTTAGCTTTGAGTTAGCCTAACACGAAAAGCGTCGCCCAAGCCTTTTAATAGGAACGATAGGAATGTTCACTTCTTCACTTGCAGAGCAGATAGCTAAACCCGTCTTATTGCTTCAAGAGCTGTGTGTGAACAAATCATATGTGATCTGCTAGCATTAATTGGTATGTCTTGAACGAACGAAAAACGTAGATCTTTGCCAGTGGAATCGACATATGAAAGTAAACAAGCACAACAATAGGCGACAGTCGACACACACATTCATTGTGACAGCACAACAATAGGTGACAGTCGACACACACATTCATTGTGACAGCACAACAGGTGACAGTCGACACACATTCATTGTGACAGCACAACAATAGGTGACAGTCGACACACATTCATTGTGACAGCACAACAACAGGTGACAGTCGACACACACATTCATTGTGACAGCACAACAACAGGTGACAGTCGACACACACATTCATTGTGACAGCACAACAGGCGACAGTCGACACACACATTCATTGTGACAGCACAACAACAGGCGACAGTCGACACACACATTCATTGTGACAGCACAACAACAGGTGACAGTCGACACACACATTCATTGTGACAGCACAAACAGGTGACAGTCGACACACACATTCATTGTGACAGCACAAAACAGGTGACAGTCGACACACACATTCATTGTGACAGCACAACAACAGGTGACAGTCGACACACACATTCATTGTGACAGCACAAACAGGTGACAGTCGACACACACATTCATTGTGACAGCACAACAGGTGACAGTCGACACACACATTCATTGTGACAGCACAACAGGTGACAGTCGAACACACATTCATTGTGACAGCACAACAACAGTGACAGTCGACACACACATTCATTGTGACAGCACAACACAGGTGACAGTCGACACACACATTCATTGTGACAGCACAACAGGTGACAGTCGACACACACATTCATTGTGACAGCACAACAACAGGTGACAGTCGACACACACATTCATTGTGACAGCCACAACAACAGGTGACAGTCGACACACATTCATTGTGACAGCACAACAGGTGACAGTCGATACACACATTCATTGTGACAGCACAACAGGTGACAGTCGACACACACATTCATTGTGACAGCACAAACAGGTGACAGTCGACACACACATTCATTGTGACAGCACAAACAGGTGACAGTCGACACACACATTCATTGTGACAGCACAACAAGGTGACAGTCGACACACACATTCATTGTGACAGCACAACAACAGGTGACAGTCGACACACACATTCATTGTGACAGCACAACAGGTGACAGTCGACACACACATTCATTGTGACAGCACAACAACAGGTGACAGTCGACACACACATTCATTGTGACAGCACAAATATGGTGACAGTCGAACACACATTCATTGTGACAGCACAATGGTGACAGTCGACACACACATTCATTGTGACAGCACAACAATAGGTGACAGTCGACACACACATTCATTGTGACAGCACAACATGGTGACAGTCGACACACATTCATTGTGACAGCACAACAGGTGACAGTCGAACACACATTCATTGTGACAGCACAACAAACAGGCGACAGTCGACACACACATTCATTGTGACAGCACAACAACAGGTGACAGTCGACACACACATTCATTGTGACAGCACAACAACAGGTGACAGTCGACACACACATTCATTGTGACAGCACAACAACAGGTGACAGTCGACACACACATTCATTGTGACAGCACAACAACAGGGACAGTCGACACACACATTCATTGTGACAGCACAACAGGTGACAGTCGACACACACATTCATTGTGACAGCACAACAACAGGTGACAGTCGACACACACATTCATTGTGACAGCACAAACAGGTGACAGTCGACACACACATTCATTGTGACAGCACAACAATAGGCGACAGTCGACACACATTCATTGTGACACACAACAGGTGACAGTCGACACACATTCATTGTGACAGCACAACAGGTGACAGTCGACACACACATTCATTGTGACAGCACAACAGGTGACAGTCGACACACACATTCATTGTGACAGCACAACAAAGGTGACAGTCGACACACACATTCATTGTGACAGCACAACAGGTGACAGTCGACACACACATTCATTGTGACAGCACAACAGGTGACAGTCGACACACACATTCATTGTGACAGCACAACAGGTGACGTCGACACACATTCATTGTGACAGCACAACAGGTGACAGTCGACACACACATTCATTGTGACAGCACAACAGGTGACAGTCGACACACACATTCATTGTGACAGCACAAACATAGGCGACAGTCGACACACACATTCATTGTGACAGCACAACAGGTGACAGTCGACACACACATTCATTGTGACAGCACAACAGGTGACAGTCGACACACACATTCATTGTGACAGCACAACAGGTGACAGTCGACACACACATTCATTGTGACAGCACAACAGGTGACAGTCGACACACACATTCATTGTGACAGCACAACAGGTGACAGTCGACACACACATTCATTGTGACAGCACAACAGGTGACAGTCGACACACACATTCATTGTGACAGCACAACAGGTGACAGTCGACACACACATTCATTGTGACAGCACAACAATAAGTGACAGTCGACACACACATTCATTGTGACAGCACAACAACAGGTGACAGTCGACACACACATTCATTGTGACAGCACAACAACAGGTGACAGTCGACACACACATTCATTGTGACAGCACAACAGGTGACAGTCGACACACACATTCATTGTGACAGCACAACAGGTGACAGTCGACACACACATTCATTGTGACAGCACAACAGGTGACAGTCGACACACACATTCATTGTGACAGCACAACAATAGTGACAATCGACACACACATTCATTTGACAGCACAACAATAGGTGACAGTCGACACACACATTCATTGTGACAGCACAATTGGTGACAGTCGATACACACATTCATTGTGACAGATTTTAACTCTTAGTGACAGTCGACAGACACATTCATTGTGACAGATTTTAACTCTTAGTGACAGTCGATACACACATTCATTATAACAGATTTTAACTCTTAGTGACAGTCGATACACACATTCATTGTGACAGCACAATTGGTGACAGTCGATACACACATTCATTGTGACAGATTTTAACTCTTAGTGACAGTCGATAGACACATTCATTGCGACAGATTTTAACTCTTAGTGACAGTCGATACACACATTCATTATGACAGATTTTAACTCTTAGTGACAGTCGATACACACATTCATTGTGACAGATTTCAAATCTTTCCAACCATTTTTCTCCCATTTGTTTGACTTTCACCTTGTTTTACTTTAGATGGCTAGCTAGTTCGGTGTTGCTTAGTTACCATTATCTAGCTAGTTACTTTGTCGGGGAATCTTTCAGTGTGCTAGAACATTGCCCCTCTCCTCCCCCAACCCCCCCCCCCCTCCCCTCCTTTTTTTAAATTACTTTTTGGTTAATTTAGTCACGTTAAGGTTTAACATGCAAGCCGTCAGATTAATATGACAAATAGTAATAATTACCTCATGAGACTGGGAACAAATGGAAAGGGGAGGATTGGGAGAGAAAGAGGAAGGGGGGGGGGGGGGGAGTGGCTATGGGGAGAGAAAGAGGAAGGGGGGGGGGGGGCGGGCGCTATCTATACTGATAGCCTGCCAACAGAACGACCACACGTGAAGATGAGCAGCGAAAATGACTGGCTTTTTTGGCGGGGTGGAGGTGGAGGGTGTTGTATGTGTGTGTGTGTGTGTGTGTGTGTGTGTGTGTGTGTGTGTGTGTGTGTGTGTGTGTGTGTGTGACGTGCGTGCGTGCGTGCGCGTGTGTGTGTTGTGTGTGTGTGTGGTGTGTGTGTGTGTTTGTGTGTGTGTGTGTGTGTTTGTGTGTGTGTGTGTTTGTGTGTGTGTGTGTGTGGAGCGGCGGGGATAGGTAGAAGATGGGAGTGGATGAGGGGTGGGGTGGTATATTGGATGTCAGTGGATTGGAATTCGCATCGTCTGACTGGGAACTCGATCAGAGCTCTGCCACAGTACCAACCAAGTACCAGGCCACCCGCTTTTGGGGACCATTAGTACCTGCCCCCCTCCCCCCGCTCTCATCTCTCTCTCTCTCTCTCTCTCTCTCTCTCTCTCTCTCTCTCTCTCTCTCTCTCTCCCTCTCTCTCTCTCTTATTGTGCAGTTCTAATGACGCGGTGCTTTGGCGACTGTTCATATTGGGATTTCCCACATGCAATACTGCACTGGGCTCTTAATGTCCGCTCTGGATTATTTGACTGTGGAGGATGATCCTTTTTGTTTTGCTGAGTCAGATATCTTATTTGTCACACTGCCTCAGTGTAGAAGAACATGCGAACGGCTGTCGGACCCCCTCTCTGTGAATGTTTGACAGACTCTGAGGACTGTCTGAGGCGGCTAAATTAGGTGCATTAAAACGATGCCAGAGACACTGCACTTTTGGCCTCCCCTGGGGAAAGGCGCAGTGACGGCGAAGAAAGACTCACTGACCACAGGGAAAGTCCTGTTGACAGCGGGAATGACTCTAACCCGGGGTTCTCTTCAGAGGGCACGCGAAACCTTGGCGGTGTCTGAAGTTGCTCTGTCTTCCCCTGTCAGCGGAACGGCAACGAGAGAGGCTGCGGGATGCACACGGCAGTTGCTTGACGATGGTGTTATTTGCCGGTGGCTCTGCAGCCATCAAACATGGGAACGCTTCCGTTGAGGTTCTGTCGTGTCACATCCAGTGACCGTTACGCAATGGCATCCGCCATGGAGCAATCATGCCCTGGGCGTGCCTTAATGGAATGCCCTGTGCGTGCCTGCAGCCTATGTGAACACAGCACGGGCTTACAAGGGCGGTGCAGGATTGCGTCCGGCTGGTTTGTTCGGCAGTTGAAGACAGTATTTTTCTGGGTCCCACCCGCACCTTTGGGCGTTTCTTTCCATTGCACGCACTCGCCGCCGATTTATTGCGATGGTGTTCAGTACGTGGTGCCTGTTCTGATGTGCCAAGACACCAGCTGCTACGGCTTCTACTGGCCACAGCAACTGCTTTGTCACGCAGTCAGTGTGAGCGAGCGGTTCATCTCAAGAGGGCGCCACCACGTGATCCAGCGCCCCGTGAACTTGTTCAGTGATACCCCTCGACTTTGACATGACCTCATCACGGGCATGACGTGGATAGACAATCCAAAACTGACGTCATTATGACAACTGAGCATGAAGGGTCAGAGCATGTGAGCCTTTATTTATTTATTCATTTATTTTAACACAGTGACAATGATGAAGATGATGCTTCTGAGGTCCTATTCTGGTCTGAGACTACATGTGACAAGGCTGTAGTCTTCGCTTCCATTCATGACACACCATCTTTGATATGACTCCACGTGTATCCACCGGCGGACCCGAGATATACAGCCACGGTAGTGCTGGTCAGAAGATTAAACGAACAACGCTCAGATATGCATCAATTAGGTGGCTAAAACTCAACTGGGTGGTTCCCGGTCGTACCATACTCTCAGCACACCAGCCAACCAGAGGAGAAAAATAAAATAAAGAGAAAAAAAATGCTTCGAGTGGGACTCTAACCCACGACCACCCAGATCCGTTGAATCACGGCAGCTGATGGCGTTTACTTACCTCAAGAGAACGCTTTCTTGCCAATGAAGTCCTCGCCATGGGCGCAACGGAACCGTTCATGTAAAGGGAGCAAACTGCATCATCAAAATTTTCTGCTTTCAAACACTGTGGCTTCCCTTTGTTGATCTCGTTCCCGGGGAGATCGATGTCGTCAACGTCCACTGTCTGATCCGGAGACTTTGCACAAGCTTATACAGTCGTTGTTAAATGCACACGCCACAATCTATTCCCCTTCCATCGTAAAATGTGTCTTTTATTTCTTTTTATTATTTATCTTGTTTTTCTTTTTTTTTTTTCATTTCATTTCTCTCTTCGTTTTTTTTTTGGAGAAGGTTCCTAGTGAATGACCGAGAAACACACACACACACACACACACACACACACACACACACACTGACCGACTGACTGAAACCATGCATTTACTGTCAGATTAACATAGTGTGTACTGACTTTTTAAAAAAAAAACTTAATAAATGAATGAGAAACAAAAATAATACAAATAACATCTGAATGGCATAAAAATCATAAAGGAAAATTAGCAGAGAAACATTTAACATTTATGAGTAAAATCACACACACACACACACACACACACACACACACACACACACACACACACACACACATGCGTGCGCACACATGCGCAGAGAGAGGATGAGCAAGAGATGTCAGTTATGGAAACCCCGTTCAAGTGAAACCCATATCAACCTCCCAGTTCAGTTGAAACCCATATCAACCTCCCAGTTCAATTGAAACCCATATTAACCTCCCAGTTCAATTAAAACCCATGTCAACCTCCCAGTTCAGCTGAAACCCATGTCAGCCTCCCAATTCAATTGAAACCCATGTCAACCTCCCAGTTTAATTGAAACCCATATCAACCTCCCAGTACAACTGAAACCCATATCAACCTCCCAGTACAACTGAAACCCATATCAACCTCCCAGTTCAGTTGAAACCCACGTCAAACTCCCAGTTCAATTGAAACCCACATCAACCTCTCAGTTCAACCCCCTTCCCAATTCCCTTTCTCAGCCCCATCCTTATATTTGTGTCATCACTGTGTATTGAATGTAGACCAGATTTTTTTCAGCTGGCTATTATTTTGTGATCAGCCTCCATTTTTCAGCATCTTGTGCCAGAACAGGCAGATCCATCTATTTAAAGAGAAGAAAGAACAAAAGAAAGAGAAGGGAAGGAAGAAAGAGAACACTTTTTTTTTTAAGTAAAAACAATCTTCAGATGTAATCCTTCATTTTTTTTTTAGAAAGTTCAGAATTTCTTCGAAATATTTAAACTGTTCATGTAGTGATCAGATCCAAGATAATACAGGTACAATGCAAACAAATGTAAATACAAAAATGAAGTAATTTAAATTCAATACAAATTTGAACAACTGTACATATGCTGTAGTTGTAATGAAATACAAAAAGAATGATGTTGTAAATTTGCTGTAGCTGTAAAAAAATGTAAATTGAACAATTGTAAATATGCTGTGTTGTGATGAATATGAACTTGATACACTGTACATTTCCTCTCCTTCATATGAAGTGAATGCAGCTTGTTCACTCTCTAGCTTATAGTAAGCTTTGGTCCATAACTACGTATGGCCTGCGCTACACAACTGTCCCCTAGTTACGAAATCTGTGCACTTTTCTCCTGTAATATTTCTCATCAATGATCTGAGAGCAGTTTCTGAAACTTAGTTGTACTTTTGAAATCCTAATGTAAGTCACTTTACTGAAAGCTACAGGGCCTTTCATCTAAGCCATGCATTTCAGTATGATTTTGAAGTAACAGGTAACTGGGAAAACATGACAATGTTGAAATGTTCTGTGAAAATCTAATTCTGCCAAAGAGGTTATGAGTGTGTTTTCACCGGCCTCTGTTGGTTTGTTTACGAGTCTTTCCAATAGCAAAAGGGAAGATCTAGAATTCAACTGCAAGATTACGCAAAAACCATTATACCTATTTTAACAAAACCTGCTGGAGAGATGGAATGTGACACACAGAGAATGCAGTTAAATGCTGGTGAGGATTGGGATAAAAGAGCAGATCCAGTGGAGCTCTTACTCTCTCTAGTCCCCTTCTACTGTTACAATGCTGTGCAATGAGCGATGCTTCATACCAAACCTGAAAACTGGGAAAATGAATTTTGCTTTCACACTGAGAGTTTATACACTAAAAAAAAACCCACATACACTTTCAGTGAATACATCTGTAGTGGTGTGGGATCTGACGTGTATTTTGGGATGGGGAGGGGGCTAAGGGGCGGATGGCCAGTGTACAAATGACACCAAAAGCGCACCATGAGAGCGCAGGTCCATGACACAGTGAAATCACAACAAAGGCAAGAAGTTCACATGATCATTGTTGCATCCACATGCTTCTTCCTGAGTTCCTTCACCCGGTCCATGAAGTGTTGGACTCTGGCAGGATCCAGCCTGTTGGCCCAGTGACCACTCTCCTTCACAGAGGAGCCCACAATGACAGCATGAGCATTGCGGTACTGGTCATAGTTTTCTGCTGTGACGCCCGATCCAATCAGAATTGGCATTTGTACATTATGCAGCAGTGCTGAAAAAACAACAACAGGTTTTTCTTTTATTAAACAATAACGAAATTGAATGAAAGCTTAAGTAAACACATGTACACCATTTCTATGCATGTGCGTAAATACACGCACACACATACATGCACGCCCACAGCATCTCGTTCTCTCGCACACACACACACACACACACACACACACACACACACACACACACACACACACACACATACACACACGCATATACACACACATAACATTTTTCATCTGATTTAAGATTTTACGGAAGAAAGATTTTTAACGAAGTTTCTGGTGCGTTTTAGAAGATGTCATTTAAAGAGATGTATGAAAGTTGTTGGGTTTTTTTTTTTTTTTTTTTTTTTTTTAAATGACTTGCGAGTTGATTTTAACGTGGTGACAGCCCTGATGTGGCCCTTGCGGTCGGCTGGGCTATAAGCAACATTATCTTATCTTATCTTATCTAGCATGCACACACACACACACACGCACACACACACACACACACACACACACACACCACATATACACGTGCACATACACATACACAGACATGACACACTATTCCATCTTTCTTTGCTAGCGAAGAAAACATGGATTTGATGAGATGACAGGTAGCTCAGCTAGTGACAACCTGTTCATTGCCACAACTTTGTAATTATTTTGACATCAGACATAGCAAAGAGGTAGGGCCTATACACTGTTTGTCATTAACTGGAGAGAAAAAGAATCATCTTTATATCTGATCTATTTCCATCCAGTTTCCCTTATTGTTTCACTTCACAGATAGACACACCCTCTTTATAGATGATTCCCTTAATGTTTCACTTCACAGATAGACACACCCTTTTTACAGATGATTGCAAACTCTATCAGATCCTTTCTGTTTAAAAAAAATAATAATAAAGAACAGCAAAAGAAAAAGTCAAACTACAATAACAATAGCAAAAACTTAGTTACTGAGAGATCACTATGATCAATATTTAGTGAAGTGGTTTAGAAAGATTGTGAAGTGATCCTGCTCTTTCAACTGAAATAAGTTAGAAAAGCCACTGGGTCCTGAAGCAGTTTATAAAATAGTAAACACACATGCATGGAAGTAGCCTAAGCATTAACAAGACCTTTATATGATTTCAAAGACTGTCCTTTAGTTTCATTATATTCTGAATGTTTTCAGCATCCCTTGATCTTCAATATATCAAAGGCTGTTATAATCTAAGTAGTTTAATTTGTCTTCATAATGAACATCAGTGATCTGTTTTGTAAATCTCTGCACATTTTTGACAAGATTGATTAAATACTCGGTTTTGAGTTGTGAAATCACACTACATGACCATATTCCATAGCAGGTCTCTAACTCATAATTCAAAATGGGTCATGGTCCTGCTTATGATTTTCACATTAGACCTGGATATAGTGAGCTATCAAGGAGTCATATATAGCTGACAATGTATTTGCCTCTTTGACAGTCCATTAATATGCTACACACAACACACACACACACATGCACACACACACACACGCACGC
>CM065730.1:14203858-14243858 GCA_033310375.1 Conus canariensis | reverse complement strand
TGACCTGCTATCTTGACTAGGGCCGTTGCATGTTAAATCACAATACGCAGACTGTGAGTCTACCTCACACATTACTGATCTGCTGATTTGGCCATGGCCATTGCATGATTATTCACAACATCTGAATGATGAATCTGCCTCACACCTCACTGATCTGCTGTCTTCCACGTGGCCATTGCCATAACTACCAATCTTCTGGCATCAAAGTCTGGTAACCAGTGGATGAAGCAGGTGGGTGGAAGAGAGAGGTTGCAGAACAACTTTTGAGTGGAAGCGTTGCTAACTCCCACATGTTTCAGTTGACAAATGTGGGTTTAAAAAGAAAATGCCTTTTCCATACATAATCATGCCAACATCCAGGCAACAATATTTGATCTGTATTCTGCAATACTTCATCACCCTCATTCAAAAATGCCCCTCCCTCACCCTCCCAACCCTCCCCAACATTTTTAAACAAAATTTTGAAAGCCTGGATATTTTTCCAATTAATGTGGGATTTTGTGAATAATTTCTGAATTACAGATATTCCAGAAACATTTGGCACGGTTGGCAGCTACGCATTGCATATCTATTCACAACAGTACATTTAACAGCAAGTCTACACATCACTGGCCTGCTGTTGTGGCCATGGCCATGGCATTCATTGCATGTTTCTTCACCATGTAACTGAATGTGACTCACACATTACCAACCTGCTGCCTTGCCAGTAGCCATTGCATGTTTACTCACAACACATGAACAGCAAATTTAACATATTACTGGACTGCTGTCTAGGCCATGGCAGCAATATATAGATTGTAAGTCTATACAGCATTGACCTGCTTCCTTGGCCCTGGCCATTGTTTGTTTATTAACAACAGTATGTAAACTGTAAGTCTGCATATCACCGACCTTCTGCCTTGGCCATGGCCATTGCTTGTTTATTAACAACAGTATGTAAACTGTAAGTCTGCATATCACTGACCTTCTGCCTTGGCCATGGCCATTGCTTGTTTATTTACAACAGTATGTAAACTGTAAGTCTGCATATCACTGACCTTCTGCCTTGGCCATGGCCATTGCTTGTTTATTTACAACAGTACGTAAACTGTAAGTCTGCATATCACTGACCTGTTGAACTAATGGTGGCCAAGTGCATGTTTATCCACACCAATACATGAGTAATAAATCCACATCACATCCCTGATCTGTTGCGCTGGTGTCGTCTACTCTTTATACTAATGTTCATGAACTGTCAGTGTCGTCTACTCTTTATACTAATGTTCATGAATTGTAAGTCTCCCCATGGATTATTGTCACCTCATAATTACAACAATGACGGACCTCCCTCACGGAAAGCTCACCTGCTGCTTTAGCCACTGCCATTGCATGTTGATTGGCACCTGCCAACACCTGGATTCCCACAGGGTTGGGTTTGAAGAGGCGTTTGACTTCCATGCACACTGCTGTCATGACAGCGGTGATTTCTGGCCCAACACGGTCTGGCGTCAAATACGGGACATCATGCATATTCTCTACAATAAGACCATCCTGAAATAGAAGAAATTTTTCACAATAACGATATCTGGAACTGTATTAAATGTTGAACAATTATGCCATCCTGAAAAATACCAAAAGTTGAGCTTTGACACCATCCTGAAACATCAAATATTGAACACATACACAATCCTAAAACTCCTGAAACATAAAAATATTGAATAAATGCACCATCCTAAAACATGTTGTACTATTCTGCAGCATGAAATTTTGAAGTTGTACCAAATCCATCACACACACACACACATATGCAGACACACACAGTGACACACACACACACACACACACACACACACACACACACTCACGAACAAATGAAACCACAATCTGTAACTGATTCCTGCAGCATACTTTACCTCACAGCGCACCAGAACTTCACAATGTAACATTCTGCTTGTTTGTTATTATTTTTCACTCACTTCCTGCAGTACGCAAACTGTTGTGCTGGTCTGAACTTCTGTTTATATGGGCCAGATGGCCTGCAAAAACTGAACAACTCCTTATTTTTATTTTAATTACTATTGCTGTCATTCTTATCATTATATTACCATTATTGCTTTTGTTATCATTATTATTATTATTATCATCATTATCATTGTTGTTATTATTATTATTGTTATCATCATCATTATCATCATCTTCATTCTCACAAGTACCACACACACACAAAACACACACACACACACACACACACACACACACAGATGGAAGCTTACCACACCCATGTCTTTGTACAGTGCAGCCTCCTTGCGTGCCTCATCAACAATTTTGTGCACATCATTGTCACTGCATGGTGCTCCTGCAACAGATACATACCTATCCAATAAATAGCTATCTGTCTATTCATCCATCTATCTATCTATTTATTTATCTTAGATAGATAGGTAGATAGACATATAGATAGATTGATTTGATTTTTGCTTAGCCATTTTTCATCTTATGAAAACTCCTTCAAGAAAGAGAGAGACTGATTGATTAATTGATAATCTTTATTATCGAGGGTAAGAGATAAGCAAGGCAATGCTATTTTCCATCTGTTCCATCTGTACATATGTACTTGCGTGCTGCCATGCGCGCGCACGCACGCGTGTGTGTGTGTGTGTGTGTGTGTGTGTGTGTGTGTGTGTGTGTGTGTGTGTGTGTGTATGTGTGCATGTGCATGTGTGTGTGCATGCATGTGTGTGAGAGAAAGAGTGTGTGTTTGTGTGTTTGTGAGTGTGTGTGCAGAGAGTGACACATCATAATAACATACAAATTTGCAGGGTGAATGAGAGCTGATAAAGCAAAACAAAAACAAAAAACAAAAGTGGGGAAAAATGGGAGGATGGAGGACCACCAAAAAAAAGGAAAAAAACTTGAAAAAAAGATGAGGAAAAAATGGAGGTTGGAGGAAAAAAAAAAAGACACTGCTACAGACAAGCTTGTACAGAGAGAGAGAGAGAGAGAGAGAGAGAGAGAGAGAGGGGGGGGGATTTTCCTTTAGAGTAAAGCAAACGTACTTTGATCTCTACAT
This sequence comes from Conus canariensis, assembly GCA_033310375.1. Lineage (NCBI taxonomy): Eukaryota > Metazoa > Mollusca > Gastropoda > Neogastropoda > Conidae > Conus > Conus canariensis. Next base: position 14,240,809 of record CM065730.1, on the reverse strand, counting down.
CGTCTGCTCTGAGTATGTGAGCCGGGTCGTTTGTTAATTTGTATCCTGGCAACTGACTCACTCGGGAGCAGATAAATGTTGCATGGCTCTAGGTTGTCTCCCACAACGCACTCAGTCTACCAGTCGATCTGCAAAATCGATCCAGTATCTTACTTTGTGGGAGCGCACTGGCTGTGAAAGCCCACAGGTTATCTTCTTATTTCTCGAGAGGAAAACGGTGGTTTTCCTTCCACACAATAGTCATTACTGGGAAATGGGTTTAATTATCAATTATTAACATTGTTTTCCTGGAAAAATTGTCATTATCCTTCGTGAAAAAGGTCATACGAAGTGATCTCCCTTGGAAAAACAAGTACCACTGATAACTTGCGTAGAATATATATATTTTTTTTCAATCTTCAGTTTGGAAGGTCGGCCGTCATTTTTGACTATTATTGACCTCGGTCAAAAAAGAAAAAAGGCTATCTGGTTATGGGCTCCCATACTTACGTTACATTTAGTTTGTGTCAGTGGTGTAACACTGCACCTCTGCAAGACAACACACACACACACACACACACACACACACACACCATCAGTAAATTGTTATTTCACTGTACAAATCTGGATAATTTTATTCAATACCTCAATCTGCATCGTAAAACTTCATCATCCTGTCTGGAGTGGTGTGAATTTTTAACGTATGCACAGCGACAGTAACCGATTTAATTTGCCGTTGCATTTGCAAGCCGTGCGTACATGTAGTGAAAACCGCAATGCACACACGAAAAGACAGCTAAACACCTATCAGCTCAAAATAAAAGGCGTAAAACACTTACCTGGTAAAGCTCTTACGTGTATCATACCAATAACATTTCCTGACTTGTGTTTAAAGAGTCTTGTAAAGCGATCGAGGGCAGAGACTGTCTTTCTAGCAGACGCCATGATGAACTTTGACCTCAATATTCGAAGGCGGGGTTGATTCAGACGGACCAATGAGCTATCAAAGACATTATACAAATGCGCCGAGAAGTAAGATTGCTTTGCCATTTTTGTGTACAGATTTATCATGTGCACTTTCCTTCGAAAGTATTATGTGATTTCCCATAGTATGCTTCGCAAGCACTTTAAAATTTGGTCGTTGTAGTTTAATTAAACGAGGAAGTCTGCCCGAAAAAAAAAAAAAAAAGTGCATGCGTGTGTGCTATGGTTACTTACTCTGTTCGAGTTGTGTGGTTTGGCGCCTTCTAATTTCACGTCTTTAATATTCTTAATTCCATGAAAGGGAAGATAGATCCTGTGATGATGGATCCCTGGAGACTGGAGTGGATTTATGCAAGAAGAATTACATGAGAAGATGCTATGTGTTTGCTTTCTAGTTATTCTTGGAGGTTTGCTCTCTCTCTCTCTCTCTCTCTCTCTCTCTCTCTCTCTCATGATTTAATGATAATGTGATTCGTTTTGTTACAGCAATGAGTTCTGTATTATTATGTAATACTAAGTAGCAGTGTTAATCAGTATCCGTGGCCCCTGAAGGCATAAGGGCCAGATAGGGAAAAAAAATCTTGCTTATCTCTTACCTTTGGAAGTAAAGATTATCAGTAGATTTCTGTCAATCAATTTAAAGAACAAATCAGTTTTAACGTTAATAGCTTGGAATATTTATCATGATTATCTTTCTTTTTAACTTTGATAGCTTGGAATAATCATCATGATCGTCTTTCTCAGAAAGTCAGACCAAAGATAGTATGCCCATGGAAAGGCATACTATCTTTGGTCAGACCATGGAAAAAACTGTGTATGTGTCACAGCATGTGTCTGTATGAGAGTTGTGTGTGTGTGTGATATAAGAAACTGATTTTTATGAAATGATATGCAGATCAGTTTTGAATGAATTAGGTTGCATTCTACTCTCGAGAGCAAATTTGCGTTGGAATGGTGGTTAAATCGATAGCCTACAGCAGTAGTTCAAGCAGATCTGAAAATAGGTAAGTATTTCCATCTATTTAGATATTTTATGTTTGGTTGGTAGACCAAACAAAAAGGGACCAAGCACAAACATGTTCACTTCTGTCATATGCCCCTCTCCCCCCCTCCCACACATGGCAGGACATATAAGGGTCTTAGATTACGGTCATAGGAGCAGGTCATTATGATTTGAAGATCGAAATTCATCAGAGCACAGTGATACACGATAGTCTTCACAAGACTGGATTACTTCATTTGGTGAATGTTTTACAACATTTTTGTGAATTTGCATGGATAAGGCAACACAGTTGACTTTTTTCCCCCTTTAATTAATTAAGCCATTCCACATCATCCCCTGCCTCTTCCCTTCCCTTCCCTTCCTGACACAACATTGTCCACCAGTGTGTACTTTTTTGTTGTTGACATTTTGGCTTCATAAAAAAGACTCGTACATATATATATATATATGTACGGTATATATATATATATATATACCTTGAGAAGGGGGAGGGGAGGGAGGGGGGGCAGTTGAAAGTGTATTAGACAGTATAGACTGATGACATTTTTAGTGTGTTTGTTGTCCAGTAATTATGCTTAATTTTGTTTTTTTTTCCTGTTGTGTTTCAGACTCCAACAGAATGACAGAATGTGAGAAACGAGATGAACAGTGTGAGATGAAAAGTCACTTGACTAAAACTGGTGAAAGTAAAATTCTCACATCATCTAGCTTGCACTGTCCAGTTTAATGAAGAGTTAGACATCAAAGACTGTGATGAAAGATGCATAACAGAATGACAAAAAAAAAAGAGATAAGTGGAGATCCTTCAAGGTTTAGCAGGCTGTTCTAAGGCAACAATAACAATGACATAACACATGGCGATGTCAGCCCTGGGAAAGACCGCTCCAGTTCTCATGTTACAGAAGAAATGCTGATGAACAGGGAAAATAAAATGAAGTTGTTCAAAGAATTTAGTGTCCTGATGAAGCCATGGTCTGTTTGACAAAGTGTATGTGAAGAATTCAGTATGGTCAGGAATGGAGAGGGCAGCAGGCATCCAAAATGATGAAGATGAAGTTCATGCTGTGAGTGTTTTGTTTGTTTTTTTATTGTATGAGAGTGATAGAGAGTGCATGTAAACATAATACTGGTATCAGTCACTTAGGTGATTTCTGGTGAAATGAGATGAAAATATCCATGTTTTTATACATTTGTGAATGTGAACTATGCCAATCAACATTGTTTTTATGAGAAAGGGTTTGGTGGCATCCAGTACAATTATGCAGAACTATTATTTGACATTGTACTGTTTGGGGAAAAAAATGTAATTACTCGATTTCAAGATTAGAGGCAATTTTTTTTCTCGTCTCACTGCTGTAGTGCTTATGACAGTTTAATGTAATTATGAATATGACCAAATGTTACAAATGCCCATTATCTCATGCATTTTCAAAGGCTGAGAACACTGAAAATATAAATCATTACATTTCTGTCGCCAAGTGAGAGCTTCTTCCTGTTACTTGATGGGTATGACAGTTGATCTATATAGATCTAAATCCTAACTTGGTTCATGTCATAATTAACATGTTTGAATGCATAATTCCCAGTTTAACATTTAGTAACCATCATTGCATGTTACTTGAATAATTCCCAAGCCTACATTTGTATACTGTGCACATATGAGTGTACCAAGATGTGCACACAGGGAAGGTTATCACACTTTGGTGGAAAAGAAAAACCTCTTCCAGCCTATTTTGGTTGAATTTCTGTTGTGAGAATGCATAGAAGTGTAAAAGCTTACAACATACACAATATGAACTTTGAAAGATACCAAGTTCTTTCTGTGAAACAAATTTTTCTTTTTCAGAATGATGCCCAGTTGTGTCCCTTGTTTTACCAGGGCTGGACTGAGCCACAGAAGGTGTGGAAGGAAATGAAAGCCAAAGAAGGGAAATACCAGCATTCAGTTGCCATGTTTGATCAGCATCCTGACCTTGACCCTCAAAAGCGGGCCATATTGTTTTCCTGGCTTTCAGAGGTGAGACAATATCTACGTCTGGCTATTATGATTGGTTTCACATAATTTCTGGAATAATTGTTACTCTTAAAGCATTTCCACTTGGGTGGTGTGGGGTGTGAGTGTATGCATGTGTGTGGGGGTGGGGTGGGGTGTGTGAGTGTAGATATACTAACACAGGCTTTTATGTAACGATTTATGTCTTTTTGTAATGTCTTATGTTCTTGTGAAATGATGTGGAGCAGAAGAAAAATTTCTGATGGACAATAAAGTCGATTGAATTGAATTGAAGTTCACTTTTATGGGGAAAAAGAAAAGAATAAACAAAGAATAACATGCTATCAGTTGCAAGTTAACTTTTATTGTTTGGTTTTCAAATATTTGTAAGGGGGAAGAAATGCCATCAAGAAATTTCTTGTAGCTTTTTGTTTGTTTTCTCACCTGTTTTCATAATTTCAATAGTTTCATCCTGCCCTAAACTATGAGGTCTGTCATTTGATCAGACAACAGAGCATAATAAGAATAAAGGAAACTGGTTCTCCTTAACATTCCTGAACTTCTGCAAGCATGATGCGTATTAAACAATGGTAGCAGTCTGTCTGGCCATCCAATGGAAGAAACGTAACCAAAGGAAATGCACAGAGGCTTTCTGCTGCAAGTATGCTATGAAAAAAAAATGCACACCTTTTTGAAATGAACACAAGAGAGAAAAAATGGCTTGCTTGAAAACAAATGAATACTCTTCCATATTGAGTGTTAAAAATTCAGAGCTCTTCATGGCTCTGCCACACTGTAACCCCTCCCACTGCCTCTTCCCAGAGGTCACTCAGTACTGGCAGGTTCTGAAAGGTTTTGATATTTGTATGAAGAATGCACTGGGCTCCGTAAGTCCTTTAGTCTGGTGAAAAGTTCCCATGATTTGAAATCTGGTTCTCACATGCATAGCAGTGCAGAGTATTATAGTTACAGGATACCTTGGTTTGTGATTTCAACTGTTTTAGTACAGTAGTAAAACTTTGGCTATTTGTCCTTATAAGTCAGTATGCATGTAGAATCCCTATTTATTAGGTCCTTGACAGGCCTGGGATTTTCAGTACAGGAAAAGTGTGGGAACCCTGCTCTTGCCCCCTGTCCACTGTCCTCAAAACAGTGATGGTGCCAAGGAATCAGACTGCAGATGGCCCCAGCACTGACCGTCTCACACTATCACTAACAGCCAATATGGCCCCAGCACTGACCGTCTCACACTGTCACTAACAGCCAATATGGCCCCAGCACTGACCGTCTCACACTATCACTAACAGCCAATATGGCCCCAGCACTGACCGTCTCACACTGTCACTAACAGCCAATATGGCCCCAGCACTGACCGTCTCACACTGTCACTAACAGCCAATATGGCCCCAGCACTGACCGTCTCACACTGTCACTAACAGCCAATATGGCCCCAGCACTGACCGTCTCACACTGTCACTAACAGCCAATATGGCCCCAGCACTGACCGTCTCACACTGTCACTAACAGCCAATATGGCCCCAGCACTGACCGTCTCACACTGTCACTAACAGCCAATATGGCCCCAGCACTGACCGTCTCACACTATCACTAACAGCCAATATGGCCCCAGCACTGACCGTCTCACACTATCACTAACAGCCAATATGGCCCCAGCACTGACCGTCTCACACTATCACTAACAGCCAATATGGCCCCAGCACTGACCGTCTCACACTATCACTAACAGCCAGTGTCAGGACTGGTCGTAGAGAAACTGAAATCACTGACGACAAATAGATCACTGAAATGGGGCACCAGGATAGGCCTATATTTTATCTAAATCCATTTAAGTCAACGAGAGCCCAAACCTTGTGCATTTTCCACTCTGTCAAAGTCTGGTAGAGCACATTTGTTGACGAAGTAAATACTGACTTTTGTCAGGTTTTCTCAATGGTGGCAGCTCAGATCTAAGACTACAAGAGATTTACTGATTGCAGTGCTGTCTTTCTAGAGAATGAAGAGCATGTACCTTTGACTCAGTGTCTGCACCGAAAGAGTATGGTGTAGGTTTAATGTGATGTAGAATCAGTAACTGAGTAAGCCCACTGATTAAAAACTGCCAGGTCATACAATGTTGATTTAAGAAATGATTTGACCATGATGCACACACCACTTAAAAACTGATGCACAGACTTTTACTTTTTTGTTCGTTTGTTTGTTTTGTTCTGACGCATCCTCTGCTCCAAGTTAGCTCTCATTCCCAATAAAGTAAAACTCGTCCCTTAGTTTAAGTATAGTATTCTTTTTTTGCAAACAACATTATGCTACTAATTACCAGTTAACGTGATCACTGCAAAATCTTTCCCAAGTTGTACACACTTACATGTTTATTACACTTTCTGTATAATACATGTTGTTTTAACTTTAAGATAATGTAAAACAGGTACAAACAGCATGGCTGTCAGTGTCTTGCTTTTATCAGTAAAATGACGACCATTTATTTAAACCTGATTACTGGGCGCCAAAGATCCACTGGCTGTTTTTCTAACAAGTCTTACATAGTCATCTCTTCCAGATGTATTGTTGCCATGGTAAATTTTTCCATTGTTGCTTTGGTCAGGTGTGTGAGCTGTTCGAGCTACATCGCGAAACCTACTACCTGTCCGTGGAGTTCGTAGACCGCTTCCTCCTGTGCTCGGCTGACATGCCCACCTCTCACCTGCAGCTCACCGGCATCACAGCGCTCATGGTGGCAGCCAAAATGGAGGTAATGTGGCACACAGCAAAACCTGATCCAGTTTGTGTGATGACAGTGAAAGCACAAGGCAGTTTCTTCTCTGGTGGGTTGGCTCTTGATGATGACCTGATGCGGACTGTTCCGACTGGACTGCAGTTCTTGGTATGCTACAGGACCAACTTGGATGCGAATGTGTAAAGTAGAGGCAGTATGGTTGACATGGCAACAACACAGCTTAGGGGGCACACAAGTGGAGACCACAAAAACCAAAACAAAAGACATTGCAAACTTTCAGTGATAACCTCACTCATTAATATTTGTTCTCTTTTACTCAGTAGATTGTATACAAGTAGATCAGTATACCTATATGATTTTGCCATATTTTGTACTTGTGGTTGCCAAAAATACAATAACTATGATGAACTGAAAAAAATATACCTTGATAAAAATCTAGAGGCGAAATTCTTGAGCAGTAATTGCACTAGCAGTGATAACCATTGTGTTGTCTTGGTGTGCAAGGGCAATAATTCTTGCATGCGAAATCACATCTGGATTTGTTTGAATCTTCAACAACGTTCCAACATGTTTGAACAACATCAGGGACTACAGGCCCTGAAATATTTAGATACAAAATAATAATTTTGTTTTAAAACCTGGCTAGAAAGCATGAATTTGTACCAAAATATGCAGATGAATCAGGATTGAAAGTAATTTTGTATGGGGAGAAAGTATTTCTACTGTAGGCACTTGAAGATCAGACGTCCCTACCCTTTGCTGTGTGATTGTAGGTGAAAACGGAACACATACACACACACATGTACATACACACGCACATGTGCACATACATACACACTGCTTTTATAAAAATGTGAGAGTACTCCCCATGGAAAATGTATACACAGAAATTATATCCATTTTAGGAAGTACACCAACAGCAGTTTGAGAGTAAACAGGTCTGTACTTGTCCTACTGCAGTTACAGACACAGCACTTGCAAGACAGATGTTGTTGTTGTTTTGTTGTCTCATCCTCTGTCCCACTTCAGTGGCATTTCCCCCACGCTATTCACTCCATCTCTCCTGAAATCTGAATTTGGTGAGGAAAACTCCTGCACCTCCTAATCTGGGTGAACAGTGTGTAGACTGGAGGAAAGAATATGAAAATGTTGCTGAAAGTAGCCATTATGATAGTCTGAGAATGCCAGGAACTGCCCTATGATTTCTTTGTAGACTCTGCATTGATCTTTAAACATCGTATGGTTTGGAAGACCATTTCTGCAAAGGAATGATAAAATGTGGCAGAATACAGCAATGATGATAGCCTGTGAATACCAGAAACAATGTGTAGAAGATATGTAGATGTATGCAGTCAGATGGAAGGAGAGATAAACGGATTGGCAGGAATGGATGGACAGTCTGCCTGAAAGTATATGATGGATAGACAGTCACAGTGACACATAAAACACACACAGAGTTGGACAAATGACTGATGTAGGTGTTTTTGTTTTTTTTGTTGTTGATTTTTTTTTTTCTGCCCTGTTTGCAGGAGAACCGTCCTCCCAAGGGGAAAGATTTTGCATTCATGACTGACGGAGCATGTGACTGGAAGGAAGTGCGTGATTTTGAAATGTTCCTGTCACAGGTAATTTTGAAATGTTCCTGTCAAAGGTAATTTTGAAATGTTCCTGCCACAGGTAATTTTCTATGTCAAAGTCTGTGGTGATTTGTTTAACTAAAGAAAAGCAAAGTATAAGAATGAGAAACTCTGGAAAATATGTACTATCTATTATTTAACATACACGATGAGCCTTTCAACTGTCATTGTCATTGTTGTAAATCAAAACAACTTTAGGTGTATGCATGTAGACCTGCTAAGTGCTTCGATTCATCCATAGTTTTTATATTGTAAACCATCAGGCAGAGAACAAGAAAACAAATGGTGGAAATATACATAGTGGGGAAAAAAATACAAGTGCAAATGAACGAGTCCTTAGTCAGCGTGACAATGACGTAATGAGGATGAGGTTGTGGTCATTGTTTTCCTGGAGCCCCCATCCCCTCCAGCTCCCCTTGTGCTGCAGTACATTTTTCTTACATGTATTTTCATCACAGGAGTGTCAACAAAGGAGAGAAGGATTTCTCCATTAACTTGGCGTGATGTAGTGAATTACCTTTTTTTCTTTTTCTTTTTTTTTAACACAGATTTACTTGATTCCAAATTCTGAAAAGGATCCAAAGCAAGAAATCTGTTCTGTCTCCAATTAAAAAAATGTCTTTTTGCATACCACCCTAGCAGTAAAGCCAGCTCCACTTTTTGAAAAAAAATTGGTGTTTTTTGTTGTTGATATGTTTATTTCTTTGTTTTTGTGTTTGTGCTTGTGCACATGCGTGTGTGTGTTTGGAATGTCAGAATGTTATTACACTTTAGCCTTTGTCATTTTTGTAGCTGTCTATTTATAAGTTAGTTGACCCCGTGTGTCGTTCCACAGAAACTGTGCTGGAGGTTCAGCCCGCCGACACCCAACACATGGCTTCAGCTGTACCTGCAGGTGGCTGCCACACAACACAGCCCGGACCCAGGGACTGCAGGCCACGCCATGTCACCCTCACACACCCATGTCCAAGACACCAACATAAGTAATGCCTCTCCCTCCAGCTGGGATGTCTCTGCGCTGGTAGAACACACCAGGACCATGGATCTGGCAAAGGCCAAAGAAATGCAGCTCTGCGACTTCCCTAGTTCACGTGGAAAGATGGCTGGGGAAACAATGGGTGGAGTCACAGAGATGACAGTCTGTAAAGGAATCAGAGACAGAAACTTCGAAGGGACAGGAGACAGCGAGAGCAAAGAAGATAAGGCGGGAGAGGAAAATGATGATGGTAAAATGCATGTGGAAGTGGCCAGAGTCTGTGAGAAAAAGACAATCTGCCTCTGTGGAAAGACAGCAGATCCAGTGTGCACATGTCAGCTAGGGAGAATGTGTGGAAAGGTGTGTAAAGGAAATGAAGCTGTTGATATTAATACACAGGGTGAAAACAAAGAAAATGCGCATGAAGGTTTTGTAGAGACAAATGTTAATCGCCATGAGAAGACGGAAGACAAAGCACAGGCATGGTGGACAGCACATGATGGCCTCAGCTATAGCAGAGGGAAGGAGAACATCAATGGTGTCAACTTGGAGGCACAGGTAGATGGCGTGGATTTAGAAGACAGAGAAATGACATGCTGTGAAGAGGAGGCACAAGAAAGTGGAAATGTTTTACATCCCCTGTACTGCCCACAGGATTATGTGAAGTCTTCTCAGGTCAGTGAGAAGAGTGAATTCTCTGTGTGTGACTGGTGGCTGGGATGTTTGTGTGGTATGGGGAGCCAGGAAGGGGGAGGAGTCAGTCTCTCTGAGATTATTACTGATTTGTTTGCTTGCTTTTTAATAGAAGAAGAAATATACTCTTAGTTTTGTGGCCATTTAATCTGTATTCTGTGTGTACTTTGTTTGTGCCCCACCTCCTTGTGAAGCATCACCAGATGTATCAGTATCAGGTGAGTATGTGTGTACTTGGTGTCCCACTTCCTTGTGAAGCATCACCAGATGTATCAGGTGAGTATGTGTGTACTTGGTGTCCCACTTCCTTGTGAAGCATCACCAGATGTATCAGGTGAGTATGTGTGTACTTGGTGTCCCACGTCCTTGTGAAGCATCACCAGATGTATCAGGTGAGTATGTGTGTACTTGGTGTCCCACTTCCTTGTGAAGCATCACCAGATGTATCAGGTGAGTATGTGTGTACTTGGTGTCCCACGTCCTTGTGAAGCATCACCAGATGTATCAGGTGAGTATGTGTGTACTTGGTGTCCCACGTCCTTGTGAAGCATCACCAGATGTATCAGGTGAGTATGTGTGTACTTGGTGTCCCACCTCCTTGTGAAGCATCACCAGATGTATCAGTATCAGGTGAGTATGTGTGTACTTGGTGTCCCACTTCCCTGTGAAGCATTACCACAATGTCTAAGTCAAAGACTGATTATGATGCCATGAATGTAATCTATTCAATTATGTATACACACAGAAGTCATGCCTGCTGTTCTCTTTCTCAGTTTCTGTGTGTGTCATTGTTTGTGTTTGTGTTGGAGTTCTCTTCCATTCTGTCAATATTGATGAAATGCTTGACTGAGCAGACATAAATATGTTTGAAAATGAAAACTATATGTGACCAAAGCTTAGATGCACAAGGTAAGTCACAAATACTGGAAAATAAATGGTATTAAGAAAATATGAATGTGTATACAAACGTTTTTTTTTACAGTTAGTTTTAATGATTTGATTCATTTTTACTTTAGGAGTGACACTACTGAAAGAGTGCAATGATGGAGTGATCAGACATTAGGAGTGACACTACTAAAAGATTGCAGATGATGGAGTGATCAGACATTAGGAGCGACACTACTGAAAGAATGCAATGATGGAGTGATAAGACATTAGGAGCGACACTACTGAAAGAATGCAATGATGGAGTGATAAGACATTAGGAGCGACACTACTGAAAGAATGCAATGATGGAGTGATAAGACATTAGGAGTGACACTACTGAAAGAATGCAATGATGGAGTGATAAGACATTAGGAGTGACACTACTGAAAGAGTGCAATGATGGAGTGATAAGACATTAGGAGTGACACTACTGAAAGAGTGCAATGATGAAGTGATAAGACTTTAGGAGTGATATTATAAAGAAGACGCAGAACATGGATTGATAGGAGTGGTGCTGTTGGGGAGGTGGGGGTGTAGAAGATGGAATGATAGGACATTAGGATCACTACTGCTGAGAGGTTGCAGAATATGGGGCGAATAGCATAGGATATTAGGAGTGATACTACTAAACCAGTGCAGAAGATGAAGTGATGTGTTAGAACAACAGTATAGGACCTTAGGCATGTGGTGCAGGAAGTGAAGGAAGTGAATCAATAGCATGGGATTTCATCAAGATGGCAGAGAAAATGACGCACCCAGAATGGAATAAAGATATGCTCTTAGGCAGTGTGTGCATGCTGATGGATGATCCTGTGTGGTGTTACGCAGCTGATGGACCTGGTCGTCCTGGACAGCAACAGTCTCCATTTCAAATACAGCGTTCTGGCCGCCGCTGTGCTGTTTCACTGTGTGCAGTGTGAGGACATCTGTCACATCACAGGTGATCTAGAACTTTCCCTGTCTGTCTTTTCCCTCCCCCACCTCTCTGGCTTTCTCTGTCTATCTCTCTCTCTCTCTGTTTGCATCTGTGTCTCACTCTCCCCAATCCCCTCATTTCCCTCCCCTTTCAGTACAAAGTTTGAATTAAAAGAAAATGTAAATAAGACATATTGTAAATGGAATATGCTGGGGTCCATTAAAAAAAAAAAATGACTGCTCAAGGCTACTTTATCATATTTCAGCCAAACGTCAGAGTGGATGGCCTTAACAGTGTGAAGATCCTTGTTCTGTGGAGGATCCCTGATCTTGTGCAGCCCAAGTCAGATATATTACTATAATTATAGTTGGGTGGAATGCTTCAAAAACAAAAAGGAAAACTGAATGGTTTTCCAGCTTCCCCCCCCCCCCCCTCCCCTCCCAGTTATAGTTCCAGTCAGTGTATTTATCATCTGATGTCTTCAAAGGAGGCAAGTATAAACATCCCGCAGTGTGATGGGATCTGCCTATGAAGTATGATGGTGTCTCTTGCAAGGGATACAGTTACAAACAAAATCATAGGCACATTGATTTTTTTTTTTTTTTTTTTAATCCAGGTGAAATGAGTTCTGTGAGTGAGGTTACTCTAGCAAAGTCTGGCACATATTTTAAAAAGAATCCCCTTTTACTGGACCTGAAAGTGGGATTCAAGATGATCCTAACATAAGCATCTGTATAATGTAGGTTTTTGTTTGGGTTTGATGTCTTCACCACAGAGTACAATGTGCAAGAAGCAGCTGTCTGACACTGAGGAACCACTCATGGCTGGAGAGCTGCTTACCTTTCTGGCAAATGTTGGAACCAGTTTTTAACCAGCAGAGTTTCTTTTTGCAGGATTGAATAATCATCACTTGATCTGGTGCCATCACAATCTATTCCTCCACACTGGGGACCTCAAAAGCGAGAGCACTGTTGGTAGTTTTAATGTGGTTGTTCCTGTACTGGCATAAGCTCTTTTTTTTTTTTACTTCAAGGATCACACACCTTTTATCTCACTTCAGGGTTCCCCCCCCCCCCCCCCCCCCCCCCAGCTCTCATTTTCATTTGTTTTGTAGATTTCTTTCACTTTCAAAACAGATCAAAGTTATGTTTTTAAGTCTCTGATAATGTGATATTGAGTTATATCTTATTGCATCAGACTGCTACTCTGCAAAGGAAAAAAATGAAAGAAAAAAATTCTGTTATTTTTCATCAGCTGGCAGAATCAAAAAACTTTCAACGTGACAATTTTTTAAAAATAATGTTTCAGCTGCATTTGCACATGAAAAAAAAAAACGCAAATGTATCAAACAACTATAACACAACAGCCAAATGAGAAGGCTTTGCTTCAAATGAAAAAGCAGTGAAGCATCAGTTTTAAATTTTACAGATTTTGATCTGGTGGAGAAGGATTTGAGCTGCATTTTACAAATTTCAGTGTTTATTGTTTGTTTTCTATCATTTTTACTGCTCTGTCCTGTATTTACCTTCCCCCCCCCCCCCCCCCCCCCCCCCTCCTCCTCCTCTTGCGCCCATTTTCTGCCCCATATTCCCAGTCACTCCTTTCTCACCATGATCATGCTGAGATGATGACTAACACAATCTCACAACAGTCACAGACATGGAGAGGAAGTGGAAATTCATGTCACCATGAGAGCTGGGCATGAAGGGCCTCAGACTTTAGTCCCTACATTTGTTTTGTTTTGTTTGTCGATTTTTAATTAGTGAGGATGATGAAGATGATGTTACTAAATTTCAATCTGGTCTGAGAGTGAGACCGTATCACAAGTCTGTACACTGCCTTTCATTTTGTTATGTATTTAGGCATCAAACACTTGGAACAGTGAACTGTGTCCCAAAGATACACTTGTGTAGAGCTGGTCAGGAAATGTTAGCAAGGCGCTTAATTAAGACGCAGCCATCAAGTAAATGAAGTTTGACTGTGTGGTTCCAGTCTTCCCATTTCTGCCCATGGCACACAACTTTAGGAGCTGGCCAGGCCAGAAGAATACGGCCAATGAGTGTCTGATAGGCTCAAACACACAACCCCCCAGCCTGTCATCCATTATGCTAACCACTGTGCCACAGTGGCAAGTCTAAAATGTTACAGTGTTTTTTTGTTCATCTCCAGATTGCTGCTTCAGGCTTAACACAGATTTATTCATGACATATTTTGCAGCACTTCAGTTTTAAATTCAGAAGCATTGGTAAGTGTATGGCGTTCATGTGAGGAAGCATTTTAGATTTCCTGAATTTCAGGCTTGACATGGAATGAAATTAGTCCCTGCATAGACTGGATGAGGATTCACAAGATGGTTTTGGAGACCTCTCTGCAAGCAACATTCTGGGGCTCTTCAATGCAGCCTTGTGACCTGGAAAACAGCCATATGATACAGAGTCATTTTGTGTCAGAGTGCATGTGGGTAAGTCAAAATTCATAGCATGAAAATTTGTTTACCAGTTTGGTTGTCTGTAAATGTGGATTTTGTCGCATTCATTCCCACAAAAAGAAGTCTTTTCCCAGGTCAGATGCCTAACCCTGCTACTCTAGTCACACTGAGCTCTTTTGCAAATGTGTCACTGTCACGTCTATTTTTCCATGTTATCAAGCTCTTTCTTTGGCACAGATTTGTTTCCTGCTGAAAAAAAAAGAAAATTTTTCATGGGTTTGGTGTTGTCTGTCTGACCATAAACGGATCAAATAATATGAACTTCTGACATCCTATACCACGCCATTCCGCTCGTCCGTTATGATCCTATACCAGTTCTAACCACTCAAGTTCAGTGTGCTATAGTTAAAGGGAAATTATAAGAGCGAAATACTGCTCTCTAGCTTGAAAGAGCAGTTGTAGTTATCTTCCTTGAATTCAAATGGCACCAACTTCATTTTCTCTGCAGTTTTTGTAGACAATATTTTTTTCTCAGGGATTTTTTCCTGATTTTTTTTTTTTTTTTTAACACCTGCAAGGCCACTATGGCAGACTCTGACTCTGACAGTATGTCTTCATTTCACGGATTTACTGCCGATTCTTTGCATAATTTGAACTTTCCCGTGGGATTCGGTGACTCGGATCAAAGTGATGTGTCAGTTTCGTCTGTTCACACAAGTGATGTATCTGATTTGAATGACTAACTTTTGATATCTGTGACATCAAGTGACGAAGACGGACTTGTTGACAGTGATGCGGAGTGGAAAGATTCCGTCAGCGACTGGGAAGAAGAGGCTTTTAACGAAAGTTTTGGGCCTCAGATTCCTCTACCATTGGATGCAAGACCACTGGATTATTTCTTGCAAATTTTTCCTGGGGAAATGTTTGTCAGGCTCTGTGATGAGACAGTTCTCTACGCTGGGCAGAATGGTGACATGTCGTTCGTGACCTCCATTGACGAAATGAAGGTCTATTTAGACATTTTGTTGGGAGTTGTGCAACTACTAAATTACCGTTGCTACTGAAGTAAAAGGCCTGAGCTCAGACAACAAACCATTGCTGACATCATGATCCGAAACAGGTATGAAACAATTACAAAATATTTTCACCTGAATGAGTCCACTGCCAAACCTCCAAGAACCAGTCCCTGTCATGACAGGCTTCACAAAGTGTGCCCTGCTCTGGAAAATGCCAAGAAACAGTTTTCAAGGCATCACAAGCCCCATCAAAACATTGCTGTTGACAAGGCAGTGGTCAAGTTCAAGGGGAGGTGCAGCTTTCTGCAATATGTTCCAGCAAATCCATGCAAGTGGGGCATCAAGGCATGGGCAGTGGCAGATAGCGAGTCTTTCTGCCTCCTCAACTTTGACGTATACACTGGCAAGAACACTGCTACAGGTAAAGGGACAAAAGTCTGTCCCCTCTAATGGCGGACAGATTTGAAGCGGTTGTTTCCAGTAGATTATCTAGCCAGTATTTCAATGTTGGTGACATGTTCGTATACCGAAAACCACTGACGTCATTTTCACAAGTCTGCTCTTTGTGTGAAGTAAATGAAATCGTTGAACTGTTGTTTGGTGCTTGCGGTCTGCTTTTAGATCTGGTATGGTATCGGCAAACAAACAGCTCACAGAGGAGACGAAAAAATACATTGTGTTGTTGATAGACCAGGGGCTGCTGGGTTTGAGGTGGCAAATGTGTTGAACTTGAACAGGTCAACCGTCGGGAAAGTTTACAAGCGCTACTGTGACAGAAAAACAGTAGAAAACAAACCTAGGAGTGGTAGGCCCAGAGTGTTCACAAACAGGTGCGTGTCTGCATTGTCAAAGATAGTAAAATGGAGCAGATCTGCTACAGTGTCTGAAATTTCAGCCAAATTCCGTGCATCAGCCTCCATTGAAGTCGGCCAAAAGACAATCAAGCGAAATCTGCGTGGACTTGGCTATTCAAAGCACCCCCAGTGAAGAAACTAGTCATCAAGGAAGTGAACAGAAAGAAGTGGCTGCAATATTGTAGGAGGAAACTTCACTGGACTGTGAACGATCAGTGGAAAAATGTTATTTTCAGTGATGAAATGACCATTGTGATTAAAACTCAATGGACGTGTAAAACTATGGAGGAAAGTCGAAGAGAAGTGGTCAGTGCTTTCTCTGTGCAGATTCCACCTGGGCCCGAAGACTATATTGAAATCGATGGTATGGGGATGCATTTCATATGACAGAGTTGGACCACTGGTGTTCGTGGAAGGCAGTATGAACAGTCAGAAGTACACTGATGTGCTGGAAAACAACTTTCTGCCGTTTGTTGCCGACCACTACCCAAACAAACGTTGGTACCTGCAAGATGACAACGCCTCTATTCACCGCTCGGCTCACACCGAGACCTGGAAGCGACAGCACAGAGTTCCCATGTTTTTCTGGCCCTCTCAAAGTCCAGATCTAAATCTGATCGAGAACGTGTGGCAAGTCCGCAGGACTCACATGAAAAAAATCATTTGCGCATTAGTACTGTCGCAGAACTGCGCTGTGCACTCACCACTTGCTGGAATCAACTGACTGTTGCCTACCTCCACTCCCTCTACAACTCTCTCCCAAGACGCTGTCAGCATGTCTGAGTCGGAAGGGCCAGATTACCAAGTACTAGCAAGTTAAGTCCAGCCTTAAGGTAAGAATAACAAGTTTTCAGCAACAGGTGTCTGTAGGTAGTCAGCGCCGGAAGTGCCGAGAGGGGAAAGACTTTTGTCCCATGAGTGTATTCCTGACAGTCTTTCTCTCGGCACCAGGGTAGTGACACAGCTTGTGAAGCCCTTCTACAAAAACAGGCACCATGTGTACTTTGAAAACTATTTCACCACAGTTCAAATGATGGAAATTGTCCAAAGGAAGAACAAGTATGTCACAGGTACAGTTCACAAGGATAGGCGAGGGCTGCCTGTTGTTATGAAGACCATCAAATTAAAAAAACTACGGGGAAATGAAGAAGTGGGGAAAGGGGAGACTGCTGGCAGTCAGTTGTGTGAAAAGAAGCAGAATGTGCTAAGTGGAATGTAAACTAACTCAGTTTAATCTCCTGGTTCTTTCTAACATTTTTTCTTGATTTTTAACAGAAAAAAATCCACTTTCTCACCTGTAATTAACAATAATTGATTTTTCACAGGTAAAATTCACAACAAATTCATCAAACACCCAACACTGTTAAAAACATTCATTTTTCGATCAAAAAAAAAATTCATGCAAATCCATCAAGAAATAAAAGTTACATTTTTAAAACAACAACCCCTACTTAGAACCATTTTCCTCTAAACTTCATAGGAATAGAACGCAGGCAAAGGATAATTGCAGTGGGATTAAATGAGTTAAGGGTTTTCAAGCATCTAATTAATCAAATTAGGGGGATGGGGGAGGGGTTCAAACTGTCGTAAAAATTTGGTGGCTTTACAACCTCCCAAATAACATAATTTACAAAAAAAAGTATTAATGTGTAAATCGTGTCGTCTGTCACACATTCTTATTTTCCACAAGGTAGCTGTGGAAGCCGAACTGTTTGGTAAAATGTCATGGAGAAGAAGTGAAAGAAGGGAATGCCTTTTTCATGTGCATAGCAAAAATGCAGTTCTGAATACCCTACATGATCTTAAAGGAAGACGGTTTCTGCTGTGGTACCCTACATATAGTATTCATATCCTTGATTGTTTGTTTTGTTTTTTTTTATGTTCATGTTCAGATAATTTCGTGCTTTCATTTTATGCAAAACTATTTATCCATTCAATTATAGAATATTTTGCATGCATTTTTGCAAACAGCAAACAGAATAATAGATAAAGAAATACATGGCGAACAGAAAAACAGTCAAGGTAAATTATAGTTTGTGATGTATATACTATAATTATGTGGAATAGAAATATGGTGTCTTGGTGTGCCAATTTAAGTGCTTTGACCAGTGAACAATGACTCACAAAAACTTTCACAAATGAAATCTGATCTTCAAGGTACAGACTGGACTACATGTGAAAACGTATGAGCAACAGTGGGGCTGTAGGCAAGGAAAACAAAAAAAAAGAAGGGAGCAAAAGTTCTCCAAAGTATGCCAGTGAGCTCGGCATTACAGAACCTTGCCAGAAAATGTACATTCACAACAGCTGCTGCAAGATCAGCTTCACTCTAATTGCCCCTTCTAGCAGATTCACATTTCTTGTGAGAGAACAATGCATTACATCCCATGATAGGATATGATATCATATATGATATGATATGTACATGATAGGAGCTTCATAAGATATGAGATATATATGTTCTGTTCTTCACCATTTCTTCATTAATGCAATGTAAAGATTTTAGTTTCTGCCTTTGTTATTTCTTAAATGAATTACTGCATTTCCCTCACTGTCAGGCTTCAGTAGACTCAAACACAATGCTGATCCACAAATGTTTCACGTTTATATGTTATGGACCTAGCTTTCTTTCTTTTCTTTTTAATGAAAGTGTGTGTATATTATGTTTTCAAACTTTTAGGACAGAATGTGTTGGTGAAAACTAATGATTTTGTTTGTCTACAGAAAACAGCCATGAGCTTGTCAGACCGTTACTTTACATCTGAACATGAGAGGACTGCAGTGATTGAGTGTGTACAACTGCAGCATACCTTGTCTGTGGGTCCCAACAGCCCTTAAAGATGGGGACATTGACAGCTGTTAAACAGCACTGTTTGACTGCCATGGAAATGCGCACTGTGAACAGAGGTTTCCAATACTACTCGATCACTCAGGAAATATGTGCAACATTTCTATTTAGAGCTGTGCAAATTGTTGTTTTTTGTTGTTGTGTTTGTTTTGTTTTTCTTTGCGAGGTATCAGGAGAAATCCTAGAGTTTTACATCCAAACGAATGGTTTGAGAAAAACACTTTGACTCTGCTGTTTCGTCACTTCATGAAAATGTTAAGATCATTGTGCTTAAAACCATTATGTTGAAGACACTATCCATCATACATGTTCCAAGCAGGCCATGGAAATTATATTATTATACAGACGCACAGGTTAAGTGACAGTTCCATATTGATCAGCTGAATGTGTTGACCATTGCTTGTAATTGATAGAGTGTGTGGCAAGGTTTAGGTGAATTGTCCAACTTTGGTTTACCAAGATGGTATTGTCGTAATGTATTTTGTTATGTATAGGGTCAGCATGTATTGATGCACGTATGTTGGAATGTATGGCATTCCAGAAAATGGTGAGAAAGAAGCAAGCAGCAGAGAACAGGCAGCATTTTGTTGGTCATATTCCCTGTACACCTTTTAGGGTGATTTAGATATCTATACAAATATTTATCTTTAACCATTTTTTATATGAGCTACAACTTTTCATGGAGACTTGTGGTGAGATGTATATTGTGATGTGGTTTTATCTCTGAGAAAGGCAGCAAAGTTGTGTTGATTGATCAAAACACTGTATCAGTATGTTGATCCAGTCAGCCATAAACTGTGCACTGATGAAGAAAATGACACTGAGGTTTGCAGAGGACCATATTATGACACTGTTCATGGACTACAATTAATAAGGATATGCTTTTGAATTTTTCATGTGTACACACACACACACACACACACACACACACACACACCAACACACACACACACACACACACACACACACACACACACACACACACACACACACACACACACACACACACACACACACACACACTCACACACACACACACACACACACACACACAACACACACACACACACACACACACACACACACCACAACACACACACACACACACACACAACACACACACACACACACACACACACACACACACACACACCCACACAACACACACCCACACACACACACACAACACACACACACACACACACACACACACAACACACACACACACACCACCACACACACACACCACACACACAAAACACTCACACACACACACACACACACACACACACACACACTCACACACACACACCACACACACACACACACACACACTCCCCCATTTATATGCAGTGTGAATCATGTGTATTTTTCCTCATTTATCTGTCATTTGTATCATCAAGGATATCCTGATAGAAAAATGCTGAATCATGTCATAAATTGGAGTGGATCAGACCGCATATCTCACACACGCATGCATACACATACACCCACAATAGAAAGGTTTGGTTTACTGCTTAAACATTTGTTGATAGTGCTTATCAAGTTGATTTTTAATAATAACAGAAGAAATATTGAATAACGTATACATCTTTAGATTAAGACAAGTACATTCAGCTTGGTGTTTTGTTGATTTTCCTGCAAATTTTGTATTGACAGCTGGATATTTTATATCTGTATCATAATGAGATCCATTTACCTTTTTTTTTTTTTTAATGCCTGTACATATGACTGCACTGAATTTTTGTCTGCTTGTTTTAGCTGATGCTAGTCCATGCCTTTCCATGTGCTTGACATTCGCTTGTCTAGTCCTCTGTGCCAAGAGAAGTTTTATTTTTATACGGAATGACCAATTAATTGTTTACTCATTTATGTTGATGATAATCAAGTTGTTAGTAGTCATTTATTATTATATTTATGTAGATCTGTCCATCAACTTCGTTCATTGTTTTCTCTCTTTATTTGATATGATAGAGAAACCCCTGGGTAAATACTTTCCCAGTTTAGCTGCCCATTCATGAGTCATGACCGAGTTGTGGTAGCCGCAATGATACAAGTGCGAAGATGCATGCATATGTACATTTACACATCACATTTTGTAAAAACAAAGTGTGTTTCTAGAACTTCAAAAATTTCCAGTTTGTTTTTGATTTTTACAAGATCTATTCCTGTTGGAAAGATTTTAGTGTCGGCATACTTGTCCACAGTTGCTGACTGGTTCATCCGAGGTCAGATAAGGGTTACGAACCATGCTTATTTGTCCTCTCACAGCATCACAGGCTGAGTGCTGTCAACGTTAAAAGAGTTGTTATATGATTGTGATTGTTGGTAAGGTATTGTTTTGTACTTGTGGGATTTAATTTAATGGAGCTGTCTCACTCTCAGAGTATATGAGTGGTTTGTGCATCTTCAAGCAATACAGTGTGTGTTACCACACGTGTGTTCGCACATGTGAGATTTTTATTATTTATTGGCTTATGTGGATGTTTCATTTTGCATTCTTTGTTCTGTATGTATATGCTATGATGCAAAACAAAATTTTCTGAAAATGTTAAAACTAACATTGACATATAGAGGATAAGAATATGCAATAAACATGTGAAAGTAATTTGTAAAATGAACATGGTAGGACTCTTTTTAGTGATCAGATTCTATTAAACATCATACTACATCAGTATATGCAAGAGCTGTAGCAATAAGCTTGTCGATGTCGCCTTGTATAATGCTAATGTAGCAGTGAATTCTGTCTGCGTATGAAAGGCTCAATACAACTTTTTGCTATGTGTGTGTGTGAGTATGTTTCATTTGTTTGTAATGTGTCAGGGATGGGATGTCAGTGTATGGTGTTGAGGTTTCTCTGATGATCATGGCACCTACGTTATACAAGAACAAGTAGACCATAATTTTTTTATACTGGAGTGCATTTATAGTGTGACAGAGTAAAAGATACCTTTCCTGAGATTTGTCTGATGATGATCAATCATGGCATAGATCTACAAGAAACAAGAAAATGTAAACCATCATTCTCGATACTTGAATACATGTATTTTGTGTAATAGATTATTAAATACCTTTTTCAGATTCAGTCTTTTTTTCGTAGACACTGATCTCGCATTTGGGCATATGTGAGTGCATGTGTTCATGTGAGTGCGAGCGTGTGTGCGCACGTACACACACACACACACACACACAAAGAGAATTTTTCGGAAAGAAAGTTACTCTGAACAGTTCTGACACTTACAAATCATGAAGGATAAACACATTAGTAGGTGTTGGTAACATGCACTCTTCATTTGCCAATTCATTTTCAAGGTTCATGCATCAATCAAAACAATTTCAAAAGACTCAACATTGTAACACTGAAGCAAATGAAGATTAAAACTGTACAGACTTGCAGCTAGCTCCTCTACCCCCCTCCCCCCTCTCCCTCTCTCTTTTAAACAATAGTGTACAACAATGTTATTACTTAACATAAACCACATAGCTGGCCAACACAAATAATCTGCACCTTTTAGTGATAATTTTTCTTCATATAAATTGTCCACTATTGCCACAGTCAATCAACCATGCAGTCTTCACCATCAAGCCAAAACAGTAACTGCAACCAATAAAACATGAAAATCGCTCTCTTTTGATTATTTCAGCAATATGTATGTAACGGATCAAACAGCACATACTCATGTTCTTTCTTTTTATTCCTTTTATGGAGGATTTGTTTCCTAGTTTACCTTAAGTTTCTTTTATTCAATAAACACATTTTATTCCCATCTGTGTGTGCAGACACACATATAGTGCATTCATACAGCAACTGATACAACAACAAAAAAAAGACTTAGAAATCAGCACCATCCACATGAGAAACATGATCCTATCATAGTCACCAGTCAATGGGCATTTTCTGTGAAAACATTCATGATTCAGTTAAGTAAGCTGTATCATGCTGATAACCTATTATTACCAAATACCTGTGCTTGACTGTTACAATACTGGTTGGTCCCTTGTGTGCAACTAAGAAAGAAACATAGCCTACTAATAGCCTATCTTATGTTTTGGAGTCCGCCACACTGACAAAGAATAACCACATGATGTTTCAAATCATTAAAACTCCAACTAAAACACTGCTTTTGTTCCTTGACATAATGCAAAATGACTAGTTATGACAAACAGGCAAAAGCAGTTGCTATTGTGATTGTGTAATAGAAATTGATCATGTAAACAAAAAACAAAACAAAAAATTGAGCATTTGAGCCTAGTCATCTGTGTGTGTGTGTGTGTGTGTGTGTGTGTGTGTGTGTGTGTGTGTGTGGTTCTTTGGTTGTTGTTTTTTGTTTGGTGGTGGTTGTTTTGCAGGGGAGGGAATGAGTGTTTTTATAAAGTTTGATTCACTTTGTATGGAGAGAAGACTCAGGGACGATGCAGACTTCACCTACTCACACACCGAATCTACCCCCCCTTTCCAGCTCAGATTAATAAAATATTTATCATTCAGCTACATTACTTTCAGAGCTATATACAAAAAACTTAAAAGATATTGAAAAAAGAAAAAAACTGGTTGAATTGCAACATACTGGTTGGTTGTTTTACAAACATGTTTTTATGTTTCCAAAATTTTCAAAACACAAGGACAGAAAGAACACGCACGCAAAGGCTGTGAGACTGATCACTGCCAGTGAACAAAGGCTGTGAGACTGATCACTACCAGTGAACAAAGGCTGTGAGACTGATCACTGCCAGTGAACAAAGGCTGTGAGACTGATCACTACCAGTGAACAAAGGCTGTGAGACTGATCACTGCCAGTGAACAAAGGCTGTGAGACTGATCACTGCCAGTGAACAAAGGCTGTGAGACTGATCACTACCAGTGAACAAAGACTGTGAGACTGATCACTGCCAGTGAACAAAGGCTGTGAGACTGATCACTACCAGTGAACAAAGGCTGTGAGACTGATCACTACCAGTGAACAAAGGCTGTGAGACTGATCACTGCCAGTGAAATCAAGAATTACTACCTGGGTAAACTAAAGAGGTGAAAGTTCCTCTCCCTACTCTGAGGCCCTGTGTTAGTTCACAGAGTCAACCCAGAAGAAATCTCAGTTGAACTATGTTTCTAAATCCTGAGACTATGCGTTGAATTGTGTATGCCAATACTTGGTCACATCTATCAAGATAATGAATGAGTATTCTATTGTAATAGATTGCCACAACTTGGTAAAAACTGTTAAGATGCTTGATTCACATTCTATGTTAACAATGTGACTCTACCAGTATTCAATACTATGATCACTGACAGGAAAAACAGTTTGGTGAAAACTGTTAAGTTGATTTATGAATACTGTGGATTGTCTGAACGCTTCATAGTAGGTGACTCTTAAATTGATTCAACATGTGTTCTTGGGCCAACTCACTTCAACTTAATTTGTAAGAGAAATTGAAGAGTTGTTTGACTTCAGTTAAACGCATTTATTTCTGTCTCCTACCCCTTGTTAAAATAGAGAGAGATCCACACTCTTCTTCAACATAAGTTCTGATATTCCAAGTGGTCTCCAACTCAACTCATCCAGAACTTTCCCTCTCATAATGATGGGATAACATGGGAAAAATCACCTCGAACTGAAGTTTATTCATGTGTATATTTTAGCCTTGTATAAACAAGTAAAGTTGATGTGTGAAAGTACACTTAACTTGTGTCAGTTCTTTGTTGTTTATACAGTATTCAATGTTTGAACTTCTAATTCTCTTTCTCGGAGCTACAAGCACCTTTTAAGTGCACAAGCCCAAGGAGAATTATTCGTGAGCCACTCTTGAATATTTTCAACAGTCCCAAGAAAAATAGAAATTACTTTCGATGACTAGTATAGTAAAGTTACTCCTATAACTAGTAAGAGTGAAGGTGGAGGTGAAATTTTTATAAGTCCTTCCCCTAGAGGACACACCTACCCACCCCCAACTCTCATCACAGTAACTGTGCACATGTGTGTAAATTCACAAACTTTTCTCCATCCCCTTCTTTAGGACTGTTTCAGAACATAATTGTGCACATATCAGTGATCGTGTTGCAATGCTCATAACTGTTTCTAGTGTATCTGTCAAAGATGCACATGTTTGCACTATAATTGTGATGCATGCTTTAATTGTCTTTAAAGGAGACTGAAAAAAGAGTTCATATTAGCTGAAAACTATGAGTACCTTAGAAATAGAAAACCTAATAATGTCTATAGTCAAAAAGCAATTTTTTTTTCCATGTGTGATTTTCAGTCAAAATTAGCACAATTACTATGTCTCTTGTCAATCACAATTCAAATGCTCACCAATATCACCTGACAAAGTTCTACTCATCAAAAGCTAAGTTAATAAAACATGCACATCACTATTCACACACATCTTCCATTGCACCAAGATCATCTAACCTTTTTCAGTACAACTTTAATCCGAAGACTTTACGCCACATCAGATGTGGACAGGTTTTCTGTCTGGATTTCATGGACATCTATCCCAGCTCCATCCTTTGTCAAACCACTAATGATGTCAAAGACAGGCCATTTTTTTTTTTTTTTCAATTCCAGCATCATGCACAGACTAATAATCTAATACCTGACACATACATTCCCATTTTACTAAATATCTAGTGACCACACATATTCTTTAAATAAAAAAAAAAAATTGTGTGGGGCTACACTCAGCATTCAAATCAATTGTTAAATTGAGTTTCCTTACATTGTTTTCTCCAAATGACTCACTCCACATCGCTACAAGTAAAGAAGTTCAACTTTTCTACAGTTCCACACTCGCAAAACATTACTGATTACTGATCAATACTAGCACTGCTAATCATAATGCAAGTAAAGCTAAAAATAAAAGAAAAAAAAAGAAAAAAAAATCAACAAGATAAAGTGTTATATTGGACAATTAATTTATGCAAAATAGAAAAAAATGGTATGCATTTAGAAAGTCAAGGAGCTAGGAAATGCTGTTCTTTTTGAGATAGAGATACACAGAGAGAGACAGTGAGAGAGAGTGTGTGTGAGAACACGTGTGCGCACGCACTTGTCTTGTGTGTGTGCGTGTGCATTTTCTTATCATTTAAAAATCATTAAACACTATCATCTTGAATGTCATCATTTCTACAGATGCGTTTTTAAATGTGATCAATAGGGAATAAAAGCTATCAATAACAATCATTCAACAACAGCACAAAAGAAAAATGGTATCAGGAAATTTCTCTACAGAATATTGTTTTCAATTCAAGTGCTTGATGTACTCCAGATTACATTTGATTTATAAGTAACAATGTTAACATTCCTTTTCATGGGATACCTATTATAAAAGGACTTGTACCTGAAAAGAAATTTTTGATCTTTTTCTTTCTATATGTCTTCAACGTTTTGATGGTTCTAATGTGTAATGGGAGGGGTTTCTGATATAAGCTGAAAGTAGAAACTGCCTGAATGCTTCACTGTATTGGTCAGAGGAGGGAGTACACAAAGGAGAGGAGAGATGGGGCAGTGGTGGGTGGGTCGGTGAACTGTACTGGATTGGGGGAGGGAGGGAGTTGAGAGGAGTAAGGACTTAAATCCATGATTTCAGTTTCCAGTGAGATTGAATTGATTTATGAATTTATTAGTATCTAATATCCTTCTGATGACACTCATCATCCCAAATTAAGCAAAAATCACCATTAGTTTCACAGAAATTTTAAATTTAAATCCTGTCAATGACCTTTATGATAAACTGTATTGGAATAATTATTTATTGCACGTTTTGTACACACTTTGCTGGCTATGTTTTCATGACAGCTTCAAGGTCTTTCTCAATTTGTCTGACAACTCGATGGTTCATGAACAGCAAGCTCCCATCTGGCAGCACTCGCTCAAGCACTTCTGAAACGCGTTCAATTCGATTCACAATTTCTGAAGGCTGATTGAGAACTCGTGCATGTTCCTGAAGGAATCGAACCATGAGTCTCAAAACCTGTCCTGCAACAACCCGGTTTTCGCAAGAATCACACAGCAGAATAAAGCCAGCCAGCGCCGCTCCCATCCACGTCACATGTTGAAAACTTTTCACAGAATCCGCTCCTTGATCTTGCGGTAAATTTGACAACATGGGAGTCTGCACACGAAAATGTCCCGTTTCAAATTCTGGAAGGGTGTCATCGTTGTTGAGCCGTTGAATATCCTCTTCCTGTGTCAGACTGTTTGCCTCACGCCGGAACTGATATTCGGAGTGTACCCTTTCCGCTACTCGCGTGATGTGCTGTTTGCTGAGTTTACGTTGCCGCTCCCTGTCGCCTTCACTGGCTTCAGTCGTTTTCCCCTGGCCGACTTGACTCTCGCTGCTGACTGTGTTGACTATTTGTCCATACAACTGGTGGTACAAAATGATAGGTTTGTCCCCTGTTAGCGTAGAGACAACAAAAGCGAGCACCATTTTTTCTATGAAGTCCAAAAAGTCCTAAAGTAAAAATACATCAGCTGTCGGAAGTGGGTATGGGCGGGGTATCTGTTCCTTTTCCTGAGAGTAGTTCCCCTTAAGGCAAGGGAGATAACGTTCTTTGCAATGACGTTGATCCAACTATTCACCCAATTTCACTGATTGTGCTACGACCAGCGTCTGGGAAACAAAATTAAATAAAGGAGAGAGGAGGTGGAGGGGGGGGGGGGGGGTGGAGTGATTGCATTTTACACAAGTCTCTATTTCTTGTCTCTAAACTACATACGTTTCAGTTTCACTTTCATCAATGAGGTGTCACTAGTCCACATGCGCTACACCATATCAGCAAACTTTTGAGACCACACTGCGCACGATTTAAAGCTGATGGATAAATGAATAACTGACTTAGATGAGAGAATGTAAAAACAGGTTCTCATTGCTACGACTATGCAGTGATGCAGATACGGCAAGGTTGGAGAGAACTGTGTCTGCTGCAGGCAAGGCAATCGGCCGAGATCTCACGTCTCTTGCTGACATTCACGTCAAGGCAAGCTCCAAGAAGGCCCGGGCCAATCTCCAAGATCAGAGCCATCCACTGAACCTGCTCTGTCGGCCTGCCTCTCCAATCATGACTCTGGTCGACTGCTGTCCATGAAATGCAGGATATCCAGATATAAGGACTCTTTTTTGCCATCGGCCATCAGAACCCAGAACGAGGCTTGCAGGCGGAACTGAAAGTCGATGCCCTTGCTGGCAGATACAGTAATCATCCTGCCCCCTCCCCCGCTCCTCACTCCAGCCAGTCCATCCTAAACTACCCTCCCCCCCCCCCCCCCATCACCTCTGTCTCCACCCCCGTCTCCCCCTTCCCCACCTGTGTGTGTGTGTGTGTGTGTGTGTGTGTGTGTGTACGTTGCGTGCATGCATGCATGCGTATGTGTGTGTGTGTGTGTGTGTGTGTGTGTGGATAGAAGATGGATTGCGATGTGTAGATAAGTAAATAAGTGGTGAGTGTTGATGTTAAACTTTAAGCTTATTAACTTGATTTTATTCTATTGTATTGTACACTGTATTTATGATGTGATATTGCAATGTGTCACCACAAAATATTTTTCCTTCATGGCCAAAATAAACAACTTGTGAACTTGTGATGTCTGACCTGCCCATTCGCCCAACGCGCTGGTCAGACCTTGTCTGTGCCATTACCATCATTGTATGTGTTTGTGATGAGTGTATATGTGTGTGTACATGTGTGTGTGTGCATGGGTTGGTGGGGACGGGCCCGTGTTGTGTGTGTGTGTGTGTGTGTGTGTGTGTGTGTGTGTGTGTGTGTGCAGGCACGCACGCGCCTCTGAATGGCGCAACCATGTCCATCCAACAACATTCCACATGAACGTACAGATACCGATGACACTGACAGAACCAAACACAAGGTCATAGATGTTGGGATGTTCTCTAAAATGAGGTCACCATGAGTACAGGGGATGAAGGCCCACAGCGTTTGAGACTTTTTTTTATGCTGCTAAATGAGGATGATGCTCATGATTTCCATTTCCATTCCATGTGACTGCATGGCAGGGCTGTGTTCTATACTTATTTTCATAGCATATCCCGGGGTCAACCACGCCCAAAAGATATACAGACACCAGCAGTATTTATCAGAAAATTTGAGAAAAACTCTCAGAGACGCATCCCAGTCTTGTCAACTGAGCCCGTAGCAAACTCAATTCTGGATAGGTGCTGGTCACGGCCAAAAAATCCCATAAATAAATGGCTCTGATGGGAATCGAACCCGGGACCTCCCAGCCGGGAGTCCGCGGTGCCAACCACTTTGCCACGGCGGCTGGTTGTGAGAGCACCCCTTTGTCCAGGCTCTCAAAGCCGGATGCGCCCCATCGTCCATCATCACCCAGAACATGTATCCAGTGGCTGCACCAGGGTAACCGACACAGCCTGGGTAAAAACTATCCCCCAAAAGTCACAGATAGTGAGGCTTGAATCTCGCCATTAAATTACCTCTTTCCAAACAGCTTGTTCTTAACACCTTCAGACATATAAAAAGTTAATTTCACCTTTCATAATATGGCCAGGCCGGGTTCTACTGAAGAGCCTAATCTCACAGGCCCACCTGACAGCCGGTGAGCTCTAGACAGGCGTAACGAATAATTGTGATTATGGCATCCAACTTACTGATCCACAGATGTTCAGTGAATGGTTTCGTTTCATTTCTCTCTCTCTCTCTCTCTCTCTCTCTCTCTCTCTCTCTCTCTCTTCTCTCAGATATCAACAGTTCCTGTGTTTGAAACTGATAAAACAGATTTTGGAATACAAAGGAATACATTTAAGTATGTTCTCACACAAACTTTTCCTCTCATTTCGAACTCGATAATGGAGTGCGTTTTCCTGAGAAGCGTTTGATTGAATTTTATCAAGAAGTCTACGTGATTTTATGGGGTGATTTGAATGACAGAACATCAAACACTTCACAAAGTTATTCATGCCGTAGTGTGGCCGATTTTCAAAATAAAAATTCGAATGCGTTCAGTCGCTTGTTTTTTTCTGTGTTGCCATTTTAGCAAATCTAGACATTTTCTATTTGTTAAGATTTCCGCCTGCAGTCGCCTCACTTTGCAACTAGATTTGCAAATCCTAGTTTCACTTAGAAAAAAAAGATCGTTAAATACGAATGCTCTGGCAAAAAATGCATACATTTCACGCTTAATTCTGACGATCGTCTGATGTCGAAATTCCGCAAGCTTTTGCGCAATGTTAACATTAGGCAGTTGAGTTCACCAAATGTATATATCACGCTAAAACTGTCAATGTCACGCAGACTTGTGTCTGATATTAACATTCAGATGGCTAGCTTTTGTCTAGAATGATAATTCTGCTTGATTTTGTCAATGATCTCTCTCTCTCTCTCTCTCTCTCTCTCTCTCTCTCTCTCTCTTATTTGAGGCGAAGAGTGAAAATGAAGAAAATAGTGTGTGTGTGTGTGTGTGTGTGTGTGTGTATGTGTGTGTGTGTGTGTGTGCGCGTGCGCGCGCGCGCGGGGGGGGGGGGGGGTGTACTTCCAACAGACATATAAAAGACACAGAAACAAATAATTTCTTGCTCAAATATATTTTCTCCATCGACACGCATGTTTCTTGCAAATTTTCTCCAGTAATAATTATGTTTCTATCAAAGGTTCACCGGTCTTCATCATAACACCTAAATAGCCATTACTCTGCTGCAGAATATGAAAACAAGGAAAGGTGGTAATCAGATAGGCGCTCGACAGTTTAATTCATACCACTCAATTACTCATTCAAAAAAAAAACCCATTGAAAATGCGACATGGACATCAGGCTTTTCTGACATACGTAAATTAAAAAAGAAAAAAAAAGATAGATTCACACACAAAAGTAAAGGATATCACTGCACAATGTTTTTTTTTAATCATGTAAAACGCAGCTTACTATTCACATACAACACCGGGAAAAAATCATTTCAGTATGAAAAGACAATGAGAAATAATTCACCGGTCTTTGATTGTAACACATATGTAGCCATTACTCTGTAGCAGAATATGTAAACAATGAAAGGTGGTAAACAGATAGGGTCTCAACAGTTTGATTTATACCACTCAGTTACTCAATTAAAAAAAAAAGAAGTAAAAATGCGACATGGACATCAGGCTTTTCCGACATGCGTAAGTAAAAACAAAAAACACTGATTCACACAAGAAAGTAAAGAATATCACTGTACATTTATTTATTTTTGATCATATAAAACGCAGGCTTCTATTCACATACGACACCGGGAGAAAACAAAAAGAAGAAATCATTTCAGTACGAACAGACAATGCGAAATATAGAAGAAATATGACAATACAGCAAAAGGTCTCCAATTCATGTTGAAGGTGTACGGTGTGAAAAAAAGTGAAATGAAAACACAATTAATTAAAAGAAGCTGTTCTCATTAAACGAGCACACAAAGCATCAAAAACCATTGGAAAATCCCAGGCAGTAATCTTGGGTAGCAATATAAAGCAGTTATACACGTTTACGTCCGGCATACACACACACACACACACACACACACACACACACACACACACACACACACACACACACACACACACAGAATAAAAGAGAGAAAAAAAAGTCCAGCTGTATTACAGTGGGCAGTAGCAGGCAATGGTCTAGTCCAGATTAAGGTCCTTCCCAGCCTTATCCATCAAAGCGCTGACCGTTGAAGTAAACCACGAGGACCGTGGCCAGTGTCCAGGCAGCCGGACTGACCACCCCCTTGACCGCGCTGGACGGGGACCCTCCATGGTCTGAATGACAACAATGACAGGAAATGGACATCGACCTTCCCTTCATTAGCGGCAGTTGTATGCAATACTGGCTTTGCAGCAGTTGTATGCAATACTGGCTTTGCAGCAGCTGTATGCAATATTGGCTTTGCAGCAGCTGTATGCAATATTGGCTTTGCAGCAGGTGTATGCAATATTGGCTCTGCAGCAGTTCTATGCAATATTGGCTTTGCAGCAGATGTATGTAATAATTATTGGCGTTGTAGTACTTGCATGTAATATTGGCTTTGTAGCACTTGTATGTAATATTGGCTTTGTAGCACTTGCATGTAAATTGGCTTTGTAGTACTTGTATGTAATATTGGCTTTCTAGTACTTGCATGTAATATTGGCTTTGTAGCACTTGTATGTAATATTGGCTTTGTAGCACTTGTATGTAATATTGGCTTTGCAGCAGTTGTATGTAATATTGGCTTTGTGTCACTTGTATGTAATACTGGCTTTGCAGCAGTTGTATGTAATATTGGCTTTGTAGCACTTGTATGTAATATTGGCTTTGCAGCACTTGCATGTAATATTGGCTCTGCAGCAGTTGTGTGTAATATCGACTTTGCAGCAGTTGTATGTAATATTGGCTTTGCAGCAGTTGTATGTAATATTGGCTTTGCAACATTTGTATGTAATATTGGCTTTGCAGTTGCTACTGTTACTGTTACCATTCAAACAGCTGCTGTTACAACTGCTAATCAGACTGACTGTTGTTAGTACTGGCTGCTGTATTTGCTGCTTTTTAACTGTTACAACTGCGACCTCTGCAACTTGGCACAATCACCACTACTACTATTACTGCTCTGCTCCTGTAGCGACTACTTCTACTGGCTCTACTGTTGAGGGTGGTGGTATTGCAGCTGCTGCTACTACTGCCGGCACTGCTGCTGCTATTGTTATTTCTTCTGTGCTGCTGCCGCTGTGACTACCACTGCTGCTGCTGTGCCGCTGCTGCCGCTCTCTCTCTCTCTCTCTCTCTCTCTCTCTCTCTCTCTCTCTCTCTCTCTCTCTCTCTCCCTCTCTTGTCTTGGTCTCTCTCTCGGTTCTGCTGTTCTCCTCCTCATCCTCCTCTCCCTACTCCTTCCTCAGCTACCACTATCTCCACTGCTATCGCTGCTCCCGATGCTGCTGCTGTTGTTATTGTTGTTGTTGCTGCTGCTGCTACTGATATTACTACTGATACTGCTACCACTAATACTACTGCTGCTGCCACTACTACTGCTACTATTGCTGCTGCTGCTGTTGTTGCTGCTGCCACCACTATTACTGCTGCTGCTGCTGCTACTACTACTGTTACTTCTACTAATATCACTACTATTTCTATCACCCTCGTTACCCGTAAATTGTACATGTTTACCACCACTTACAAAGGAAAATATGACGAAATGTACAACCAATGGGACTTTTTTTTGTTGTTTGTTTTTGTTGGGGGGGGGGGGGGGGGGGGGGGGGGGTAGTGTTTTGTTTAGTTCAAATACTTTTTATTATTATTATTATTATTATTATCATTGATGCAAGTTAAAAGTCAAGGGACTTGGCGCTCTTGAAGGGTATGGGAGAGGCCTTACTCCAAGCACATTATCATTCCATTTACTATACTGCAAGCAACAGTGGCGTACTAATAACAAGTGTGATATGATGATAGTGATGACGATAATGACGACGATGACGATGACCATGATGATGCTGATGATCAGAATGGCAATTCTAAGATGGCCTTTGTAAGTCTGATGACCCGTACTACGTCCAGTTTGATCGGATTCAGGCTGGTAACGTGACATCAACCATATTCATTCAATCAATTTAATCCTAAACAGCGATGGCAGTAACGAAACGACGATGCATGATGTTGATGCTAATGATGATGATGATGATGATGATGATGATGATGATGGTGATGATGGTGGTGGTTGGTGGTGGTGGTGATGATGATGGTGGTGGTGGTGGTGATGATGGTGATGGAGATGATGATAATGATGATGACAATGATGATGATGATTGTTTTGATGATGATGATGATGATGATGATGATGATGATGATGATGATCGTGGTGGTGGTGGTGTGGTGGTGATGATGATGATAGTGATGGTGATGACGATGATAATTATGATGATTGATGATGGTGATGGTGGTGGCGATGATGATGATGATGATGATGATGACGATGATGATGATCATGATGATGATGAACATGATGACAATGACGACGACGACATTGAAAATAAGGATGGTGGATGACTCCCTATAAAAATCATCACCGTCAGGACGATGATGATGATGAGTGTACCTGGAGCCCGCTCGACCTCCACCTTCAGCACAGAGAGGGTGCCAGACACCGACCCGCCCACCAGCAGCAGTGGGAAGTCCGCCAGGCCATGGGAGGCCGGCACAAATCTGCAAGGACAAAGCAACACATCAGCTATCTCCTCCATGCATGTACGGCAGCACACCAGCGGCAAAATCTCATAATTACTGAGAACACGAAAAGCAGTCGTAACGACTCGTTTTCACGAGAACAAAATGGCTATGACGAATGATAACTTTTACTTCATGCAAAAATAACGGACGACCAACGTAAAACGGTTGTTGTCAGTTGAAAACAGCAGCGTACTGCGTGAAAAGTTATTTCAATGTAAAAACACCGTATCATTATGTTAAAATAATGTGTTTAAACATGGAAACTTTTCTCGTGATAATTAGCTGTTATCAAGTGAAAACGTTTCTTATGGTAGTGAGCTATTTCCACGTCAGTTAGGTGTTTTTCTGTGAACACTAACATCTGTTTGCAGTGGATAATTATCATATAGAAACAGTGAAGAATCACATGACAAATTAATGTCAAACTGTCAGCATACAAAAAATGACTATTGTCATGTAAATAATAAGTTGTTTTCACATGATTGTTCTCAAGTGACCATATCAGTTTTCGCCGATGATCTCAAGAGTGTAGACCGTTTTCTCGGCGAAAATGACAGTTTTGACAGGAAAACTGTGAAAATAGTAACTTTGACCTTCTGAGGTCCCTACCCTCCCACTTGCATGCTGCCGTTCTCTTTCCCGGTTATTCCAGGAGACAAGGCTGTGAGTGATGGAAGGGGGGA
Organism: Conus canariensis; assembly: GCA_033310375.1. Taxonomy (NCBI): domain Eukaryota; kingdom Metazoa; phylum Mollusca; class Gastropoda; order Neogastropoda; family Conidae; genus Conus; species Conus canariensis. Next base: position 14,205,920 of record CM065730.1, on the reverse strand, counting down.
GGGGGGAAGAAGGGGGAGGGGTTGGGGTGAAGGGGAAAGGGCCGTATAGAGCATGCTTGCTAGGGCTTGTCTTTTGCACGTTCATCTTTTGATTTCTGGACACATTGAAGTCTATCGGTTTTAATCACGATTTTTCCCTTTTTTATACCTCGCTGAAGGCTCATCCATGCCCTTCAGAAACACTGCAATTAAAGGCAAGAGGCTCTACCCGATTTGGTTTTGTTATCTTTAATTTTTTGTCCCGATGACACTATCCATCAAGAAACGGATGAGTTTGTACATGCGTATCTTCTTTAATGCCCTCAAGCATTTAGACTACATGCACATTTATAGTAGTAAAATTTGGCGTATAGTTCAATATACACAAAGGTGCGCTGCATGATATTATTATATATATATATATATATATATATATATATAAATTCCAAGGATAAGTAACCAAGCACCATTCCAGCAACTTACAAAGCAGCTTGGTGTTGAAATGACTGCAAGAATTATTCAATTATAAACAAAGCTTGCTCTTATGTCTTAGATTGAAGAAATAGGGGGAGATAAGCATTCATATCTGCAGTGATAGATGATTCTGCCTAACAAACAGTATGTGCTTGAACTGATGAATGGGGAATAATAAATGCTTCTCAAAATGAGCCTTCTCCAAGCTTATAGGTCTCCAAGGGGGAGACAATCTCCAATGAGGAGAAACCTCACTAACATATAACTCCTGGTCAGATACCGGTATTTCGAGACTGTTTGTTTCTCCTCAGTGACCGCGGAAAGTGGTAACTTGTCTCCTCGGCCTTTCCGGTTTTAAGAAGAATGCTATCCCAGAAAAAGGCTGGTGTGCAATACCGTAGTATGTTTGTTGAGTTTTCAAAAAAAACAACCAAAGGTGCCATCTAAGAAGCAAAAGAAAATCATGAAAGAGCAAAACAAGCTACATTTTCTTGTGAAAAGTAGAAAATATAAAAAGATAGCCTCTTAAGACACAAGTGCTGAGGGCCAGTTCTTGGAATGAATCCGCAAGGGACTATATATATATATATATATATATATATATATATATTATACCAACGAATACAGGATTGTACATATCAACACACAACTAGAGATTTAAAGAGATTTGCGGTACGATCTCTCTAAGATACTTCTTCAAATAGATTATATTTAAACAACGAAACAGAAGTTAAATAAAAAAAAAACAAACAGACAAACAAACCAACAAAAACACTATGACTAGAGTCAAGTATTCTGGCACAACAGTGCTGTGATCGATACTCTGGAAGCTTCTTATCGACTGCGGTTCCAGATTTACTGCCTGATTCCACGGCACGCACAGCTTTGGGAACAGGCTGACCAGGGAAGAACCCCCCCCCTCCCCCCCCCCCCCCCCTCCCCCGTCAAATGTCTGACGGGATTCGAACCCACGACCCCCTAGCCGCATGTCCGCCACGTTAACCACTGCATTACGTCGGCTGATATGATATCAATATTATTCATTAATCATCTGAACAATGAAAATATACACACAAACAAACAACGAGGTCATGTGACTCTTCATGTACTGCCTTCTGGCTGTGTCCAGGAGTGTTGGAAAGAGCGGCATGACTATACTGCTACACTGAGAAGGTATGAAAGACCAGGTTGGGGGTTGGTGGGTGAAAAAGATACCATCAACAACCAACATTGACTGTGTTATCTTCTTCTTCTTCTTCTTCTTCTTCCTCGTTCGCTTCCCGTTAGTTGAGCAGCCCGGTGTCCTCGATGAAGGCTGCCGTCCACCTAGTTCCTCCAGGGTGCCGTACAACTTGGCTTCCACTGCTGTCGGTGTTGGCCAGTACTTCCTTCTGGATGCTGCATGCGTCATACAGTCTTGAAGGATGTGGTCCGTTGTCATTGGTCCCTCACCACAAGGGCACTCTCCACTCTGTCCAATGCCAAATTGTGTGTGCATGTGGTGGAGCAGGCGATTGTGTCCAGTCATCAGGCGGAAGATCTTGACCTGTTCCCGTCGTCCAAGCAAATGGTATTTGTCTTCTTGGTTGTGATTGGGGTGCTGGAGGCG
>CM065730.1:14186358-14191358 GCA_033310375.1 Conus canariensis | reverse complement strand
CGCCTCCCCCGCATAAGATCGGAACAGAGATAACGATGATGATGGTGACAATGGAGGTAAAGATGACGATAATCATCTTACCAGCATCATCATCATGCTCTCTATCACCGTCATCTTTATCATGATCAGAATGTGGAAGGACTGGACTGAAGTGGTTATAACACACTATCAAAACATTGGAGTCACAACTCACTAAAAACAGAGGACAAAAACAAGAGAAGGTCAAAGTGTCATTACGTTTCGACTCCGTGACCGTTTTTCAAACTTTTAACAATACAGGACAAAGCAAACAAACGTTTAGTTTTCTCTAAGAGTCTTTGGGGACAGAGGGGAGGAAATGTAAGTAAATAGAGGCAAGAACGTTAAAAAGTATGCACGTCTTTCCGCCGGAAACACACACACACACACACACACACACACACACACACACACACACACACACACACACACACACTTTTCTTATTCGTGTGTTTTAACGATTCATCATACTCATCATAATCACCTCCACCTCCCCCCGAAAAAAAGGACAGAAAAGAAATTCACCATTAAGTGCCTGATAAGGGACTGAAATATTACACATTTAAGCCACTTCTGTACCCTTTGCAAATGCCTACCAGCAGATTTGTTGTTGTTGCAGTTTTGTCATGACACCCCTCAATGTAGAACCAAACCTACTGACTGTGGTGTGTAGTATCCATCTCGGAGCAAGACATATTCATAGCTTTTTCCTGCAAAGTAAGAAGTTATTGTTCTCCCTGTGAAAATTTTCAGAAGTACGGATTAATCGGAAATGAGTTTTCATCTTAAATTTCCAAACTGTCACTTGCTTTGCCATCACGCATACATCCACTCTCAGGCGAGTGTGACCTGACCAGAAGTTGGGAGCCTTCAAAGGGAGCGCACTGTCAACGTACTGGACACAGTCACTGCGTGCCAAGGAGCCTAGGCCAAACTGTGTTTGTTGAGCGAGCGTTTGCATTCACTGATGACTCACTAACTGACAATTTTGTCAAAGTAAAAAGTCTTACGGGTCTCATGGAGTTGATGTAAGTTTGTTCAAGCTGCATATTCCACAGCTAATTACCAGTACATCAACGGACCCGTGAGAATTAAAATAATACGTACTGGCACTTTTTTTGGTTATTTTTTCACTACATGATGATTAACTTAAAAGTGTCTATACACCATTTTTTCGTGATCTAAACCCACTCTACATTTTCACAAAAATTATGGGCGAGAGAAAGAATAGTGTTTAATTCTTCTACTTGCTAAACATTAATGTCTGAAATGTATTGCATGTGTGACACCTGTGACACAGGTGAATGGAAAGCCGTACCTACGTGACAAACCCCCCTTAACTGCACATGCACCACGAGAAGAAATCCAGACAGTTTCGGAAATAAGATAATTGTGCCAAATTTCACTCTTTGGTATCTGTCAACACGATTTATGTGGGGCATTGTCCGGTCCGTTGAAACCCGTGCCTTCTTGTTCTCCTTGCTGATGCAGTAGTAGCAGTAGTAGTAGTAGTAGTAGTAGTAGTAGTAGTAGTATAGTAGCAGTAGTAGTTGTTGTGTTTTTGTTGTTTCTCTTCTTCTTCTTCTTCTTCGTTTGCTGTCACATTTTCACTTCTGTGCCACCTCAGTGTCATAGCACTCACGCCGCTCATTCCAATTTCTCGTCCACAGCCACAGCCTGGACCGTCCTGCCACAACCCTGGCACTGACCGTCCACAGGGAGCAGTCAGCATGAAGCCGTCCTAAGGCAACCCACCAGAGGAGACACTGCCCTGCTGCCCAGTCACTTTGATGGTGTTCAGTGGTGCCTGATCTGATCCAACGTACGCCAGACACCCCTGCTAAGACCCTCACAGACTACAATAATCGCTTTGTCGTGGAGACGGCGTGCGTGAGCTCTCCCTCCGGAGTGCGCCACCATCTCCGTCCAACGACATGCCCCATGACTTTGCCGATGCCAGTGACCCCAAAAGAACCAAACCAAGGCCACTGATGTGTTAAGGCAGTCGAAACTGACGTCACCATAAGAGTAGGGCATGAAGGGCTATAGAATTTTAGATCTTTCTCTTTTTATAACTGATGAGGCTGAGGATGATGAAGATGATGCTACGGATTTCCATTCTGGCCTGAGACTCCATGACAGGGCTGGTACGCTTACTTTCATAATATATCCCGGTGTCAACCAGGCCCATGAGATACAGACACCTGTAGTTTTGGTTATGAAATTTGAGCAACACTTCCAGGGACGCATCCATTAAATGGATGAAACCCGACTATGTGGTTCCAGTCTTCCCATCTGAGTCCATGGAGAACTCACCTCTGGTTAGGAGCCGGGGGCAGAAACCCGTGCCCCTGGAGAAAACATGGTTGTTTGTCTACGAACTGTAATCAGTCATTTTGTCTAGGAACTGTAATCAGTCATTTGCCTTTTAGATCTGTTTCATTATAGAAGTAGGCCACACCTTCAGCAGGCCCTCCAGATGATAACAAGTATGTAAGGCACCCTGTCAGCATGTTCTTTAAGAATCCGCCCTACTGTTTCAAAGTTAAATCGCAGACGGACAAACAGATAGAGAGAACTTAAGACATTCCTCTGCAGCGTTTGATTGAAAACAAAGAAAACCATCAGAACAACTATGGTCTTCATAATTATCATCATCGTCGTCGAAATGATAATCATCGAAAGCCTCCTAAATCTGCAGGCTGATCATCATATTCATCATCATCTTCGTCATTACCATCAGCATCAAAAGTCTCCCAAACCTTGTTGCCCAATCATCATCATCATCATCATCATCATTCATCATCATCATCATCATCATTATCATTAAAAGTCTCCCAACCTGCAGGCCGATGTAGGCTTTGGAGTAGTCGTGGCTGAAGGCCACATACTCCGGTTCCACGTTGTCACTGAAGTTGTTCCCGTGGTCCTTGAACACCCAGCGTACCCCTGAGGTTGCCAGGTCCCCAAACCTGCCACATCACCATAGGTAAACAAAGGCTGGTTGCTTCAACCCGAAGATGTTTTGCTCTGTCTATAGACCTGCACGATGGTATAAGTAAATTAAGGCTCATGCCTTAAGCCAAACTAGTTTCGCTTCCATGTATTAACACGTACACACAAATCAACGCTCACTGTTTTAATCCAAAATGATTCGGCCTGCACATGAACACGCACGCACTTGTGAAGAAATGAAAATTAATACTAAAATGTTCACCGCATGTGGCCACGAACACGTAAACAGGAACATGTGAACTAAACCAGTAAAATCAGAGAATCACTGCTTCGTACTAATCATGCTTTAGCTCTACTTATAGTGTTTACTCAGACCTATCGAACAAGATGTAGGTAGCCTATTTAAGTGTGGGTAACTGTCTGTCAATCGTCACTAGAATTTTTGTGAAGCAGGTTTTTAAGCCTTTATTACTTTTTTCCACATTCATCCCCCCCCCCTCCCCCCCCCCCCCACACACACCAATGTCATACATTTCGTGGTTGACGAAGCTGATGATGTACGGGAGGGGTAGTGCTGGTGTTGACAACACCTACCTGACTTTTGCCCACGCTGATTTTGACGTTACCGCCAATTTTGAATTTTCTCCCCCCCCCCCCCCCCCCCCCTCATGGTGGACCTTGGTCATAGTTCCCTCGGTGAATCTTATTTCACTGCTGCACAAATTACTAACGGTCATTCAGACTGATCAGTGCTCGTTAAAGGGAAAAAGTCCGTGACCTGTGCATATTTCCCTCAGAACCCTCAGCGAATTTGTGGTCAGCACTACTTAAACTCAAATGACCAGTGGACAGTCCGGTTGACTCATCCACATTCACTGACTGCTGGACTCTCCATGAATATCTCTCAGCGAGTATGCACTCAAAGTACACTAAACAAGGTGGCCAGCCATGTTAAACTTCTAGTCACGACACAGAAAGTGCTCAATTAGGGGACTGTTGAAATGTTCGACAAAATGCCTCAGTGTGAGCAGTCATGCGCCAGGTTTCAGAGTGATCCGTTCAGAAGTTTTTATATGGACACAGTAAAAGATTTGTCGGTAATTATGCGCACGATTGGGGGATATCGGGCGATAAAAGGAAAGTATCAGAATAATTGGAGACCAACAGCTGAAGCTGTAATGATGCCATATATAATTCTTTCCATTCAGTCCCAAATCTAATGACATTTCTGAGTTTTACATGATGCTTCTGAAATACTAGCATCTAGTTTCGGAAGCGAGAAACCTGGTGATAATGAAACATGTGTAGTCATAGGATTCTTCATAAATATTACTTTTTCAGAATATCCACACGGACCATTCTACCTTGATGTGAAGAAATAAAGCTCCTGAGCAGCCAGCACAGTTTTCATGATGATCGCGCCCGACATACGTCGCGGAAGGTTCTATGTAAAAATGGCGAGCCAAGAACGATCGGAGAATAATTAACAAGATTTTTTTTTTTGGAGGGGGGGGGGGGGGGGGGGGGTAAATATCAAAGAAGAAAACTTTGACAGAAAAGCATCCACTTCAAAGTTAACCAGCAAACACTTCATCCTCTCGCTACATTGCATTTCCCCTCAATCCGACCATAGAACCTGCTGGAAAAAAGTGGACAAACCCTATTTATGGTAGGCAAACGATCTTTGTGAGTTGACAATTTTGTGCGTTGCATAATTCAACACCAAACATACGTACTCTGCGTCAAACTTGGTGAAATTCAAAATTTTCACTTCTGGTTCTCCATCGACGCCAGATGGGAAACGGATGATCGCCACGCCACCTGGTGGATCGTAGAATTTTCCTTCCTGCACGAACCCTTCATTTTCCAAGGCTACCACCAGCGTACAGTTGGAGGTTGGCTTGATCATGTCGGGGAGAGAGCCCACTGAAAATGAATTTTATTTCTTTGCTGGAACAGTGAAGTGACTTCAGCGTTCAGAGGATAGTCCCCACGCCCTGCTTATATCAAATCATACTCTGCACAAA
>CM065730.1:14168858-14171358 GCA_033310375.1 Conus canariensis | reverse complement strand
TAGGATAATGCGATCCAGTCTTTGTGATCTGTCACTTCTGTAAAGTGTCTGTCTTTCACTCAAAATAGATTTTTTGAAAAAAAAAGTGAAATAAATCGCATACCGAAAGAAAAATACCAAACACAGACAGTAACAGCCGGTTTATCATTGGCAGATCATGCCTGAGCCATTCCAGTTCTATGAAGATGTCAATGACGGGGAGCTCACAAGAATGATCTATCAGATGCTGGCATGTTAATGGACGAGCAACAGAATTCCATGCAAAGTATCTGAGCGATCTGAGGTCGGCTGTATTTTAGTGCCAGTAGTACTGATGTCGTATCTGACAGGATAGTGCCAGTAGTACTAATTTCCTATCTGACAGGATAGTGCCAGTAGTGCTGATGTCGTATCTGACAGGATAGTGCCAGTAGAACTAATTGCCTATCTGACAGGATAGTGCCAGTAGTACTAATTTCCTATCTGACAGGATAGTGCCAGTAGTACTAATGTCGTATCTGACAGGATAGCGCCAGTAGTACTGATCTCTATCTGACAGGATAGTGCCAGTAGTACTGATGTCGTATCTGACAGGATAATACCAGTAGTACTGATGTCTTATCTGACAGGATAGTGCCAGTAGTACTGATCTCTATTTGACAGGATAGTGCCAGTAGTACTGATCTCTATCAGACAGGATAGTGCCAGTAGTACTGATGTCGTATCTGACAGGATAGTGCCAGTAGTACTGATGCCCTATCTGACAGGATAGTGCCAGTAGAACTAATTGCCTATCTGACAGGATAGTGCCAGTAGTAATAATTTCCTATCTGACAGGATAGTGCCAGTAGTACTAATGTCGTATCTGACAGGATAGCGCCAGTAGTACTGATCTCTATCTGACAGGATAGTGCCAGTAGTACTGATGTCGTATCTGACAGGATAGTGCCAGTAGTACTGATGTCGTATCTGACAGGATAATGCCAGTAGTACTGATGTCCTATCTGACAGGATAGTGCCAGTAGTACTGATCTCTATCTGACAGGATAGTGCCAGTAGTACTGATCTCTATCTGACAGGATAGTGCCAGTACGGATCTCTATCTGACAGGATAGTGCCAGTAGTACTGATGTCGTACCTGACAGGATAGTGCCAGTAGTACTGATGTCCTATCTGATAGGATAGTGCCAGTAGTACTAATTTCCTATCTGACAGGATAGTGCCAGTAGTACTGATGTCGTATCTGACAGGATAGTGCCAGTAGTACTGATCTCTATCTGACAGGATAGTGCCAGTAGTACTGATATCTATCTGACAGGGTCTACATTTTGAATTGAACTCTTGGTATATCAGCAAATAAGTTAAAATGGAACATTCCGAATCACACACACACACACACACACACACACACACACACACACACAACACAACACAACACAACACACACACACGCACGCACGCACGCACGTACACACACACGCACGTACACACACACACACACACACACACACACACACACACACACACACACACACACAGGCGCGCGCGCGCGCGCGCGCAGATACTTCATATGAACATAACGTCTGTAGTGTGTTCATCGAATTTTTAAATGCATTTTTAAGAGCGTTCTAATTTTTGGAGAGTACACAAATTCAAAGATGTCATTTTTGTAACTAAAACTTCATTGAAAAGAAAACGCTACGTTCTACGAAGACCCCTGCCCCCTCCCCCTCCCTTCTATTAGAGCTTGTTCGACATTTTTGAGTGTCGTACTTGGGGAGCTTCCTTGTTAATGTTTTCTTTAACTTTGTAACACCATTGCTTGGAACGTGCACATCACTTTTTCTTTAACTTTGTAACACCATTGCTTGGAACGTGCACATCACTTTTTCTTTAACTTTGTAACACCATTGCTTGGAACGTGCACATCACTTTTTCTTTAACTTTGTAACACCATTGCTTGGAACGTGCACACCACTTTTTCTTTAACTTTGTAACACCATTGCTTGGAACGTGCACATCACTTTTTCTTTAACTTTGTAACACCATTGCTTGGAACGTGCACATCACTTTTTCTTTAACTTTGTAACACCATTGCTTGGAACGTGCACATCACTTTTTCTTTAACTTTGTAACACCATTGCTTGGAACGTGCACACCACTTTTTCTTTAACTTTGTAACACCATTGCTTGGAACGTGCACATCACTTTTTCTTTAACTTTGTAACACCATTGCTTGGAACGTGCACATCACTTTTTCTTTAACTTTGTAACACCATTGCTTGGAACGTGCACATCACTTTTTCTTTAACTTTGTAACACCATTGCTTGGAACGTGCACATCACTTTTTCTTTAACTTTGTAACACCATTGCTTGGAACGTGCACACCACTTTTTCTTTAACTTTGTAACACCATTGCTTGGAACGTGCACATCACTTTTTCTTTAACTTTGTAACACCATTGCTTGGAACGTGCACATCACTTTTTCTTTAACTTTGTAACACCATTGCTTGGAACGT
>CM065730.1:14158858-14166358 GCA_033310375.1 Conus canariensis | reverse complement strand
GTTCGAAGGACGAGAAGAAGCTTGAAGAGGAATGGAGACTGCACTGACCTTTTTACTTTTTTTTTTTTTTTTTTTTGTGGTGCTGTCCCATTTTCTGTGCCACCTCAGTGGCACTGCACCCACACCACTCATTCTGAACCCCCGTCCACAGCCACAGTCCAGTCCATCCCACCACAGCCCTGGTACCAGCAATCCACAGGGAGAAGTCAATGTCGAGTCGTCAAGAGGTGACCCACTGGAGGAGACACTGCACTGCTGCCGAGTCACTTCGGTGGTGTTCAGCGGTGCATGATCTAACATACGCAGGACACTATGCACCTACTAAGCCCCCCTACTGACGACAATAATTGATTAGTCGCGGAGCCGGCGTGAGTGAGCTCTACCTACGGAGGGCGCCACCACGTTTGTCCAGCGACAGCCCCCACGAACTTACCAATACCTGTGACCCCGGTGGAACCACACCAAGACCACGAGTTGCGCTGATTTTAACTCCGAAGAGACAGTCTGTTCCAACCAGGCTGTCTCCCGTCGGAAACGAATCCTGAATCTTGGTTCCAGAATCTAACGCCTTAGCCAAGAGGCCGGTCAGACCCTGTGAAGAGTTTCACCTGATGCCTTGTCATCAATCCCATTCTAACACCCTCCTCTCCTAAATACAGAGAGAGAGAGAGAGAGAGAGAGAGAGAGAGAGAGAGAGAGAGAGAGAGAGAGAGAGAGGGGGGGGGTGAGGTGTTTGCTTTGTTATTGTAGTCGACAAAGAAGTTGTTTGCTTCAACTTGTGTTTCCCTTTTACTTAGTTGCTATATATACATCCATAAAACTGATATCGACATGTTAATAGGTGTGTGTGTGTGTGTGTGTGTGTGTGTGTGTGTGTGTGTGTGTGTGTGTGTGTGTGTGTGTGTGTGCGCGCGCGTGCAAGAAATGAAAAGGTCATCTTCTAAAAGGGCAGGGCATCACACCAAGCGAAGAGACGAATCGAAAATCGCTTGCGCGCGTGCGTGCTCTCTCTCTCTCTCTCTCTCTCTCTCTCTCCACACACACACACACACACACACACACACACACACACACACACACACACACACACACACACACTCGGGTATTCCGTCGAAAGTTTGGCTCCAGGTGTCACCAAGGGGCATTATTTTACAAAGCTCTACCTTTCGGCCTCATCACTGGAGTGAAATTAGGTTAAGATCAGAATGAACTGGGCAATTTGCCAGAAAAGCATGACATGGAGAAAATGAATGCGAAGGAGCGAAAGAGAAAGAGAGAGAGAGAGAGAGAGAGAGAGAGAGAGAGAGAGAGAGAGAGGGAGGGAGGGAGGGAGGGAGGGAGGAACAAGAAGGAGAGAGAGAGAGAGAGAGAGAGAGAAGGACACACACACACACACACACACACACACACACACACACACACGCACGCACACACACACACACACACACACACACACACACACACATCACACACACCACACACACACACACACACACACACACACACACACACACACACACACACACACACACACACACCACGCACACACACACACACACACACACACACACACACACACACGTGCATATGTTACTGTTCATCCCCATCCCTAACCCCACAGACAGCCAATTTTTAGGTTCAAGCCTATACGCAAGTAAGAAAACAGCAGGAAGGAGGCGTGGAAGGGGGTAAATGATGACGATGATGATGACGATGATGATGATGATGACGATGATGATGATGACGATGACGACGACGACGACGATGATGATGATGATGATGATGGTGGTGGTGGTGGTGGTGGTGGTGTTGATTTTTAAAACTTTTTAAAACATCCCCATATTTTTTCTTAAGTAAGTGACTATAATAATCTAAGTATTACTTCTAAATGCATCATTATCATGTAACTAGTCATTATCATCATGTAACATAATCGAGTCACTTCTGCCAAGTACAACCAACCAACTAAATAAACAGAATGAGACGTTGGCTAGCAACTCATATATGCAAATCTGTTTTCACATAAAGGTAGACATACATTTAAAAACCAGTTTCTCTTTCCCCAGGAATCAAATTATAACAGGATTTCATATGATTCACGTGAAAATCTGAATTGCACTGTGCAGGAAAGCTGCACTGATGCTACATACCTTTAACGGCCAAACAAGTAAACAAGAGATGTTTGTTTATTTCCCTATATAGCAAGTCAATAGAAACACACTTATCAAATTCCAAACTCCTTTACAAAGCAAAGAGTTGCACAGTCTGACAATGTGCAACCGCATTATAAAGTCCGACAATTGTGGTTCCATATACCCAAAAAAGAAGGATTTGTAAATCAAAGTAAATTTTCGAAAGTGTATCAAGAGCATTATCATTTGATGCTCCTAGCCTGTCAGACCCAGGTTAAAGCATTTGTTGGTCTACTTCCAAATTTTGCAGGTGACAATGAAATTCAGGTGTGCAGAAAAATAAAACCCCGGAATATTTATATGCATCAAGTATGGGCATAAAAACTCCACCGTACATCCATCTATCTCTGGCAGCTTAGTAATTTTTCTAAACATAGCAATATACTTGGTTACATAAGCAGCCCAAGTTTTAATGATGAGCCCTTCTCGAGTGGTATAGTCGACGTTACCGACCAACATTTTTTTTCAGATACCAAAAGGACATCATCTGCTCATAAGAGAATAAGCAACTCTAACATATTTTCGGAAAATGTTGCACCATGAAGACCATAACTAATGACATCAGTGGCAAGTTCATTGATCAAAAGAAGAAAACAACAGAGAACTTCAAAGCATCGCCTTGCGTTACTCCGGACGGAAAGTTAAACTGGTATGTCTAGTCTGACCCAATCCGAGGTCTAGTTCAAATTACTTTATACATGTTTCTAATACATCGCCACAATTATCTTCTGATATATCTTTTTAATGACAGTGTAAAAAAAAAACTGTCTACAAAAGGAGTCAAAAGCTTTTCTCAAAATCAGTATAATTGCAACGAAAACTTAACGATTAAACGAAGAGAAAAAAAGGCGTGAGTACATGGTCAACTGTAGCTGTTTTTCTTTTTCAACCATCTTGTTGTCCCCCTCTAGTGTTGCTACTTTCGTCTCATGTCTGCAGTCGGTTGTTTGAAATCATACTGCAAAGTTCACTGCTTAAGTCAGCCAAAGAGATAACAGTTTTTCATATGCCCTTTCTTAAACAAGATGGCTGACTGTCTGGTTTTCCCAAAAGAGATCAACATTAAAAAGATAACAGAAAAAACAAAAAAATCTTCAATACTATGATCTTGGCTTGTAGATTTTTCACTTTAAAATTATGCCTGGCAAACAAAATTTATCGAGAGGTAGGACCATGGACATGCTCATCATCTGCATTATCAGTAATTAGTCTTTGTTTGAAAGCTCCTGAAACCATTTTTTTCTCCAACAAGGTTTCAAAGTGTTCCAACAATTTCTGGAAAATATATTACTTTTCGGCCATTTTCTTTTGAATGTTTCTCTTTCCCCTGTTTTCTAAAACGCCTGTCGTGAGGGTTGAGAACTAACTACATCATCCAGCAACGTTGTTTTCCTGCTTTCGTCTTCATGCTATAAAATGATCGCTTCTGTCCCCATCGTCCAAAGTTCGCAGTCATACACTTTGCAATTTCTGTATTTTCTTTTCAATGTCCAGCATCCAGAGTCAAACCAATCTTCAGTCAAAGCACATTTATTGTCCAGCATCCAGAGTCAAACCAGTCTTCAGTCAAAGCGCATTTATTGTCCAGCATCCAGAGTCAAACCAATCTTCAGTCAAAGCGCATGTATTGTCCAGCATCCAGAGTCAAACCAATCTTCAGTCAAAACGCATGTATTGTCCAGCATCCAGAGTCAAACCAATCTTACGTCAAAACGCATGTATTGTCCAGCATCCAGAGTCAAACCAATCTTCAGTCAAAGCACATTTATTGTCCAGCATCCAGAGTCAAACCAATCTTCAGTCAAACCAATTTCATTCAAAGCGCATGTATTGTCCAGCATCCAGAGTCAAACCAATCTTCAGTCAAAGCGCATGTATTGTCCAGCATCCAGAGTCAAACCAATCTTCAGTCAAAGCGCATGTATTGTCCAGCATCCAGAGTCAAACCAATCTTCATTCAAAGCGCATTTATTGTCCAGCATCCAGAGTCAAACCAATCTTCAGTCAAAGCGCATGTATTGTCCAGCATCCAGAGTCAAACCAATCTTCATTCAAAGCGCATGTATTGTCCAGCATCCAGAGTCAAACCAATCTTCAGTCAAAGCGCATGTATTATCCAGCATCCAGAGTCAACCAATCTTCAGTCAAAGCGCATGTATTGTCCAGCATCCAGAGTCACACCAATCTTCAGTCAAAGCGCATGTATTGTCCAGCATCCAGAGTCAAACCAATCTTCAGTCAAAGCGCATCTATTGTCCAGCATCCAGAGTCACACCAATCTTCATTCAAAGCGCATGTATTGTCCAGCATCCAGAGTCACACCAATCTTCATTCAAAGCGCAATGTTGTCCAGCATCCAGAGTCAAAGCAATCTTCATTCAAAGCGCATTTTGTCCAGCATCCAGAGTTCAAACCAATCTTCAGTCAAAGCGCATGTATTGTCCAGCATCCAGAGTCAAACCAATCTTCATTCAAAGCGCATGTATTGTCCAGCATCCAGAGTCAAACAATCTTCAGTCAAAACGCATGTATTGTCCAGCATCCAGAGTCAAACCAATCTTCAGTTGAAAGCGCATTTATTGTCCAGCATCCAGAGTCAAACAATCTTCATTCAAAGCAATTTATTGTCCAGCATCCAGAGTCAAAGCAATCTTCAGTCAAAGCGCATGTATTGTCCAGCATCCAGAATCAAACCAATCTTCAGTTGAAAGCGCATTATTGTCCAGCATCCAGAGTCAAACCAATCTTCAGTCAAAGCGCATGTATTGTCCAGCATCCAGAGTCAAACCAATCTTCAGTCAAAGCGCATGTATTGTCCAGCATCCAGAGTCAAACCAATCTTCAGTCAAAGCGCATGTATTGTCCAGCATCCAGAGTCAAACCAATCTTCATTCAAAACGCATGTATTGTCCAGCATCCAGAGTCAAACCAATCTTCAGTCAAAGCGCATGTATTGTCCAGCATCCAGAGTCAAACCAATCTTCATTCAAAGCGCATGTATTGTCCAGCATCCAGAGTCAAACCAATCTTCAGTCAAAGCGCATGTATTGTCCAGCATCCAGAGTCAAAGCAATCTTCATTCAAAGCGCATGTATTGTCCAGCATCCAAAGTCAAACCAATCTTCAGTCAAAGCGCATGTATTGTCCAGCATCCAGAGTCAAACCAATCTTCATTCAAAGCGCATGTATTGTCCAGCATCCAAAGTCAAACCAATCTTCAGTCAAAGCCCATGTATTGTCCAGCATCCAGAGTCAAACCAATCTTCATTCAAAGCACATGTATTGTCCAGCATCCAAAGTCAAACCAATCTTCAGTCAAAGCGCATTTATTGTCCAGCATCCAGAGTCACACCAATCTTCAGTCAAAGCGCATTTATTGTCCAGCATCCAGAGTCAAACCAATCTTCAGTCAAAGCGCATGTATTGTCCAGCATCCAGAGTCAAACCAATCTTCATTCAAAGCGCATGTATTGTCCAGCATCCAGAGTCAAACCAATCTTCAGTCAAAGCGCATGTATTGTCCAGCATCCAAGTCAAACCAATCTTCATTCAAAGCGCATGTATTGTCCAGCATCCAGAGTCAAACCAATCTTCATCAAAGCGCATGTATTGTCCAGCATCCAGAGTCAAACCAATCTTCAGTCAAAGCGCATGTATTGTCCAGCATCCAGAGTCAAACCAATCTTCATCAAAGCGCATGTATTGTCCAGCATCCAGAGTCAAACCAATCTTCAGTCAAAGCGCATGCATTGTCCAGCATCCAGAGTCAAACCAATCTTCATTCAAAGCGCATGCATTGTCCAGCATCCAGAGTCAAACCAATCTGCATTCAAAGCGCATGTATTGTCCAGCATCCAGAGTCAAACCAATCTTCAGTCAAAGCGCATGTATTGTCCAGCATCCAGAGTCAAACCAATCTTCAGTCAAAGCGCATGTATTGTCCAGCATCCAGAGTCAAACCAATCTTCAGTCAAAGCGCATTTATTGTCCAGCATCCAGAGTCAAACCAATCTTCAGTCAAAGCGCAGTTATTCGGTAGCACATGCCTTCTCAAGCATTTCAGGAATCCTTAAATACAAGTATTGATAACTCAAACCTTTCTTTAAATTAAGTAAAATGAACTCTACAGCTTTATTCAAATTTGCACATTTTTTTTTGTTGGTTTTAGACAAATTGTCCTGGTAAATCATAATGTGTCCATCATTCCACATGAACTTGTCGAATGCTTCAACATATCATCACTATCATCACTATTTGGGGGGCTGAAATCAATATGGAACTCAAGAGTGAATGATCAGAATAGGTTTTTTTGTATCAGAAATAAACATGCAACATGAATCATAAAGAGTGAAGACCAAACCTATAGCCACAGGAAAGTGACCATGAACACTACACTCACTGTTGTCTTGACATACTCCATTCATAAAGTGCAAATCAAGCACAGAACTGAGACTGAACAGTTATTTTACTATTACTGGGCACAACATTATTGAAATAACGATCTGTGCATGGTAGTTGCCATTTAGTCTGCAAATCAGAATCCTGATTGTCTGGGAAACAACTGTCTGCCCTTTGAAAATCTCCACACAGTAAATCGGCATCACCCAGATAACGTTGAAACATATTGGAAATAGGTCTTTCCGGTGGAATTTATACATCAAGTGATTCTATTATTGAATTTTTCTCCGTTTCAGCAGAAAACACACACACACACACACACACACACACACACACACACACACACACACACACACACACACGCACGCACGCACACGCACGCACGCACGCACCACCACACACACACATACACACACGCACACGCACAAACTCATGCACGCGCTCACAGGCACACATACACACATACCACACACACACACACACACACACACACACACACACACACACGCCCGCGCACGCGCGCACGCACGCACGCACTCACACACTCACACACACACCACACAACACACACACACACACTGGGGGAAAAACCGCGCACACAAACGTCGTACAGGGACAGACTTTCACAGGGTAATAGACAGCTGCTCTTCCGAGGTCCTGTGATGTCTGTCACGGTTGGATTCAAATGGGCAAGGTAATATATGTGTGACATTCAGTGCGTAACGACAACAATAGAAGGGGAACAGAGAGAGGAGAGAGAGGGGAGAGGGAGAGAGAGAGGGGAGACAGGGCAGACAGACAGACGGACAGGGTGACAGGACTTCATTAAAGTAAGAATGGGGATTTGGCCTACGAGTCACACTCTTTATGGCAGTGGGACGTTTGTGTAATCTGTTCGGAAACCCGCCGT
>CM065730.1:14127847-14158758 GCA_033310375.1 Conus canariensis | reverse complement strand
CTCTATATTCAAAAGCCTTATACAAAAGAACAATAGAGAACTATAAAATAGGCATTCTGGCTCACCCACCTCCGCCAGCTCCAACCGGCTGAAGCCGGTTTCGCTTTGGCTCCGCCGGCTTACCCAGAATGCCTATTTTATAGTTCTCTAATAGTAAACACTTTACAAACATACATAATGTGTAGGATTATCTGTTTTTAACACTAATTTAGAAAACTTTTGAGACTTTAGTTTTTGCTTAATCCTTCGTTTTTCTTGATCGTCTTCAATAACATCATTTTCACGCATACATTCATCAAATGCGTCTCTGTCTTTCATGTGGAATAAAACTACAGTCTTTAACTGTTCTCTAAAGTCTTTTAAAACTGAGTTATATTTTTGACATAAAATCCACACACTTATCCCAGCATGTCTTCCACTGAAAGCCAGTTTCGGCCGAACAGTCATCTATAATAAATAGTGTCTGCGTTCCCCCAAACAGTCTGTACTACCAGTCGGTTGACTGTCAGCTTTTTTGCAAGACCAAGACAACACAATTATAACGACGCAGTAAGTCAGCAGGCCGAGCGTCCTGTTTACAAACTGTGTGCCTCCCTATCAATAAAACACGCCTCGCGCGCCTACTGCGTTTCACCGGGCTCGCGGCGCGCTTTGTCACAAATGTTCTTGAACATTCTCGAATGGGAAGCCACCACTTCGCTGTTTTCAGTGTGCGTGTCGGTTTGTTGGTGTGTGGGGTTTACGACTTAACACAGACAAGAGGCCTTTGTTTACACAGAACACAGCACACAGTCAGTTAGTTGACAATGTACATACCTTCTTCACATCCAGTCAGCTGCCACACCGGCGTGGGTTTTTAGAGCAGCATGTATCTTTGGCGTCAACGCGATGGCTTGTGTAATAGAAATTGTCAGATTTGAGAGTTCCGGATATTTTTCAAAGAGTTCTGTCGTCTTTCTTAGTTTATTAATCCAACGAAGGGAGTACTTCAAATGACTACACATTTTTACTACACTATTTTACACACACACACACACAGCAGCGCGCACACAACAGCAATGTTTAAAGTGTTGAGTCAGTCAGGGAAGGTCGGTCAACTATTCACCAAATGATAGGTCTGTCCGCACAGCGGGCGTGCGCTAACACGTTCTTTGCTATAGCGTGAGCTGCCTCTTTCTCTGTTCTTCATCGCGCTTAACTAGTAGTTGCAGGCCAGCCCGACAACGAATCACTGCATAGCGCCCACGCACATCCTGTTCAGTCACAAAGCAAGTGGCTGACATATCAAATGAGAAGTGGTCCTACCAGTTCCACTTTTCGCCCCAAGTCCTTAATTAAGTCACCCCAAGTCCTTAATTAAGTCACCCCAAGTCCTTAATTAAGTCACCCCAAGTCCTTAATTAAGTTCTTAATTAAGTCACCCCAAGTCCTTAATTAAGTTACCCCAAGTCCTTAATTAAGTCACCCCAAGTTCTTAATCAAGTTACCCCAAGTTCTTAATCTAGTTCTTAATCAAGTTACCTTAAGTTTTTAATCAAGTTACCTCAAGTTCTTAACTTAAGTTACTTTAAGTTTTTACTTAAGTCATCCTCTATGTACAACCAAGTTCTTATTCAAGTCAATTTATAATTATTTATTAAGTTCTTGAAATATTATTCCATCTGAAATGGATCAAAATGATCTTTTGTTGTTGGCGGTTCTGGCATGCTTTTTTGTTTGGCTTCTGTATTTAGTGGTTGAGATTTTTTTGACTGCTTTGGTTTTTGCTGGCGTTGTTTATATATTTTATAACCGTAATAACCACCCCCAGCAGCAATGCCGCCAAAAATGACAATTGTTTTAAGTTCAATATTCCATAAAGACTTTGGTGTTGCAGGCCTTGAATCAACTTGTGTATTTACAGCTGGCATTGAAACAACTGTTGGCGTTGGCGGTGTTATGTTTTCATTATGAGTTATATTCTGTGATTGCAACATTAATTTTTTTTGTTTGTTCCACTCTGCTAATTTTTTTCCTGCTGCAACACGCCCAGGATGAGGAGGCTTTTTACTGGTCACTTTCTCCATCAATGTTTTCTGATTCTGCTGATTTTCTGGCTCGGTCATTTTGAAGGGAAACAAAATCTATATGATTAAAAGTAATTAATCCCATGATTAATGGCGATAACAATGTTCCAAATCTGTAATATAGATCACATCCTAGAGACTCTAATGACTTTGTTAAAACGGGATCCTGTGTTAAATCATACATAAAATCTTGTTCAGAATCAATGGGAGCAAATCTACTAACTAGTTTAGTGTACAAACTAAGAACCGTTTGCCCAACACTTTTTACCATTCTTGACCCCAGTTGCGCTTCATACCTGTTGTGATACTTTACAATGTCTTGCGTCGACATCTGTTGAATCTGTTCTATGCTGAATTCATTCCCAAGGTACTGTTTTGTTTTTCCACACGCCGCCAAAGAATACAGCCTTTCCTTTTGGCGCATAATAGCTTGGTCATCAACTTGATCATTTGTAAGTTCAGGAAGTAAATCATCGCAGTTCATGTTTTATTAATGAATAAATATTATTTTATTTTTTAAAAATGAGCACCGAAAAAACTATTACTAACCTTGTATACCATTCTGCTGTTATTGGAGGCCTAAGTGTAGGATACACAATGCTTGGTAAAAGCCTGTTAAAAATAAAACCAGCAGATCTTGGCAAACTAGACTTTGAAGACTCAGCAAAGCTGATTGCTGTTATTACAGCTTCATTTGCTACGAAAGATTTTCTAGTTAAGCAAGGAATAATTCCAGACAGTATCAATATGTAAAATTAAAAAAATACATTTATAAAAATGGCTTCACTCGTAATGATGATTGGTGGCGCTGTGGTTAATGCGCTTGCTTTTAGCAGAAGTAATTACGCATTTAGTAAACTACGGGATGACGGCGAGAGAAAAAGACATAACAAAGCTATGGAGCAACTAGCCGCAGCACAAGCTGCGTATGAAAAGCAGAGAATTGAGCAGTTAGATTTTATTAACGATGAACTGAAAAAACAGGGACATGCAGCTTACACATTTAAAGATGTTGATCAAGCAATAAAAGAATATTATCTTGTAACAGGCAAGCCAATCGAGACATTGCCTCCACCAAAATTCAGCGATTTTTATCAACCATCAGAAAAACAAAAGATGCAAGAAATATTGTTTATTGCCTTTGGCATGACCGTTGTGTATTTTGTTGCACATAATATTGGCTGAATAAAAAATGAACAAGATCTATTATTCGCCAAAAGGATATTGGAAGGGAATAACAGCAATTAAAAAGCTAAGCCAAGCAGCTGGAGTCAGTGAACAAACAGCAAAGGAATGGTTATCTAAACAAGCGATTTGGCAAATTTATCTACCAGCGCCTAAACAAATACAGAGACCACACTTTGTGAATATAACTCCAAACGACACCCATCAAATGGATCTTCTATATTTACCCCATGATACGATTAGACGAACAAGATTTAAGTACGCACTTACAGTCATTGACATAGCTTCAAGATACAAAGATGCGGAACCATTAACACAAAAGAGTGCTTCTGCTGTTGCTGTCGCTATACAACTGATATATCAACGAGGACCCTTAACTTATCCTCGCATGATTCAAGTCGATGATGGGAAAGAATTTAAAGGACAAGTGAATCAATTATTGTTAAAACATAGAGTTACCATTAAAAGAGGCATTCCGGGTGTTCACAGATCACAGGCTTTGGTTGAAAACTTTAACAAACAGTTATCTGAAAGACTTTTCTCCTACCAGTATCACAGAGAGCTGATTGACAATTCTCGCAACACAGAATGGGTTAGAAGACTGCCCTCAGTTTTGCGCGCAATGAATAATGAAGAATTTAAAGGGCTAAAACCAGTACAAGCAATCAAAACCAAACGAATAAATGTTGCTATTGAAGACTCATCAAGCAAACTATTACCATTTGGTTTGAAAGTGAGATACCTTTATTCGCCGGGAGAAGCGGAAGGGGACACTCGCATCAGGGCAACAGATCCAGTTTGGAGTGTTGATCCATATGAGATAAAAAAAATTGTGAAAATGAATCCGCCCGTGTATTATTTACGAGAAACTGACACAACAAAACGACCAGCCCCCCGAAGATCTTTTGTGAAGGAAGAACTGCAGATAATCCCACCAGACACAGTTCCAGTCGCTTAATTATTTTTTAATTTAAATTAAAATGGCGGCAAGAATGGAAAAGGAAGAATCCTTACGTAAAATGGCACTGGAAGCAAGAATGGTGAAGGAAGAGTCCTTAGAAATAATGCGAGAAATATTTGATTATAATCTTGCTATTAGACTAATATTTAAGAAGATTGATCATGCCATGCTAGACAAAACCTCAAATTTTGATTGGGAGCAAGAATATATTAAAAAGATAAAAAAAATTCGAGCGCATTTAGCAGTAATGGATAATAATTTGGTTGAATTGGGTGATGATATAGTTAAGCTTAACGAACTGTTTTAATCTACGCAAATACATTTGGGTTTAAAATGGAAGCTCAAAGGGAAATGGCAGAAATGACAAAGGAAAAGTCTTTAAAATTAATGCAAGATTTATTTGAGTATCAGTATATCATTAAAGAAGTATTTGAGAAGATTGACAATCCCTGGCTAGAACAATCGCCAGACAATCGCTTTAAACCCCAAAGCTTTTATTTTGATTTTGATTTATGGAAACATGAATATTGTGAAATGACAAAAAAAATTAAAGCACATCTAGCATTAATAAATAATATTAATTTTGCTAAATTAGATGATGATATAATTGAACGTGCGATTGCTGAAAAATATAAGCCCATATGATTATACTATTCTCCAATGACCAATTGCATATGAAAACTCTGGATTAACAAATACTCTTTTTGTGTTAGTGCGGTCAAGAGACCGTTTTGTTACAACTGTTGTGTTAATCTCATGCAGATTAGATCGCAGCTTGTAATTGTCATGATGAAAAGTCTTATTGCCAAACAATGCTTCTTTGTAGTTGTCATGGGTTATGCTTGACTGCACAACACTACGAGATATTCCCTTTGCTTTTTTAACAACTTTTTTTTGGCTTGAAAGACTGTACATTTTCGACCTCAAACCAACAAACTCCTTGATCACCTCTCCAGATAATTCATCCTTCATCTTACCTAAAACCTTCTTATTAATATCTGAATGCAAAGGCGAATCTTTAGGGTAATCAGATGTGTCGTACCATCCAGCATGCTCTTTTGCTACTTCTAATTCCATGTCTTTGTAAAAATCTTCAGTAGGGATGTCGATTACAAAGGAATCTGTATCTGTGTACAGAACTCTGGACACTGGATACAAGGGTTTAAAGTAGTCGTAAAGAAATTCTAACATCAAAAGCTTCGACAGCTCTAAAACAGTAAACCCAATAAAAACGGGCTTGTCCAATTTGACTTTCTTTTTTTTTCATCATTATGCCAAAAAGCTGATCATGAAATCTTCTGAAGTCCTGATAATTAGGTTTTGAAGTCAACTTAATTGCAACGTTTTCTCTGGTGACCAATCTAACATCTTTACGCTTGTGCGGATTTTCCATAGTCTTTCCAAAACAGCTGTTGTTCATCAACTTGAAAAAGTCTTTTTCTGAAGCATCTGCGGATTTAGTTCTGAGATCAGTGTTCTTCATGATGTATGGTTTCATGAACTGTTCTTGATCAAAAGCAATTATACGATGAACAGCTGTCAACTTTAAACCATGTCTTAAATAAAATTGAAGAAGTCTGTAATGACAGACATAATTTTTTTTGTCACGAAGATTAGGCACAAGTTTAGGCGGTTCTGTCATTGCCATCTTTAGACTTTCTGCCGCTAATGGATAGTCATTATGGTAATCATGAAGTTCATGAGGATATTCTAAATCAACTTCTAGAATGAGACCTCTTTTACGATCAGCTTCTAGAGTAGGTAGCCATTTTAAAAACTTTTGAATGTCTTTTACACCTCCTGTGTACATTTTAAAGTTGCGTAATGGAAGTGATTGCGCCATTGCCCATCCATACAGATTGTTTGCATCTAAATACATAAGATAGTTAGACCTTTTACTTGGATCATAGTCGTCCAAGTATTTGTTGTTTGCTTTACAGTAATGGTGCGACGCCATACTGATTCCCCCACGCAATCCATTTTCAATCATCTGAAGCATTGGCAGGTCAGACAATAAATCAATTTGTACTCCAGTAAATTTTAAGAAAGCGTCCCAGCTCATCCCAGGCGCAGAAATATAATGCGCAGGATCCAGGCTGTAATGTTTCATGCAGGTCTTCCTATAATTTTCAAAGACGTCCGCCAACAAACAGGTATCCGCCATTAAATAGGAATCATGATAGTCTCCCATCGTTTTACACTCTAACTTCTGCCACGCATCTTGAGCATAAGAATAATCAGAATCACTGATGTCCTTTCCTCTAAGACTACTAAAGAACGCGCCTTTAGGTGGAAGGGCTGGGTTATCAAACCTTTCCCAACTGTTCATGTACTCATAAGGATAAACGCCCTTTCTAACAAGAGTTGGTCAAAATATTCTTCTGTTATTGGGCAGGACTTTAAGGATCCTGCCAGTGACTCTAAACTCCCCATCAGGTGTTGCATAGAGTCATAAAAAGATAAATTATTTAAAGTGAAACACATGTACTTTTCTGATGACTGCGCAATGCATGACACCCTAAAGGCGCTAGTTACTGCTTGCATTATAAGGTGAGAGTCGTAACCTCGCAAGTTGTGAAAGAATATAGGAAGTCTCCAAGTCCTAGGATCAAACTTTAGTTGAAGATTGCAATTGTTATGCGCTGCTCCTCTAAACTTTCCGCTAATGTGATCATGGTCTCTTACTGTTGGATTTAAACTTTTAGGTGTTAGCTCTAAACCACAAATCCAACAGTGAGTGGCTGAGTCATAGCGATCTTGATCTTCGGGGGTCATCTTAAGATCGGATAAGAATAGATTATTAGAACAGGCATTACGAACTTCTTGCATGCGTTTTAAGAAATGTTTTGCTGCATGTGGTCCTCTGTATAATTCTGGCTTTGAATGTTCACCATCTGACCTGACAACAATAAAGGCAAATGAACAAATCTGGTGGTTATTCATTATAACTGTTTTTGGTTAATGTTTTGGAGCTGGCCCCTCATAAGGAACAATAAGCGATTCAAAGTCTGCGTAAACAACATATGGAGACCTCTGGAGTTTTTTGTAATTCTTAAAACTAACCTTACTGCCTTCTCTTGGCATAATTAGTTCTGTATTGCAGCCAACTGGGCTGAGACAATGTTTTACATGTTCGCTCGCAGCTTGAACGGACGGAATTCTTGTTAAACATTTTCTACCAAATTCTTGTTTGCTATGTTGTTTTGTAGTATGCACTAGTAATCTACTCATTGTGCGTATTAGAGTGTAGTGCAACCCATTAAGGCTTTGCATTAGGAGTAAGTCTACATGAGTTTTGGTTGGTTCGCCTATTGTTGGACTGTTCTTTGACACTCTAATTGGCAGAAGGTTGGTTTCTTCAGACCATGCGTATACGTTAACAGTTATTGGCGGATTTTGTTTTTCAAACTGATCAATTTTGTCTACAGCCATAGGAAATTCAAGGCCGTTAAAGTTAAGATCATTGGCCCACTGTAAATAGTTAGATACTCTCTCTGCATTTTTGGCAACGTGATGCAGCCTAGCAAGAACGCACCACATAAAACATTTGTCGTCTGAATTTTTTATGTTCAAAACTGCTTTCTTTGCAACTAATGTTGGAGGCAGTGGAATGTAAGACTTGCCTACAATCGGCTCATACTTAGCCTGTCTTAATCTGATGTCTAGGACTTCACCCTCTGACCAACCAGAGCCTCTCATTTTAGCTGCTTCAGAGGCTTCATTAAACTGTGTAAGAAGTTGATCTGCCCAACCGGGTGTTAAGTCATTATAAGAAAGAATAGTCTGCTGTTTAGTTGAGACCCAGACTTCTAGATTTTCTTCGTTTATTGTTATATAGTCGATTAAAACAACTACCCTTACTTTAACTGGAGGGTTTATTGTTAGTTTACTTGGAACTTGAGAAATAGCATGTACAACGCTTGCCTGCACGTTTGTCGGATCAATAACTTCTAAAACGACCTCATTTAAAGCTTTTGACAAACGCTCTTCCTCGAGCATTGCTTCAAACAATTCATCTGAACCTTCATATATCTTATCCATGCTGAGTTTCTTTTCTAACTCAAATATTTATTTAAATTAAAAAAAATACTTAATCAGAATCAATATCAACGGTCTTTTTGTGCTTGGACTCATAAACTAAAGTATAAACGCCCTTTGGGGTTGTTAATGTGAGCTGTTTAGAACAGAGTTTAATGTTTCGTTTACTTTTTTTAAACATTCCTTTTTTATCTGGTCGGTGTCTGGCTGTTGAGAAAAAGTTGCCCTTGCCTTTTTTGAAGATCAAACTTTTGTCTTTTGTAGTCCTCAAAATCAGCCTGTAGGCGACTAAATTCTTCATCCGTGATGTTCGAGTCGGCAAGTGCTTTATTTATTGTCAGTTTGAAGGAACTAAGTTTAGCTGTTATTAGTTGAACCATAGCTGTGTGCTTTTGGAGTTTAGCTTTTATTTTTTTGCTGACAGCACCTGCAGCTAATGAACACAGGCCAAGAGTTAAAGACAAACCACCTAGAGGTAAAGCTGCCGGCGCACCTACGCCTGTTGCTAAGAGACCTACACTTGTTCCTGCTGATAGAGCACTAGCGGTCGATGCTCCAGTATTAACATATGTAACAGCATTAAAGACAGCAGAATACCTTCGTTTGGTTTTACTGTATTTTGAAAGGTCCTGCTCTAGTTGGGTTTGCATTTGTGTTATGTTTGTTAATCTGAAAGTTTTTATGTCTACAGCAACAGAGTTCTCTTCTTTGGGCACTTTTGGATAAACCTGAACAGACATGCTTTTTTAAAAAATAAAAATAATTTAGTATTGGATATCTTTTAATCTGTTATCTTTAATATTCAGCTGCGCATCATATATTAAAAACAAATATACATTAAGTGGTTTATCACTCTCTTTTTCTTTATCAATTTGAATGTTTATTACGTCTTTAACTGTTCTCCCACTCCCATGCAACTGATTATCCTCTGTCGTCCTTAGGTCAATCCATAAACCGTATTTCGTTGTTAAATAATCATCAAGTCTAACACTGTGAAGGTGTAGATCTTTAGACACAAGGTCTACTGTTGGACTTCTAGACCTCCCGCCTCCAAACAATTTTCTTATTTCATCAAAATGATGATAAGGTTTAAGCCCGCTACCGTAGACTTGGTTAGGACTACCCTCAATTGAACATTGTACTTTAGTTATTTTAGGATTAATAAACTTTTCAGTTTGTCTTTCGTATGGTTCTTCATCTTTACACAGCAATAAAATACCTTTAAGGGATCTTGCTGCGGCACTAAAACTAAAATTCCATATAGTGTCTGCCCTGCTTTTAGGATATTTAGTATGATGAATCACTCTTTCGTAATATATTGCTAATCCTGACTGATATTGTTGCTCAATCAGCCTTGCTAAGTTAGGGTTGCTAACAATGTCAAACTCTAACGAGATGTCGAAAATGCTGTACTTGGAATCAGTGTCTGTAGATTTAATGACACGTTTGTATTCATTAAAAGTTAGTTCATATGACAATCTGTCTTTTAATGCTCCTTGAAAGTATGGCGCATGCCGCTTAATAACTCAAAATCCAAGGGGATGGAAAAGCGATTTCCATACGCAAAATTTACAGCTTCGGGCTTGTTACCGTCTTTAGCATCTTCGGCGTCTATTCTGTGTTTTAGTGCTTCATCACTTTCGATTCCTTGAAACGCGAGGTCAGCCCTTTCATTCGCGGTTAGCCATAGATCACAATAGATTAGAAATATGTCTGCATTGTGTAAAGAAAATATTTCTTGCCCCTCAAGTTTTATAGAAATTTTCTTAACGATTGCCCGTCCCAGATTCTGGACTACTGTCCTGTTTGGGTCTGTTGCTGAATCAAGTTCTATTTTGAAAGTAAGCCGTGCAGATCCCGGCACAATCACTTCATCTGCTCCTAGGTCTGGAAATTTAACAGTAAGAATTTGATCTGAATCAATAGTAGATGGATTATTTGGAACAATAATATTCTGTTTATTTCCCTTCACGCCAAAGGGCTCTTTCAGTCTTCTATGCGGGTCAAGAATCGAGCCATATGCTTGTGACATTTTTTTATAAAACAAAATAAAAAGTTAATTATTTAAAAACATGGCAGGCATTGAAGGTGAAGAAGATTATGATGTTTTTGATCCTGGAGACGACATGAGTGAAATGACTCCTTTGACACATCCATTACAATCATTGCGGCGTGAATTAACAGAAAGTAAGGTCAAATCATTTTATCAAAGTTTAGGCCAAGAACCTCCCGAATTTATAGACCCTAATGATTTTGAAACAAAAGATGACCATTTGTTTTTTAAAAACGAGCAAGGACAACTTGTTCAGCTTACAACTAAACCAGACTCATCAAAGTTTTTAAAAAAGAGTACAATTAGACAAAGGCTCAGTGTGAGCGAACAAAATCGCCTTGGCATTACTAAACCAAAATTAGATAGGGAAGCAGTTGCTAAACTTCAAAACACACTAAAAGAACTCCCAACAGATAACCAAATACAAAACATGGAACTTAAAGATTTAAGCCCAACAGCAGACAAAATAATAGAAGCAGAAACCAGTTTTTCAGAAGAAACAGTATTAAAAACTATGCACGATCCGCCGCTACCTATGAGAGAAATAACGGCCCTTGATCATGCTTTGAGAAGCATCAGAGGCGAATTAACAAACAATTTAGCAAAACTGGGTGAACTAGATGAGCATATAAAAAGAGAAAAAGAAAAACTAGTTGAGGCTGATGACCACAACTTAGGACCTGGTGTTAAAGAAAGAATAACACAAAGACTAAAAGATCTTGAACAAGAGAGATCAGCAAGACTAGAAGTGCTGTCTACTAACCGAGAACAATTACGAACTCAAGTGAGCAGAATAAGAGAAACTATCCAAAGAATTTTATATGAAGACACAACGTTAGCAGAACGAATAAGAACACTGTTTAGAGAGCAAGGTGTCACATTAGCAAGTGTTATAACAGCCTTAGGATTTGCAATAAGTACACTGGTGTTGGCTATTACAGGCGGTGGTGGTGGGGGAGCAGTGCCACCAGGCCCGCCAACTCCGTCGTCAGATAAATCATGGGTAAAAAAACAACTCGATCACCTTGCAAACTTACTAAAAAAAATTAGCCAGTAAAGCAATAGATTCTTTGCCTAGTATAATAGGAGGGATCGTTAGCTGGCTTTTGTCTGCCGCAAGTAAAGTAGTTGGCTTTATGGCTGAGCACTTATGGGCATTAGTTGTCTTAATAGTTGGGTTACTCTTTAGTAAGATAAAGACCAAGTAATCCTAGGGCAGTTAATCCAATAACAAGTGCCGTCTTTTCATATTCATGGTCATCACGAACAAAGTCCGCGTCTTCAATGGCCTTTGGGCTTTGGGCCTTGGGGATTGGATGACTTAATCTTGGGGGGCCATCTTGTTTTTTTATTGTTTGTAATATTACTGGCTCAGAATTTATGTCGTTTTGTCCAACCTTCTGTTCATTTCCTGCAACAAGGATTTCATTGTTGTAGTTTATTATTGTTCCTACCTGGAGCCTGAGGTCAGAAGGTAGCATGTATAAACCAGTGCCGACAGCAAAGTCTACTTTCGATCTTGCGTATTGCAAAACATTTTGGTACCTTTTAATACTTGAAGGCAAATCAATTGCAGAATTAATGGCGTCCTCTAAATTTGCTAAATACTGTTTTTGGGCATCAAAGCCAGTAGAAGGATCAGTTATGTTAGATCTTGCCTGTGCTTGCGAACCTAGCAAACACCAAACATAAGTACGAATAGAGTCGTTTATTCGTTCTATTCCCGCTCTAGTTAGGCCCTTAGAAGTATCCAAAATAAATGTTGTCCATGCTGTTTTATGCTCTTGCTCTATGGACCCGAGGTGAACAGTTGTGCCTGAAGAGAAAGATGTGTAAGGAGGATTCCAATCATAGTTATACTTTCTGTGCACGCCCCAAAAATAAAGGGTGCCTAAACCATGATTAAGATCCAACTTTTGTCTAAAGTCTGTCTTTGGGTCAATATCAAATTCGTTACAGATCCTTTCAAAAGCCTTGTAATCTATTCTGTTGCTGAATGGATTAAACGTTTTGTCATTTGGTAATGGTGCTTGCAGTTCAGATAAAATACGTCTGAAGGTGTAATAAAAATGAAATCTATACACTGACCTCACCAAAGGATCAGGATGATTTAAATGATCAGCATACGACACTCCACACCCAGTTGATGCGCAAAACACAGCAAAGTTTAACTGGTTCTGATAAAACTGCATCGGATGACTGAACCACACTTTCGGGATGTAGTCTTTTTTAATAGGGGGGTTAAGATATCTGTTTAATGGAGTACTAACCTTTACTTGAAAGGCGTCAGACTGAGTCACAGAAATGTCAAGGGTGTCAGTTGTTATATTTTTAAGATTGTAGTGCGGCCCAACAGAATATTTTGCATTAGTATATTTGAATGCACTCATTTTTAAATTGTTTTAAAAATGTTTGTAACAATAACAACTCAAGACAGTCCTTCGTTTTTAGAATATGCTATTGATAATAACTGCGGAACCCAAAGGGTCGCACTCCATGAAATTTTTTACAAAGTCGTATGGTTTAATATAACTGAATCCAAGGAAAATAATAAGATTAAAAAATTTGATAATAGAGGAAACTTAGTTAGCCAGTTAACCATACCTGATGGTTATTACGGGTTTTGCTCGCTAAAAGAAGCAATGAGTAACTTCGACATTACTCTCAAACTTAACAATGCAAATTTGAAAATAATGTTGACATTCAAACCTGAAGAAGAAGTAGACCATTACCTTTTTGATGTAGAGCTAGCTAAAATGTTAGGCTTTGCAACTGACAATCATGGTTTTAGAGTTACATCAGACAAAACTACTTATGAGGGAGAATATCCGCTCGATCTTGCATTACATTCATTACTCTATGTTCATTTGGACGAGCTGAGCACTGATGAAAACTTATATGATGGAAGGCCCTCAACTGTTTTAAGAGCTCTTCCATCAGGGAAAGCTGCATATTGCGATTATGAAATTATACAATTCCCTAATTTACAGTTTAAAAGATTAGCTTGTGGGAGGGTCAGATCATTTAATATAAAGATCACAGATAAAACAGGGAAAGTCGTGAAATGTGATAACCTGCACATTGTTTTAGAAATAAAATAATACGTTGTTTTAAAAAATGTCACGTGGACCAGAAGAATCAGGAGTTACATTAGCGCCTGAGAGGTGTGTAACTTTAGAATTAAAAGACCTTGCAGACGTTGAGGACTTTGAACAGAACGGTGAGATAGGCACTTTGTATGGTTTTGAGTACACTAAAGATGGTTATTATAAACGCAAAGAGGTTAGTGACAGCAAAAGGTTTCCTAAACTAGAACAACTACGCAATGTAGAAGCAAATAATGCGGGTCAGTATGAATATAAAATAGTTCGAAAAACTGACAGCAAATGGCACTTAGAACCATATTTAGAATGGGACATAAAATTTGAATTCGTAAGCCCATTTACATTTTTCGACCGTCAAAAAAGTTTCAGAAAAGCATTGAACTCTGGCCCTTTACATGTAAGTCTTATGCCAGAGAACAATAGTCGGAAAGAGATCGAAATAAAGAAGTTTGGGAGCAAACAGTACATCCTCCACAGAAGAGAATCAGTTTTGAAGGAAGCTACTACAAAAGTACAGTTCTTTCCACGCACGTTATTAGGAGACACGTTCACAATGATATTTGAAATTTCTGTCTTAAAAGATGTGGGGAGGAATGGAGCTGTGGGTGTCAGTGACAACCTTATGGAAGGAATTCTTATTAGCTGGCAAAACTTAGACGTTGACAATCTTAAAGTTACTGTTGTGGTTCGTCACGATGGTGAAAATTTTAAGGTCGTAACAACAAGCAACAAAATCAATGTTAGTCTTAATAGAAACAATCTGACAAAACTGAGTTGGATTAATCTGACACATTTAGACCTTATAAGATTTTATTGTACTGATCAAATTTTGACGGATAGTATGATAACAACACTAACTGGTGTAAATTAAATTCTGTTATAAAACTATGGAGCAGACGACTTTGGTGTCAATGCCGATGTTAAACTTTATGATAAAAACCCCTCATTGTTCATTGATTTGTGGACAGACTGGTTGTGGAAAAACAATATTTGTCCTCGACCTATTACAAACAGTTTATCGTTATAATTTTGATCATATAGTAATTTTCTGCCCAACACTTAAATGGAACAAAGCATATCACGACAGAAGGTTTATATGGACGGATGATAAAATCTATTTGATTGATCCCAGCAATAAACTTAGCGAGTGCTTAGAACACTTTTATAGACAGTTTGAAGGAACTCAGACACTATTTATTATAGATGACTGTTCGGCAGAAAGAGACATAGTTAAAAAGAGAAACACTTTATCAAAACTGGCTTTCAGTGGAAGACATGCTGGGATAAGTGTGTGGATTTTATGTCAAAAATATAACTCAGTTTTAAAAGACTTTAGAGAGCAATTAAAGACGGTGGTTTTATTTCATATGAAAGACAGAGACGCATTTGATGAATGTATGCGCGAAAACGATGTTATTGAAAACGATCAAGAAAAACGAAGGATTAAGCAAAAACTTAAGTCTCAAAAGTTTTCTAAATTAGTGTTAAAAACAGATAATCCTACACATTATGTATGTTTGTAAAGTGTTTACTATTAGAGAACTATAAAATAGGCACTCTGGGTAAGCCGGCGGAGCAACAGCGAAACCGGCTTCAGCCGGTTGGAGCTGGCGGAGGTGGGTGAGCCAGAGTGCCTATTTTATAGTTCTCTACAATGAACAAATGCGTGTAACACCAGATTTAGTACATGCCATCAGTAAATTTAGCTTGGATAAACAGGGTTCTCGAAAATATTTAGACTCCAAAACTTTTTCTCTAATTTGTTTCAACCTTTGGCAACAAAGAACGAAGTGTATCTCGTCTTCTGTAGACATGTGACATAATGGACACCCAGTCTAAACCTAGTCATTAAACATTTTAGTTTTCGATCAATATTTACCTGTAAATATTGCTTAACGTCATGGGTATTACAAAAAGTTCTGTACATAGTAAATCTTTCACTAGTGTAAATGTAATCATTCCAGGTTTGCCATTTACAGTCAATCAAACGTTGAGGAAACATTGCTATGAAGTTATTTTCATTTCCCACACATTGATTTAACCACACATCACCAAAACAATTGCTATATAAACAAACACGCGCGCACATTCGATACCAGTTCATTTTTCCTCTAGCATCTAAATCATACAACATTTTATATGTTATGTAAGGTAGCCTATTTTCATCCATATGTAATAGCTTAAAACAGTATCTAATGCAGCTGACCGCAGAATTCACATACATGGGAAATCTGTTTGTTTTACCATACACTAGATCATTGGGGGTTTGCAGATCTACACCTAAATACCTTTTGAGAGCAAACAAATGAACTGACTCACAATAAACAGCGGATTTGTCTAACCCCCATGTTTCTGATCCGTATAACAGAACTGGCTGAACCCGCGTATCAAAAAGTTTTATAAACAGTTCAATGGAATTGTTGTTCAGAGCATACAGCTTCTGTACTATACATAACAATGCATTTTTCGCTCGACTGGCAAGATCTTCACAGGCAGCTGTGAAACCCAGACGAGTGGAGATAAATATTCCCGAACACTTGTTAACATTAAGTACAGGCATTATCACACCATCGTATCGCCATCGCTTCCTTACACTTCAATACCTCCCTTCCGAAATACAATTATATTACTTTTATTCATGGTAACCTTCAACTGAAGTGAGGAAGCAGCACGATGCAAATAGTTTAGCTGTGTCTCCAGCCCCACAGCAGTCTCTGACATTAAAACAACATCATCAGCTAAAAGAAGAATGAACAACTCAAATGCAGTATGTGAAAGCACAGCACCACGTTTTCCCTTATTACCTGTAGTGCTAATTCGTTTATAAAAACAGAGAATAATACAGGGCTACACGCTTCCCCCTGTTTCACTCCTGCTGCGCATGTTATAAGTAATCAGAAAGTTTTGAACCGCATCTTACTCTAAATTTTACATTTTCATACATATCGTAATACACTTGAATAATTCCCCATTTATGCCATTAACAAAAAAAATGTAGGCCATAGCAGATTTCTATTAATCGAGAGTCAAACGCTTTTTCGAAGTCTATGAACGTTACATAAAGTTTGCGATTATATGTAAACTGTTTTAGTACGAGTGCTAACAATGTACATATGTGATCCACTGTCGAATATCCTTTTTACAGCCGGTAATATTGTTCTCATCTATTCATTCTTGTAATCTGTTATTAATAATGGAACTATAAATTTGCTGCCCATATCAGCAAGAGAACAACCTCTATAATTATTGGGTTATTACCATCTCCTTTTCTAAACAAGGCAAAATAATGGACTCGGTCCAATTATCCGGTAACATCCTCTTATTAAAGGGTATTGAATAACTTTAAGAAAAAGTGTTCTATTTGATTATTTGAGTATTTCAATAATTCACCAACAATGCTATCAGGACCTTCTGATTTCCGATTTTTCAGTTTTCTCAAGGCCAGCAATACTTCTTTAGAAATCAGACGATTCATGTAATCATTACAGTCATTGTCAGCCAGAGTTTCAGGATTAGTAGGAGTATCTATATCTATTTATAATAAAGACTTAAAATGGCGGAACCACTTGTCAACCGTGATTTCGTTTCTTGGCTGTTCTCTATTAAAGAAAACTTTGTGGACAGTGTCCGAGAACTCTCTCTGATTCTTTACCGATGTGACAAGTTTGTTCAACAATATATTATTAAACTCTTTCCTTTTCCATTTCTGTAAATTTTTATATTCACGTCGAGCGATGGTATACTTTTGTTGGTCCTCTATATCCAGTGTCCTACGACTAACGCTAAGAAGTCTTCTCACTTTCTTCTTGTTGATTTCGCACTCCTGGTCGAACCAGTCACATGGTACCTTTTCTTTATCAACATTTATATGCTTCTTCATACAGTCCACACAGACTTTAATACATTCAATGAATAAACTTAATGCTTCATTAATATCAACATCTATTAAGTCCATAGCACTTTTCAACTTAATATATATGTTGTCTTTACAAAGCGAGTCATAAAAAACCCGCGTACTCACTGTTCCAAACGATTTTCTCTATCATTTGCTTGTTACTTTCCTTTTTACCAGCGATGAATTCGTTGTCCTGTGGAAATTCTACTCGAACCGCAACAGACATGTGATCAGAGTCAATCATTTCACCAATGCATACTTCATACACCAGTGACAATAACTCGTTCGAGAACATGTAATAATCAGTGACACTGCATCCAGAATCTGAAAAATGTGTATAGTGACCCTGAAGGTCACCCTTACATAAACCATGTAATATACTTAAATCTAAAGCAGTGCACATGTTCAAGAGTTATTTTCCATAGTTATTCAAAAATTGATCTTGAGAACACCTTTTTGAAGTATAAGACTCACTCTTATATTGCAATCCAAGAATATTCCCTGCCAAAAGTTCCGAGATATATTTGAAATTCTGCTGTTTAAATCACCCCACAAGAACACACAAACATCTCTTGTTGTCATAAATCAACCGAACAGTCTTCAAGCAGACTTATTCCATTATCTTGATCAAAATGAGTATCAAAAGGTGAACCTTCTGGTGGAACATAAGAAGACATATATAATACATATTTCTCTAAGCCAAACAATTCTTTATTAATAACAAATACACAACTCACAACTTTTCTGTAGCAATGATTTCTACAAGATAAGAGAAGCGAACTCTTTAATAATCAAGCACATTATGCCTCCTGATCGTCTTCCCTTTTGAGAAAGCTTTACTGCTGATGTGAAATCCTGTGAAAACATTGGATTCATAAAGGCCTCCACCAAGCAAACAAAGTCAAAACTAGAACGAAAAGAAATAATATCGTGATCTGTAAGTTTGGACAATAACCCGTTGACGAGAAAGGTGTCCTGCTTTTGAAACATTTCCATTCATCCCGTACACACTGTCACTCGACCGCTCACTCACACCGACACGATCAACATCCATGGTCTCGGCCAATACAAACTGGGGTGAACACAAAACCGGTGCTGGTCCAGACTGGATACCACAACTATTTCTGTCAGGACAAAAGCGCCATATGGAACTGGGCCAGCCGATTTCCTATATACACCCAAACACAGTATCAAAATCGTCAAGAAACATTTTCTGTCCTTCATTTCTGGACCACATTCCTTGTGTTGACGGAGAATGGTTAACAATAGGTTCAATAATTATTGCATATTCATGCTGACCGACAAACAAGCAAAGCAATGTAACACTGGTGAACACATTACCTCCGTTATAGCCATTTACTTATTACACATCAATACTTTTAATTGAATGCTTGATCACTATTAAATAATGACGAATGGAATTTAAAAAATTCAAAAATATTACATTACTCCGTCACGAGAAATGGTCTACATTTCACCCCCCCCCCCCCCCCCCCTAATAAATTTGTCACATGTATTTTTTGGTGCTTTAGAGTGTATAGATCACGAAAAATCATGTAAATATAAAAAAATTGGGACGCACTGTCCCTTCTGGCTTAATTTTGAAGGGTACCCGTCTCAGGTGCCGCGGCTGCTTTTCGTCGGTCCGAAACGTTTCATAAGTTTGGTGATCACCTGTGTCTTTCTTATTTAAGCTACGAGAATTTCCTTTATGTTTTTGTTGACAGTAATGCCTTCTGCACGATAGACAATAATCAGAACGATAATACATGCAATAAGGTGACCGCAGTAAAGCTACGTGTGTACCCACCGAATGTCACACGTTGCGAACAGTAAATTTGCCAAAGTGTTTGCAATAAACCATCTCTCTCGAAAACTGTGCAACTTATTAGAAACAAAGTACACCACAGTATCACAGAACAGTCTCTTGTAATTCTTTTGAGCTATGCCACATCACCATGGGCCTATGCTGATGCCCTCTGTTGCCGGGTTATCTCCCCTACCCTCTATTTGGCTTTGACGCAAATTTAATTCTTTACAAATTCATATTGGACTTTTTATTGAAAATAAAGTTAATATGCCTTTCCAAGTGTGAGCGCATATGTGTGTGTGTGTGTGTGTGTGTGTGTGTGTGTGTGTGCGTGCGTGCGTGCGTGTGTGTGTGTGTGTGTGTGTGTGTGTGTGTGTGTGTGTGTGTGTGTGTGTGTGTGTGTTGATGATTGTTCTCAGATGCTGGCATTGGGAGGCATTCTGTTTCATGGCGACATCTGCCAGACTGTATTTAAATCAAGCACAATCTCATCATTCTGATTCGCTTCCCTCGGCACAAGTAGAAAGCGACTCTTCTGATACGTAGGCTATGGCAGCTTCTTCTTCGTCGTCGTCAGAGTCTGGAAAATCCACAAGGAAGTCAACCATATCTGCTGGCAGGATGACGCCCTCCTCTTCTGCGGGCCACACTGGTTCCAAGGTGCCATCAACGTCAATCCATCCATGTCCATTGCTTGCTGCTGGAACATCACACATGGGTTCGAAAGCCCTCTTCCAAATGACAACTTGATAGTTGCTCCGTTTGATGTGCTCTTGAAGAGTTTGTTTGCACAGAGGCATACTAGCCATGCCAACGTTGTTCAATGTTCAATGGCTCATCTCCACATCTCTCCTTGAGTAGCTGGTGTCGGAGGTCATTAACACCGGTGAAACAATGTCTGCCGTACATGACACAGGTGAAGGTCTCAAGATCGGCTTTGACTTCTTCAGCGATGGCCCATGTACCTCCAAGGCGGGCAATTGTTTCCACAAATCTTGGATTCTGCTGAAGAACTTTGATGGGTTTAATTTTCCCAATGCCCTTGAATGCACTTGTTGTGTCGCAGCCGGTATAAGCATGAAGAGCCAGGAAGGCGGTGCAGTGCTGTTGCCCGTATGCTGTAGCGATGTCGGTCACGTTGATGAGCCGTTGTTTGTTCCCCATTCCTGTGTCGAACAGAATCACCACGTCCTTCAGCTGCAGAGCGAAGTGCAGGAAAATGAAGAAAATGTCCGAGTCGGGACTCGACGCGGACGAAGCTGTATCCATTCCGTTCAGCGTACGCACAGTAGAGGTCAACTCTGGAATCCGTCTGTTCTTGTGTGGATTTGAGCGTTGCGGTTGGCGTCCTTGTTGTCGTCAGCTCATCTGCCGATTGCAGCAGGAAGGCTTCTCCCTCACATATCAGCATGACTTTTTTCTGTCCTTGAATTTTGGCGCATTCTCATCTTTGCTCCAAACTTCGAGTAATACTTGGCTGATCTGCTTCTTGTTTTTGTCATTTGACAGAAACGTTTTCCAGTCTGCAGGACGCTTGGTGCTTTCTCCTTTCACGATGATCTTATCGCCAGTGCCTCTCCTTTTCCTTTCCATCACTTTGATTGAGTCCGTTTTGTGCATGTCTGTACTGAACACCACGTCCGTTCCCTTTGGCACCATGTCAAATATCTTCTGGCTGATCTCCCTGAAATTGGAAGGAAGCTGTTGCAAACAGTGAAACACTGCATTGCCATCGATCACAACCAGCGTCGCGTCATGGGGAGGTATAGCGGGATCTTCCATATCTTTGGTGAGGTAGTTGAACCCTTTTGCTTTGTCAGTCTTGTCAAGGAAATCGTCAGCAGTGGCAATACTGTAAGGTACAGGAGTAAGTTGGTATGTCATCAACTGCTTCAGATTGAGTTGAACACCTGCTTCCTGTGCCTTCGCAAGGAGTTGAAAGGCAAGGTTCCCTTGTTGTTTGTATTCCACAACCTTCTTCTTGGTAGTCTTCATGTGGACGGTTTTGTTCACCGATGCTATCGTTTTCAGGTTTAGCCGCTTGACTGGTTCAAAGAAATTGTCATTTGCCACCAGTCTCTGCGTAATGAACGCCTCCTTCACGGCTTTACCAGCTTTTTCTGCCGTCAACACATCATGCTGAATGCCGGCTGGGACAGATGCTCCAGATGACAGGGCGATGAGTTTGACCGAGGCTTCCTCACAGAAAGGGTCGATGAAACTTTTGATTGCATCCTGAGTCTTCATGACGTTGCTTTCGCTCTTCAGTATCTCAGAAGGACGCAAGTCACGATATCTACTGCCAGCCTCATCACCTTGTGTCATGCCAGCCATGTCGAGATCAAGATACTTTGACCTCTCATGGGTTGTCCTGACCCATCTTTGGTTGGCCTCCTGGTTCGACAGCAGTCTCGTGAGACCAGCGCCACCTCCGCCAGCTCCTCCTCGGCTTTTGGCGTGATTCATGAACGTTTTTCCATGGTCTTGTCCACTGCACAGCGACTGCTAGGAATGAAGGACCTTGCCACGCTGAAAGCACCTCGCTGCAGCATCTCCTTGGCTCCAGGATGTGACAAAGTCAATGTTTGCCAAGAAGACTGAGAAGAAGGTCAGGTAGCGTGCGTAGTTTTGTCCACCGAAACTGAAGAAGAGGTCTGGTATTTGGGACATCGTTTGTGCGTACAGCAGGAAGTCGTTGATTTTGACAGCCTCAAGGAGCGCTAGGACAAGCCATACATGATCGATGTACGACAACCAAAATTGTGCAGTTGGTCCAAAGGCTCCTTATCTGACTCTATCTCTGAACTGTTCGTACTCTGCCATGAAACTGAAGATAGCTTCATCTTGCTGAAGCTTAGTCAACGTCTCTTTTGAGAAGAAACATGAGGCGGTCTGGAGTTTGATCATGCTGTCTTCTGACAGTGTCGGAAATGACGTGTCTTCATCTCTGATTTCAAGATATCTTTCCAGCAGCAAGCGTTCTAGACTCTCAAGCATTGTCTTATGGCAGAACAATGCTTGTTCATATGTTTGCTAGACAGCACCCGTTGCCGAGAACCAGAAGAGATCACCAAGCATCTTGAGGTACGCGCAGGCAAGGTGGAAAGCACCGATCAGAATAATATGCTTCTTGTACCGGTCAGGTTAGTTCCCGAGATCGGGTAGGCTTTCATACAAACCCCAGGATCAAACGTAGTGATAACGTACTCTTGTCCAACCTCTCTCGTGGCCTTCTCTGCAAGTCGCAAGCACTCCTGGACTGTCTTGTACTCGGTGATTGGGTGATGGATCACAGGGTAGTAGTCCAATGTCTTCTTTGCCGGGTTCTGCCCACACTGTGAAATGAAGCCAGCCCACGCTGGTATTTCCTGATCTGACATGCTGCTGTATTTCCAGAGAAGAATCCAGTGGAGCTTTGAACTTTGAACCTCAACGGTCCAGTGCCTAATTGCAAAAGGCGGGCTTTTCCGCTGGTTTACGAAGCATTCTAGTAAACCCTCTCGTGTCAAATGCAGAGATTGCAGAAGAAGAAGCTGTCATAGCCTACGTATCAGAAGAGTCGCTTTCTACTTGTGCCGAGGGAAGCGAATCAAAATAATGAGATTGTGGTTGATTTAAGTACAGTCTGGCAGATATCGCCATGAAACAGAATACCTTCCAATGCCAGCATCTGAGAACAATCATCATCAACACACACACACACATACACACACACACACACACACACACACACACACACACACACACATACGCGCGCGCGCCCGCCTGCCCGCAAGCACACACACACACACACACACACACACACACACACACACACACACACACACACACATATATATATATATATATATATATATATATATGCGCTCATACTTGGAAAGTGCACATTAACTTTATTTTCAATAAAAAGTCCAATATGAATTTGTAAAGAATTAAATTTGCGTCGAAGCCAAATAGAGGGTAGGGGAGATAACCCGGCAACAGAGGGCATCAGCATAGGCCCATGGTGATGTGGCATAGCTCAAAAGAATTACAAGAGACTGCTCTGTGATACTGTGGTGTACTTTCTTTCTAATACGTTGCACAGTTTTCGAGAGAGATGGTTTATTGCAAACACTTTGGCAAATTTACTGTTCGCAACGTGTGACATTCGGTGGGTATACACGTAGCTTTACTGCGGTCACCTTATTGCATGTATTATCGTTCTGATTATTGTCTATCGTGCAGAAGGCATTACTGTCAACAAAAACATAAAGGAAATTCTCGTAGCTTAAATAAGAAAGACACAGGTGATCACCAAACTTATGAAACGTTTCGGACCGACGAAAAGCAGCCGCGGCACCTGAGACGGGTACCCTTCAAAATTAAGCCAGAAGGGACAGTGCATCCCAAAATTTTTTTATGTTAACATGATTTTTCGTGATCTATACACTCTAAAGCACCAAAAAATACATATGACAAATTTATTAGGGGGGGGGGGGGGGGGGTGAAGGACCGTTTCTCGTGACGGAGTACATGTTGTATAATATGAATGTCACAATCGTTTAAAAAAAGAGGAAAATTATGTTCTCAGAATTGAACAAAAATATTCTTCAGCTATACGGAATCACCTTTTTTTCAAAGGAAAACTCTCTCTCTCTCTCTCTCTCTCTCTCTCTCTCTCTCTCTCTCTCTCTCTCTCTCTCTCTCTCTCTTCCAGACCACATGTCACAGTGGTAATGGGTGATAGGGGTTGTGAACTGCGTTTCACTCGAGCAGTCAGACATCGCATCGCTCTGCAGATTCAACTTGAGTTTGACGGATATTTGCACTGTGCAGTCCTCTACCCTTGCCAGTGCCCCCATTAAGCACCATGCCAGCGGCACCGCTTGCTTTCAGAGCGAGTTGTGGCACTTTCGTCCACATCTTCATGGCTTTCATGTCACAACGAGAGATGAAGAAGATGGCCATGCGGATCGCCATGTTGACACCACGAACGAGGACAGACGGTGTAGCCCTAGGCCTGCTCCTCACGTTGATTTTCTGGGGCGGACTTCTTCTACGCTGTGGAGACGTGGAGCAGAACCCAGGACCCAGGTCGGACAGCTTGAGGCAGGCACGGCTCGGCACCTCAGGACGCAGGGTCAGCGTGGACAGGACTGGAGCTTCACCGGCGGACAGCAGACGGACGACATCCTCATCTCCTCAACAACCCACCAATGCCGACATCATGGGTATGTTGAGGACAATGAACTGTGATTTTAAAGAAATGAACGACAAATTTACGGACATGGAGAGGAGCATCAGTTTTCTAAATGACCAGCTCACTGCGCTACAAAGTGGTGTAAAGGATCTGAGGGAAGAGGTGGAGACTTTAAGAAAAGAAAATTCGGACCTGGTAAAACAGAACTCTGACCTCGTGACAAGAATGGAAAAATTAGAATTAAAAACTGACGATCTGGAGGGAAGGTCTAAACGTAATAATTTGATCTTTTACGGTATTCCCAGAGGTCAGAATGAATCTGCTGAACAGTGTGAAGATAAAATTCATGACCTCATTTCGGATAAACTTGAACTGACGCGGGACATAGAGTTTGATAGAGCTCACAGGTTAAATAAAAAATCAGACTCTCCTATCATTGTTCGTTGCTCCTCTTACAAGGACAAATTGCGTATCCTGAAAGAGAAGAGGAAATTAAAAGGGAGCGACGTTTTTATAGGAGAGGATTTTTCCACTCGTGTACGCGAAATTAGACGTGGCCTTACCCCTCACCTGAAGAGAGCAAGATCCGAGGGAAAAAGAGCAACGATGATTTTTGATCACCTGCTTGTTGACGGTAGAAAATATTTCCTAGATGATCAAGGTAACTTAAAAGAGTCCAGATAGGGGGGTGGCCGGCCACGTGAGGAAAATTTTCTCAACACAGGTGTGACAAGTGAGGGGAACCACAGAAAACATACACCGGTAGAAACGCCTGTCACTGGTGGCAGTGGCAGTGGTGAGCGGTGTTTTGTGGGTCAGGGCGGTGAGCTTGTGCAATGTGCTGAAAACACGTGCAGTGAAGTAAAGGACGCGGAATGTACAGATGTAAATAAACCGTTCTCCTTTTTATTATGGAATGTGAATGGCTTATTTTCTAAACTTACTGACCATGATTTTCTGTCCTTCATTTATGAATTTGATTTTGTGTGTTTCATCGAAACATTTATGGAAGAGTGTCGTGCTGATTCCTTTGTTGGCTATGATGTATTTTGTAAACCCGCCATTAAACTTTCAAAACAAGGGAGAAGGTCGGGAGGGGTAATTTGCTTGATAAGAAAGGAGTTCTCCTCCTTTGTTAAGACTATTGATGTTGATCATGATAATTTCTGTGTCTTTTTGATTGATAAAAAACTATTTGGCCTAGATAAAGATGTTCTATATTTTTGCTCTTACCTACCACCTGAAGGTTCTCCGTTTTATACCCATTTTGATATTGATAGTGGTATTAATTTGCTCGAAGAATGTCTCTTTCATTTGTTACTTTCCAGAGATGTTTATGTTATTTTGAATGGTGATTTAAATAGTAGAACCTCTAATATTTCACAGGATATTTCTGGAAATAATGATTCTGATAAACAGTATGACAGCCATCCTCTTAGTATTAACCGGCACTCTCAAGACTGCATTTTAAACAACTATGGAAAGATGTTACTGAATGTATGCACTGCTTTTGATCTGTGTATTCTTAACGGAGTGTGTAAAGGCGACCTTGAAGGTTGCTACACATACATTTCTGACTCTGGATGCAGCGTTGACGATTATTTCATATTTTCTAATGATTTATTTGCTCGTTTGTTTGATTC
This sequence comes from Conus canariensis, assembly GCA_033310375.1. Classification (NCBI taxonomy): domain Eukaryota; kingdom Metazoa; phylum Mollusca; class Gastropoda; order Neogastropoda; family Conidae; genus Conus; species Conus canariensis. Next base: position 14,132,821 of record CM065730.1, on the reverse strand, counting down.
ATGCAGGTTAAGTGTCTTAGAACGCATTGACTCTGATCATTTACCTGTGTCACTTCATGTTGTTTTTCCTAAAGAAAGTATTGTGCATGCCTGCAACCTTGAACAGAAATATGTCATAGAAAAAATTGTATGGAATGATGAAAATGCTAGTTTGTTTCAAGATATATTATATAGTGTAGAAACTCAAGCAAAGCTAGATAGTGCAATGCATTTATTAGATGTGGATGTAAATCGAGCGCTGAACATGTTTAATGCATGCATAAAAGAAAGTGCTGTTTGTATGAAAAGATGTATATCTTTGGATAGCAGTAAAACATCGACTGATTGGTATGATAAAGAATGTGATACTTGTAAAAGAAATGCAAGGAGATTATTACGAATTAGTCGTCGCACTTTAAAAACAGAAGATAGGGACGCTTATACAATTGCTAGACGGGAGTATAAGCACTTGTTACAGAGGAAAGAGAAAGTGTTCAATAAGTCTTTATTAGATAAACTCGTTTCATCTATAAAGTGCCAAAAGGAATTTTGGAGTAATATCCGCAGAGTTTCGGTCAAAAGAAGACAGCCTAGAAACAGTATTACTCTTGATGCATGGTTTCAGCATTTCCAAACCTTATTAGATTCAAATGTTGATAACACACCATTCGAAGAAGTGTTTGATGTAGGCAGTGGTGAGTATATGAACCGACCAATCACACAAGAGGAAGTACTATTAGCACTAGGAAAACTGAAAAATCGTAAGGCAGCTGGCCCTGACGGCATTATTGGTGAATTATTCAAACATTCTTCTAACCAGGTGGTAAACTTCTTTCTAAAATTGTTTAATATATTATTTGATAGTGGTACGTTTCCGGATAACTGGACTGAATCAATTATTCTGCCATTTTATAAGAAGGGCGATGTTAACAATCCCAGCAATTATAGAGGGATTTCCCTATGTGATATCAGTAGTAAATTGTTTGGAATGATTATTAATCATAGACTGCAGGAATGGATAGAAGAAAATAACATCACAGGTGATCATCAAGCAGGCTTTAAAAAAGGTTATTCGACTATTGATCATATGTTTACATTGCTTGCACTTGTACAAAAGCAGTTTTCTTATAACAGAAAATTATATGTAGCTTTCATAGACTTCGAAAAAGCTTTTGATTCGATAAATAGAAATCTTCTGTGGCCAGTCTTGCATAAAAATGGTATTAGAGGTAAACTGTATAAGTGTATTAGAAGTATGTATGATAGAGTAAAAACCAGGGTCCGCTGTGGATCGAAACTTACAGATTATATCAACTGTTCAAAAGGAGTAAAACAGGGCGATGCATGCAGTCCCATTTTGTTTTCTTTGTTTATTAACGAGTTAGCAATTGAAGTAATTAATAATGGTAAACATGGTGCTTCACTTTCGCTTGATGCTTTTGAATTGTTTATCCTTTTGTTGGCTGATGATGTTATTTTGATGTCAGAAACTGTTATAGGTTTACAAACGCAACTTAATAGTTTACACCGTGCTGCTAGATATCTGCAGTTAACAGTGAATATGGATAAAAGCAATATTATAGTATTCCGTAAAGGTGGATATTTAAGTGCTCGAGAAAGATGGTTGTATGACGGTAATCCTATGCCAGTTGTCAACGCCTATAGATATTTGGGTATTTTATTCTCAACTCGTTTGAGTTTTGTTGGTGCATGCAAAGACCTGTCAAGTAAGGCTAAAAATGTTTTGATTTGTATCATGAAAAAGTTACATGTTCTTAACAATTCATCTTTTACATTATTTATCAAACTTTTTGATACCCAGGTTCAGCCAATCGTACAATATGGCTCTGAGTTATGGGGATTAGATAAAGCGGCTACTTTCTGTGAATCGGTCCATGTTTTCGCATTGAAGAAGTTTCTAGGAGTTGATAGACGTACTCCAAATGATCTTATTTATGGCGAAACTGATCGATTTCCTATTTACATTGTCTCTGCCGTTAAATGTATCCGATACTGGCTGAAGTTACTTTACATGGATGATACCAGAATACCTCGTAAAGCGTATAATTTGTTGTATGATTTAGATACTAAAGGCAAAAGTAACTGGGTGACAAAAGTGCGACTCTGTTTGAATATGGATTTGGATTCGTCTGGTTGAACCAAGGAGTCGAGAATATAAAAGGCTTTTTACAACTTTTTCGCCAGCGACTGGTGGACTGCAGATGGCAGAAATGGTCTGACCATATTCATAATAGTGATAGGTTTGATTTTTATAGGAATTTTTCATATGCTCATAACTTGAAAACTTATTTGAACATAGATATAGATAGACATTTAAAGCATGTAACAGCAAAATTTAGAATAGGCATATCAGAATTAGCTTGTCATTATCTTAGATATCGAACGCATAATGTTTGGGATTTGATGTGTCCTTTATGTAGAGAGTCACAGGAAACAGAAATACATTTTGTTCTATGCTGTCCAGCTCTCAGAAACATCAGAGAAAAGTACATCAAGCCTAAATATTATAGACAGCCATCTTTGTTTAAATTAAACCTACTTCTGTCTTCCACTTCTGCTTTAGTTGCTAAACATTTTTCATTGTTTCTATACAAAGCCTTTAATTTGAGAGAAAGTGTTTCTTCTTGAACATGTGACAACGATTTGCTTTTTGTTTCATTATGTATTATAATTGTTTATAGTTATTGTGCTGTGTATGTTCACACACCCCTTCGTTAGGGGCCATGGCCTATTACGAATAAATTATCTGAATCTGAATCTCTCTCTCTCTCTCTCTCTCTTCTCTTCTCTCCTCCTCTCTCCTCTCTCTCTCTCCCTCTCTCTTCTGTTTTGGGGGACTGTCTTAATTTACTTAAATAAGTGTCATTTTGCACTGAGTTTTGTCTGTACTGGGGATTCTTCTTCTTCTTCTTCTTCTTCTTCTTCTTCTCTCTTCCTCTTCCTCTCCTCCTCCTTCCTCCTCCTCCTCCTCCTCCTCCTCCTCCTCTTCTTCTTCTTCTTCTTCTTCTTCTTCTTCTTCTTCTTCTTCTTCTTCTTCTTCTTCTTCGTACCCTTAAAAGAGTTCACATACTCGTACTTCCAAAACAGAAGCGGGAGATTCGACATCCTCACTTTTCAATACGGGGCGGTGCAAGAACGGTAGGAAACAATCTGTTTGAAACCATTTCTTTTTTTTTCCAGGCTAGTCGAAATAAGCATTATGAATCTTTGTTTTTTGACAATCTTGAGATCTAGACAGCAGCCATTATTTTCGTCACTGGCGTGGTTGTCTTTTACCTTACTGAATGATGCGTTAAAAAAGACGGTTTGCAGTTTGCTTGACTGACATGCAGAAGAACATGAAACACTGCAGACTGAAGCGCCACAGACACTCCATGGGCTGGAACGTTGAACTGGAACAGGACTCAGTACTGGAAAGAGTAAACGTCAGTGCGCCAGACATTGGCAGCCTGTTGCAGTCCATTGGAAGAGCCCGGCATTGCCTCATCTTGTGGCTTGGGTCTGATTTACAGCTCTCTCCCTGCTAGCAAACCCCACTTACAGACGGCAAATTATGGCTGTGTGCATGTCAGTATCAGACGTTTATTAATCGCAGTTCTTGCAGAGTTTCACAGCCCATGACGTTTATGTACGTGTTTATGTCGATTTATGTTTAACACGATCGCTTGAAATCGCGGTTTTTTTTCATGTATGTACTATTTTGACTTTTTCACCTTTACTTTATGTGGTTGTAAAACCCTTTATTCTATATGGTAGTGAAACCATGTGCCGGATGATTTTAAATACACAGGAATATAAGGTTATTCTCTATCGTTATCATTCTTGTCATCATCATGAACATCATCATCATCATCATCATCATCATGAACATCATCATCATCATCATCATCATACATCATCAATACATACTATTACTACTACTACTACTACTACTACTACTACTACTACACCACCTCACCAACCACACAACTACTACTACTACTACCACCACCACCACCACCACCACACACTACTACTACTACCACTACTACTACCACCACCACTACTACTACCTACTACTACTACTACTACTACTACTACTACACTACTACTACTACTACTTTTAAACAAAAGCAGACAACAGGCAAAGTTTGATACAACGACTAAACATATCTATACACCAGGATATCTCTGGAATCCAGCTGATAGTGCACTGAACGAACAGGCCGGATACTGAGTTTGATGTTCAACAGAGGGACTTAGTGCACAAACGAACAAGGACGGGATACTACTGTTAGAGTTCAGACGAGGACTTAGTGCACTGAACGAACAAGGAACCGGGGATACTGACGTGTTAGATGTTCAGACAGAGGGACTTAGTGCACTGAACGAACAAGGAACCGGGGATACTGACGTGTTAGATGTTCAGACAGAGGGACTTAGTGCACTGAACGAACAAGGAACCGGGGATACTGACGTGTTAGATTTCAGACAGAGGGACTTAGTGCACTGAACGAACAAGGAACCGGGGATACTGACGTGTTAGATGTTCAGACAGAGGGACTTAGTGCACTGAACGAACAAGGAACCGGGGATACTGACGTGTTAGATGTTCAGACAGAGGGACTTAGTGCACTGAACGAACAAGGAACCGGGGATACTGACGTGTTAGATGTTCAGACAGAGGGACTTAGTGCACTGAACGAACAAGGAACCGGGGATACTGACGTGTTAGATGTTCAGACAGAGGGACGCACGGACGCCATATAGAAACTTCACACAAAAGACAGTATACGAAAAACGAAACTTTAGAAATGAACAGATCATTCACATACATTCCCCCTCTGCCCTTCAAAACATTGAAACTTAAACCCTTCAGATGTCTGAAACAGATCATTCACATACATTCCCCCTCTGCCCTTCAAAAACATTGAAACTTACACCCTTCAGGAGATGTCCGATCAAAAATGAGGGAGAGAAATTTGGGTTTAGATA
>CM065730.1:14110347-14112847 GCA_033310375.1 Conus canariensis | reverse complement strand
GATTAGAATAGCAACTAATTCTCGAATAAAAATTGACAAGTGTTTGCCAAGGTAATATAATTTCTCCCCTTTTTATTTTGGTATTATAAAAGCTGCTCCTGTTCTATGGTCATCTAACACTGAGCCATCTGTAACAGTTTGAAGATGTTCCCTATATTGATTTTCCAAATGAGAATTTACATAATTGTTAAAAGATATGGTGATTGTTTTTATTCAGTTCAGTATCGTTTGTATCATAATTTGCTTTGGTTTGTTCCCATTTGGGAATGGGTGGAAAGGACGGGTTGACATCTATTTTACTTTGGTTGATGTTGGTTTTTATGAGAAGAGTAGATGTGTATGACTGAATAGATTAATTTGATTTTATGTCTTTTAGTCTTTTATCAAAATCTGTCCCTGAATTTAGAGATACTTCATTTGTACCGGAACTTTTCTGTGAAAGGTTCTCTAAAACAAATTTAGAAGAGGACACTTTTTTTCAAAACTCGTTCAAAGGTAAAATTCCAATTTCATTGTAAGTCCCAATGTTACATGTATGTGTGGGAACTCCAAGAGCAAGTTTATATGCTTTGCAGTCTGCACTTTGTAACTTATTAAGTAGATGCTGTGGAGCGCTGAAGAAGACTTCTTGAGCATAAATCAATCTAGACCGCACAGGAGCAAAAGATAGGAGTGTTAAACTCTCTTTAACTTGTCCACATTTTTATTTGCTTATGATCTTTAGAAAGTTTAAACTTTTTCTCGCTTGATTCAAAATCTATTCAATATGTTCCATGAAAGTTTTGATGTTAGATACACTCCTAGGAATTTAACAGATTTGACGTTTTTTTAAGACCGACCCAGTCCAGTCAAGGTAAGCTGCGGAAGTTTGTCTGGGTCATATCCAGAATTAAAAAGCATCATTTTTTTTTTCTGCCAGAGAGCATTAATCCGTTTTCATGTAAGAAAGTACTGATTTTGCTTAATTCATGTTGATTTTTTATCTTTATGTAATGTAATGATCTTAATGGGTTTTTTCTTTTCATAGTGACTTTCATCCACAGACATATGTCATCAGCAAACTGTACTTAAACTATGTCTTTGGATAAGCCTTTCGTTATATCTGCAATTAGGATATTAGATAATATTGGAGATGATACTGATCCCTGTGGAATGTGTGTGTGTGTGTGTGTGTGTGTGTGTGTGTGTGTGTGTGTGTGTGTGTGTGTGTGTGTGTGTGTGTGTGTGTGAGAGAGAGAGGATAGAGGGAGGGAGGGAAGGGGAGCGAGAATGAGAGAGAGAGAGAGAGAGAGAGAATGAGAGAGAGAGAGAGAGAGAGAATGAGAGAGAGCGAGAGACGGACAGATAAACAGAGACAGACCAGACAGACAGACAGACAGGACAGACAGACAGATTGACTGACAGAGACAAAAGATAACAGCATGAGATGTATGTCTCATGCATTTTGTGCTGTTTCATCGTGTGTGCCATCACAAGTAGTAACTAGATATCAATGCTAAATTACAAATCAACATGAAATATTACATCGCTTCACTAAAGGATTCAAAACCGTTTTGACTTTTTGATAAAACTGCTGTTTGTCTTATCATAAATAATACAACTCATTTTTTTCTCAGAGTTTGATTTCCGCGAAGAAGAATATCTCTGGGAATAAAATTCTGAGCAAAACGATTTACCTTACAATATACTGACACAACCAGCGAAACAACAACACCCGAAGACTGCAAGTTAAAAATGGCACTAGTTTTGACGGGTTCGAAAGAGATCCGAACTCACTACCCGTGTCACAAACTATGGTCTACGATGAGTACAGATAACTATCAGTTTTATACTCTGAGTGTTTACAATCTATGTAATTGTCCTTGAACATACGGACATGCGTACTGGCCTTTGTTTTGGGTTCATGTTCGATGCGTGGTCCGCGCGTTATCGTGCAATTAGATTACGAATCGATCTCTTCACGAAGCTGGTTTGATACGACTTGTTTTCGGTGAAGGTCAGTCTTGTCAAAATGGCTGACAGGTCTAAAGTACTGCGATAAAGCTTGAAAACATACGTGACTGGATACCTCTCTCTCTCTCTCTCTCTCTCTCTCTCTCTCTCTCTCTCTCCTCTCTCTCTCTCTCTCGTGTGTGTGTGTGTGTGTGTGTGTGTGTGTGGTGTGTGTGTTTATTAAGTGATGGACGAGTACCGCGATCAGGTACCACTGTCTACTTGTCCAGTTTGACTTGGGAAATATGATTTGACTCGTGGGAAACATGAACTCCTTTTGTGGACCATGTTATCCAGACTGGCACCACAGAATGATGATAAAATGCTGTTCCATATCGGCTTATTCTGGGGTCACGTTCCATCTTTTGAGAAAGCTTACATAAAACTGGTTCAGAAGTTTTCATGGCATTCTCATGACAGACAAACGAACCCACGCCGATGTAAAGCTAACTTCCTTTACCAGAATGATGGCTATGTGAGTTCTACATGGCTGCTCCTTTACGAGAAC
>CM065730.1:14077847-14105347 GCA_033310375.1 Conus canariensis | reverse complement strand
CTCTCAGAAACGCATGCATTAAGTGGATGAAACTCGACTGTGTGGTCCCAGTCTCCCCAACTGAGTCCGCAGCAAACTCAACTCTGGGTAGGAGCCGGTCGGGGCAGAAAAACCCACATGACTCTGATGGGATTCGAACCCACGACCTCCCAGCCGGGGGTCCGCGACGCTAACCACTTTGCCACGGCGGCTGGTATTATGTGTTTTTCTAGTCGGTGGGTTTTGGAACGTTCGTTGTAAAGGTGTTTCCCTTGAAGAACTGCATAAATGTTTCCAGAAATGTGTGTAGTTCAAATGATTATTCCTTTCTAATGTCATATTTTGTTCTCATAATATCAACGTTAACTTTTATTTCAGATGTGATGCACTCTCGAATCATGATGAACACTGGATATATTTTAGCCATGGAGTGTCAGACATTTATATATTTTGAAACAGGCCTTTGTGTGTCTGTTTAAGAAAGGACGCGCTGTCTATTTTCTGTATATGTCACCAGACATTCAGTGTATGACATATTGCTTTTCTACTAAGCCCGAAACGACGTACGTTATCTAATTTTGGAAGATCCAGTGTTTATGTAGGCGTAGAAGATTCTCGCAGAATTCGGAATGTTTTCTTGACGAGGGAATCTTTATGACACGCTGCTGGAAAGACTGGAAATATGTGAGCTGCTCATGTCGTAAATTGTTAAAAAAAAAAAAAGAAAAGAAAATCACACCAGCGCCGTAAGTCAGTACTGGTGTGATCAGCTACGATAAATGTGAGTCATCACATTTGTTTTCAGCTCTGTATCTGTACTTTCCCACCTCTAGGTGTGCAGTGCTTCGTTTAAACAGGAGTGTTTAGCGGCTGTTGTTGTTGTTGTTGTTGTTGTTCATCATCATCATCATCATCATCATCATCGTCGTCGTAATCTTCTTCTTCTTCTTCTTCTTTTTTGTCTTTATGTGAATTCTGCTCCAGTGTTTTGATGTTTTGATCGCTGCGGAGAACTTCTGGACTCAGACGTCTGACCAACGATGTTTAAGAACACTGCTGAAATAGGAATATGCAAAGCAGTCGAGTGTTATGTATGCACGTAAGGTGTCTGTTTGTCACAATCCAGTTGCTCATTTTATGAATCAGTCAACAAGATTTTATATATTTCATTTGTTTATTTCAAACGCCGCACCAGACATATATGTTCCGTCATCGGATGACGTACTTTCGATAGTATGCTTCTGACGTAATAACACAGACTTAACGTTGCGTCATTTTATTAGGTTTTAGCGAGCAGTCAAGTGTTCTATTTTCTTTCTTTTAACTATGACTAAGTCATCAAAAAGGTGCATTGTAAAGGGATCATCGCCGGTACATAAGATAAAGAAAACGCTCGATCCAACCCGGCAAGTAACTTTTACGTGTAGACGAGGATGCCTGGGTCTGTGGCGGAAGACCTTACTCCTTCGCTACCACGGCCAGGTCCAAGACATCCCAGGTTTCAATGTTATCTGGCAAGACCAGGACAAAGGTGGGAAAAATGATTTGCATTTAAAACTTGATGATGAAATCCACTCCTCAAATCCTATTTGCCTTCCGGACAGTGAGGAGCTTGCGCTCACAAAGGTGACCATTTTTTTCAAAAATGAACAAAAACTGAAAATAACTGTTTACTATTCCACATTCAAAGTTTTGATACAGGGGAAAAGTTGTATGCAGTGGATAAGGGAAGAATTCAGAATTCTGAAAGAGCTAGTTGAGGCCCTCTACGATCAGCACGCGGGTCGAGAGGCCTCTATCAAGGCCATCAAATCTGTGCCTCTCCCTGCTCAGATCTTACAGATTACACTCCCCGCACTGTCGTCCTCCACAGCCTTATCCACACCTTCGTCTCCCACACCCTTGTCAACACCATTGTCCTCCATTCCATTGTCCTCCTCATCAGTGTCCTCCATTCCATTGTCCTCCACATCACTGTCCTCCATTCCATCACTGTCCCCACCATTAACCACACCATTGTCAACCACACCATTGATCACACCATTGTCATCCACACCATTGACCACACCTTTGTCATCCACACCACTGACCACACCATTGTCATTCACTGTCCCAAGTAATAGCATCACACCATTATCTACACCATTGCCCTCTGTCCCCCAAAACAATATCTCGACCTGTGAGGTATTGCTCCCAGAGTGTTCTAAGCCCTGTTCTTCCTTGCCTATGGGGGGAAATACTTCTGGACTTACAAATGCTAACTTCATGCTTTTGCAACAACAGATCTCTGTCCTAGAAAGGAACATGTCAATTCTTTACAATGAAAATAAATCAATGAAAACACAACTGACCACTGTACAGTTTGAACTCAACACTTTGAAAAGCCAGCACACTCCCACATCTTCAGTTTCCACACAGACAAACATTCCACCCCAAGATACTGTGGAGGAGATTTCTATTCCTGTTTCAAATCGTTTCTGCATTGACAAAAAGATTGAAGAAACTGCTTCTCCCAGTAAATCCCGTTTCCAAATCGTGAAGAACAGAAACAAAATCAAACCTGATACTGATGATATGGTCCTTAGTCCCTCTGGATCACCTCGTAAAGCCGTCAATACTGAACGATCACCTTCTGACATTTTGTCAACCCTCTCAGTCCTGGACAAGGCAACAAGCGTACTGATTGGGGACTCACTGATCAGATACATAAACCCCAGACTAATGACAACTACAGGTAACTTTCTGAATAAAATTTGTGTACCTGGGATGAAAATTTCTGATCTTTTGCACTGGCTTGATACGTTAAAAGAAAACAAAAAAGTTCACCATGTAACCATTCATGTGGGTGTGAACGATTGTCCGTCAGGGGCCATTACAGAAGATACATGGGACACTCTTCTGTCCAGTGTTCGACGTGCTTTCCCTGAAGCATGTATACACATGAGTTCCATAGTTCCTGCTGTCGATGATCATAACCTCAACAACACAATTCTTCCTTCTAACAAAAATCTGTCTGCCGTGTGCAAACGCTGTGAAACCCTCTTCATTGATCATTTCCCATCATTCAGACCCCCCTCAAAACGGAGCCTCTATCATGACCATATTCATTTAAACAAAACCGGAACTGCACAATTGGTTCTGGACCTCAAAACAGCTGCTGATACAAAACATTCATTAGAGAGCTCTCGTTCTCAAAGCACAGCAAGCTCTGGAAAGTCATCAGCATTCAGAAATCACAGAAATGTTCAGAATGACAGTTACAACACAACTTCTTTCCACCGTTCCAGTCAACACAATAGAGCGTATCGTCACTCAAACTCTGTCTATTTACCATCCTTCCATCATCGCTCATTCCCACAAACCGTGTCTTACAGTGAAATCCCATCAACCGTACCCTGTCATGACCTTCCACTAAACGCCGCTCACCCTGATCATCCTGCATCCGCAATTCACCATGATTTCTATGCATCTGCCCCTCATCCTGACTATCATGCATCTGCCCCTCATTCTGACTATCATGCATCCGCCCCTCATCCTGAATACCCTGCAGCCTCCGATCGTCATAACTACCCTGCAGCCGCCGCTCACCATGAATACCCTACAGCCAACCATGACTACCGTGCAGCCTCCGCGCACCGTAACTACCCTGCAGGCGCCGCTCACCGTAACTACCGTGCAGCAGCCGCTCACCGTAACTACCCTGCAGGCGCCGTTCACCGTAACTACCCTGCAGGCACCGCTCACCGTAACTACCCTGCAGGCGCCGCTCACCGTAACTACCCTGCAGGCGCCGCTCACCGTAACTACCCTGCAGGCGCCGCTCACCGTAACTACCCTGCAGGCACCGCTCACCGTAACTACCCTGCAGGCGCCGCTCACTGTGTCTATCCTGCAGGCGCCGCTCACAGTGACCACCATGCAGGCGCCCCTCGCCATGACTACCGTGCAGGCGCCCCTCGCCATGATTTCCGTCCAGCTGCCGCTCACCATGACAACCCTGTAGCCGCCGCTCACCGTGTGTTTCAACAGACGTCCCCTCACCGTGTGGGGCGGCGCTACAACATCTACTCGCGGTCATCAAACAGAAGAAACGACAGTCACAATTTAGACCAAGTAAATCAGTTCTGTGATTCAAGTCTTGGTCACCAAAATATAAATGTTGACCTGTTTCCCGGACATCCAACTCCCTTTTCTAGCCTGCCTCTCTGTTACTCAGCAGACTGCTTTCCCCCTCTGATGCCCCACCCCCAAATTAATTCTCTTATTTAGTAGGGGTTCGGATTGCATGCTATTCCACTCATTAGCAATCATCAGGACTTCCCTGCAACTTGAGTGTCTATTGTGAGCCATGAAATGACCAATGCACTTAGTTGAACTATAATTATTCTGAACTGATTATTTCCGTATCCTCTCTATTTCACGTGGTAATTCTGTATATCTCCAGGTAGCGCTGCTTCCCTCCATTCACTAATGTCAACCAATGTGAATGTATCAGACTGGCCCGTCAATGACGGTCTGCGCATAGGTCACCTAAATATTTGTCATCTCATAAACAAAATGTCTGACGTATCAAAAATCATTCATAATAATCATAAACCTTTCCATGTCTTTGGATTTTCTGAGGCATGGACAAACAGCCGCGTTGGTGACAATTCTATATCCATTCCTGGATACTCAATAGTCCGGAGAAATCCTGAAAATATTCTTGAAACAGGTATTGCTGTCTACGTCCAAAAAGATGTCCCATACAAAATTCGTAACGATCTTTGTCACAAAAATATTGAAATAACGTGGCTTGAAATTCAGTCAAAAAGTAAGACATTAGCGTCAATTCTTGTCGGATTTGTATACAGACATCCTAAAAGTAAGTCCAGCTGGTATAACGATTTTTGTGAGATGATGGACACAGTATGGCTTTTGAAAACAGAAATACTATTATTGGGAGATTTCAATATAGATCTGTTTCAGTCTTGTTCTCAATGGTCCAACATTGCTAATTCATATAATCTTCATCAGTGCATTTCTTTACCGACTAGAGTTACTTCAAAATCTAATACCCTTATAGACCACATATATTCGTCGAACATTGCTGCACTTACAGAAATATGTGTACCGCCTACTGGTGCAAGTGACCACAATGCTGTTTGCGTAACTTGGAACAAAAAAGGTTTTAAAGTTCCAAAAGCAAGTCATTTGGTAATCACATTTCGTTCATTCAAAAACTTCAACTTACACGCTTTTCAATCTGATCTCATTTCCTCGCCTTTTGCAAACATCTATAGCTACACTGATCCAGATGATGCCCTTGCCTTTTGGACGAGAACCTTTCTGAATATTGTCGACAAACACATCCCATTGATCCAGAGGCGAGTCAAATCAGATATCCTGCCTGTCTGGCTCACTCAGGATGTTCTGAATGCCATGGACGAGAGGGACAATTTAAAAAGTGTAGGCTCTGACAAAGAGTATAAGAGAAAACGCAACATTATGAAGTACATGATTAGAAAGTCTAAATGTGATTCTTTCAGAAAGTTGGTCCAAAATAAAAACAACGGAGCCTCTATTTGGAAAGCTATTAATAAACTTACCGGACCGTGTTCATCAAGACAGGAATGTTCCATTCCAGTAGAAACACTAAATGATCATTTTGCCAATATTGGTAACAAGCTAAACATAGGGAAAGATAAAACTAGCATTTTTGACACTGCGAATTTACAGAAATTTTGTGATGCAAGAAATATGCACGCAAAGTTTTCTATCCCCCTAATATCTGTTAATGAAGTGTTTTTATATCTATCAACTTTGAAAAATAAAAGTTCATACAGCTTTGATGGAATCAGTCCCAAGATATTAAAACTATCTGTACCATATATTGTAGATTCTCTTACATACCTCTTTAATCTATGTTTATCTAAACATTACTTTCCAGAAGCATTTAAACATGCAAAAATTATCCCTCTGCACAAAAAAGGGAATTTAGATGATCCAAATAACTACAGACCAATTTCGCTGCTATCGTCCGTCTCAAAGCCATTAGAACGTCATATCCATCACCATCTATCATCTTTTATTGAGAAACATAAACTGTTGTATATCAATCAGTCAGGATTTAGGAAACTACATTCATGTGAAACGGCTTTGTGTCGGATCACAAATTTGTGGCTAAAAGATATCAACAACAGGAAAGCAGTTGGTGTAGTTTTTATTGATTTAACAAAGGCTTTTGATTTAATTAATCACAATATACTGCTAAAAAAGCTTAATGTTTACGGCGTCGACAACAATACGGAATCATTTTTTAGATCTTATTTGTCGAACCGTACGCAATCTGTTTTTTCACGAGGTGTTATTTCTTCTAAAAGACTGTTGCCAAGAGGCGTGCCACAGGGGTCAATCTTAGGTCCCCTGTTGTTCTCCCTCTACATAAATGATCTCCCTTTATCAATTCAAAATGCAGTGTGTGATTTGTTTGCTGATGATACATCTTTACAATACTCTAGTCATAGCATCGATGAAATTAATTATCATTTAAATGCAAGCATGAAATCAGTGGAAGGCTGGTGTGATTCAAATGACATGCTTGTTCATCCTCATAAAACCGAGTCTATGTTAATATGTGCACGTCAAAAAAGACAAGTCATAAAAGAAGCAAAATTAAAAATAATGTACAAAGATAAAACAATAAAACAAGTTACAAAGCACAAATTATTAGGCATCATCATCGATGAAAATCTTTCCTGGCACGATCAGATCCATAACCTAATCAAACAAGTCTCGTGTTGTGTGTTCCAGCTGTCACAGATAAAACACTTTCTCAACGAACATTCACGAAAAATGTATTATTTTGCTTTTGTTCAGGCTCGATTAGACTACTGCTCTATTATCTGGGTAAATGTGCGCCATCTACTTTAAAACCACTTTGTTCATTACAAAAACGAGCCATTAAGATGATCAGCTGTCAGAAACAATCCGATCCTTCTATGCGTGATGTATTTAGGTACAATAGAATACTGCCTCTTCACTCATGTATAACATTCAACACTCTGATTCTTATGCACAAAATTGTTCATGACGCATGCCCAGATTATTTAAAATCAATAGTACATTTACATCACCATCATGATTCGCTCAGATTCGTTATTCCTAAAGCTAATTTAGATTTATTCAAAACAAGTTTCTCCTTCTGTGGCTGTAAAGAATGGAACACACTTCCAGCAAAACACAGGAATATTTCCCAATTATCAGCTTTCAAAAATGAAGTAAAGTTACTTCTTTTTGATACTCATGACTGACCTATGCGTAGACATTAGCCTGACTATACATACTTACCGGAGACAAAAAAAGTGTACTGCTGATAAACGATGCAGTTGATTGAGATGTGTGTGTGTGTGTGTGTGTGTGTGTGTGTGTGTGTGTGTTTGTGTGTGTGTGTGTGCGTGAGAGAGAGAGAGAGAGGGGGGGGGCAGGGAGGACAGAGAGAGAGAGAGAGAGAGAGAGAGAGAGAGAGAGAGAGAGAGAGAGAGAGAGAGAGAGAGAGAGTTTTTAAGCATGAAATCGTTATATTGATGTTATTTTGTAATTCGATGTTACCTTACTTTTTTAAATTGTAGTTGTTGTTGGGCAGAATTGTAAAAAGGCCTTCAATGAGCCTAATTCTCAACCCATTAAAAGATTCATTCATTCATTCATTCTTCTTCTCCTTTTTTTCTTTCTTTCTTTCTTTCTTTCCTTCTTTTCCTTTCTTTCTTTCTTTCTTTCCTTCTTCTTCTTCTTCTTCTTCTTCTTCTTCTTCTTGTACCAGCTACACTTTGTGTGTCTGGGGACTAGGACTGGGAAAATTAGATACAAGATTCCCAATAAAAGATGTGAAGGGCAGAAGGGGAAGAGGGGGAAAGGTGTAAAAATACATGGTACAAAGCCAAGCCATCCGAAGATGTGGTGGCACCTACTGGTGAGTGTGACAATTACACTCCTTTTTCCGATGACATATTAAACCATAAAAGACGTTAACATCTTTCCAGGACCACTTTGAAGTGTTATTCTACCAAAGGGGACCAACAGACAGCATACATGCACCAGTATGTCATATATACATGCACCAGTGGTCATAGCTGACCATGGATAGAGTATATCCGACCTCAGATTTATATCTGTCTGGGCTGTCTGCTCGCCCCGAACAGAGTCGCCTGTGGCTGTAGAGACCGATACGAGAGTGGCAGTCTCTGTCACAATGGTCACATCTGTATGTTGACACTGGTTTGTTGGCTGTCATCACCTTTTTGCGGGCTCGCTTTTCTGCTGTCGTAGCTGTCAGTTTGTCTTCGCCAATCTGCAGCTGTTTCTTGAGAGTGCTTCTCCAGCTGTTGCGGTCTGCTGCGAGGTCCTCCCAGGACTCGGTGTTGATCTCAACCGCCTTCATGTCTCTTTTGCAAACGTCTTTGTATCTCAGCTGTGAGCAGCCAATGCTGCTCTGCCCTGCGGCAAGCTCTCCATAGAAGACGTCTTTTGGGATGCGACCATCCTCCATGCAACGAACATGGCTCAGCCAACGCAGCCGACGCTGTCTCAGCAGGGTATACATGGTAGGGAGGCCAGCGCGAGACAGGACTTCTGTGTTGGTCACCCTGTCTTGCCAGGAGATGCCGAGTATCCGCTGGAGCGAGAGAGAGAGAGAGAGAGAGAGAGAGAGAGAGAGAGAGAGAGAGAGAGAGAGAGAGAGAGAGGGGTTATAGGACAAAGCTTTCTTCTGATCAAACCAACGACATCTCCCGAAAGCCCCCATCCCCACCCCAACTTCCCCACCCAGCCCCCAAGTTTGAAAGAGGCGACAATACATAATAGCCAGGGAGAAGATCATTTATTTTCTGTACTACAGTTTTCATTAAATAGGTGAAATCATTAGAAAGAAAAAAAATTAGAATTGAAAGTGTTCTATCCAAGTTCATTGACTTTTGTGATATAAACACCAAACAAGGGTTCGTTATCACACACCTGGAACAAGGTTTGTACTTGTGTGACATTGTAGAACAACGGTCAGAGACAAAGGGACAAGCAATGACCGGTTAGAAATGTACTTTTGCTCTCCTTTCTTTCCACACACATCTCCCACTGTCAACGCCACTGGATGAACTGTTCGTATCCCGAGGTGAACGTTGCTTGGGCATTGAACTACTACTGTCAATACCGACAGGCTAGACAGAGTCAATCCACACCGGACTGACATGGACCGTTCAAACAGACAGAGTCAGTCCACACTGGACTGACATGGACCGTTCAAACAGACAGAGTCAGTCACACTGGACTAATATGGACCATTCAAACAGACAGGACCATTCAAACAGACAGGACCATTCAAACAGACAGGACCATTCAAACAGACAGGACCATTCAAACAGACAGGACCATTCAAACAGAATCAGTCCACACTGGACTAATATGGACCATTCAAACAGACAGGACCATTCAAACAGACAGGACCATTCAAACAGACAGGACCATTCAGACAGAATCAGTCCACACTGGACTAATATGGACCATTCAAACAGACAGAATCAGTCCACACTGGACTGACATAGACCATTCAAACAGACAGGACCATTCAAACAGACAGTCAGTCCACACTGGACTGACATGGACCGTTCAAACAGACAGAATCAGTCCACACTGGACTGACATAGACCATTCAAACAGACAGGACCATTCAAACAGACAGGACCATTCAAACAGACAGGACCATTCAAACAGACAGTCAGTCCGCACTGGACTCAGATGCGGAAGACAACACGTTGCATTCATTATCATCATTACACACTGTGTTGATGTCATGGAATAGAAGCCTGACCTACTCCAGCACAACAACAACCAAGACGTACACGTAACATTATCAGCACTAATGAATAATGACACACTATCACAACCAGACCTACACATAGAAAAGATACGCAAAGTCGACCCAGTGTGAACTGATTCTGCCTGTCTGAATGATCAGCCAGTCACTGACGGATTCTGTTTATCTGAATGATCCCTGGCAGTCCAATGTTCACCGATTTCTTCATTTGAGAGTACCATACCAGCTTAATGTTGACTGATTCTGTTGGTCTGGGTGATCCGTGGCAGCTAATTGTTCATTTGAGTGTACCATATCAGTTTAGTGTTGACTGATTCTGTTTCTCTGAATGATCCCTGGCAGTCTGATGTTCATTTGAGTGTACCATATCAGTTTAGTGTTGACTGTTTATCTGAATGATCCCTGGCAGTCCAATGTTCACCGATTTCTTCATTTGAGAGAACCATACCAGCTGAATGCTGACTGATTCTATTTATCTTGGTGATCCGTGGCAGCCAGGTGTTCATTTGAGTGTACCATATCAGTTTAGTGTTGACTGATTCTGTTTCTCTGAATGATCCCTGGCAGTCTGATGTTGGTCTGATTATGCCTGCCTGTTTCTGAGATTCATGTGAGCCAAATGTGGATTAACTCTGCCTGCCCGAATCTGCCTCACTTACTCTGCCTGCCTGTAGAATCCATGTCAGCGTGATGTCGATCTGCTTCACTTACTCTGCCTGCCTGTCTGACTGTAGAATCCATGTCAGCGTGATGTCGATCTGCCTCACTGACTCTGCCTGTCTGACTGTAGAATCCGTGTCAGCGTGATGTCGATTGCAATACACTGACGACAGCAAGCTGATCACAGGCGCACAGGATCCTGATGGTGACGTCATCGTATAGACCATCGTTACATATCCCAGAGGGTCAAGAGTTGCTGAAAGATGAAACCGTGATAATAAGAATAGACAGAATTCGATGGTCATCTCTCTCTCTCTCTCTCTCTCTCTCTCTCTCTCTCTCTCTCTCTCTCTCCTCTCTCTCTCTCTCTACGTGTGCGTGTGCGTGTGTGAAAGCAAATGTTAGACACAATGGAGATGTGTACTGAGAACTAGACTGAGATTAGATCAAGATTTAAACGGATAAAAGAAAATGAATCTAACACAAAATGTTTTTTTCTCTCTCTCTCTGTGTGTGTGTGTGTGTGTGTGTGTGTGTGTGTGTGTGTGTGTGTGTGTGTGTGTGTGTATGTATGTATGTGTGTGTGTGTGTGTGTGTGTGTGTGTGTGTGTGTGTGTGTGTGTGTGTGTGTGGTGATCTAGATGAAAGAAGCTAGAAGAAAGACAAGTCATAACAAGATCATACTATGAGGAAAGTGGCAAAATGTTTACTAACCACATTGATCTCTCACAGAAACCAGTGGCTTTAAAACAAAGAAAATATCTATAGTCAACTGCAGAATCAAAGAATGTAAAAGGAGAAACTATCCTACACACAGACACAGACAGACAGACAGACAGACAGACAGACACACACACACACACACACACACACACACACACACACACACACACACACACACACACACACATCGCGCTCGCGATCGCGCATTTACATACATACACAAACACATCACGCGCAAGCGCAAGCGCACATTCACAGACACACGCACGCACGCACACACACAGACACACACACACACACTCACTCACACACACACTTGCACTCTCTCTCTCTCTCTCTCTCTCTCTCTCTCTCTCTCTCTCATCTCTCTCTCTCACACACACACACACACACACACACACACACACACACACACACACACTCAGGCACGCGCGCACATTCAAGCACGCACACGCGCGCGCCCCCCCCCCCCACCCCCGCCTCCCCACACGCACACACAAAATCGGATGCACGCGCACATTCACGCGCGCGCGCGCGTGCGCTCGCACACACTCACACACATACATACACACATGCACTATTATTTAACACTTACACGCGGGCACACACACATGCACATATGCGCACACATACGCACGCGTGCGCACACGCACGCGCGAACACACACACATGCAACCATACGCATACGCACGCGCACACGCGCGAACACGCATACACACAGCCTCACACACAAACACGCGCATGCACGCACACACGGAAGAAAAGCCTACAATAATGATTTGTGCTCTGTTGGTTGCTCTGTGTAGGTGCACAATACCTTTTGACAAATGTCCATGTTTTCTGTGGATGTAACAGTATGTTAAGAATATTTATATATGCCTGGCATGGATATGCCTATTGTATGTTTGAAAATCTCAAAAAACAAAAAGACTGCTAGGTGCCATTTGCTGTCAGAAATAATTCTGATGCAGCAAAGATTCCAATCTGCACCTTCGGGGGTGCTGGGCATTTCAAGGTCAACTCATCTTGTGACGGGTGTTTTACCCTCATAGCTATTGAACACACACGCCCAAAGTTGGGGAATTTCAGTTTTAAGAAGTCACTTTTTAGATGCGTCTGCCATTGCCTTTAGGGTTCTTGTTTTCCTTATACCAGAAACTTGGCGTCCTCTCATGGAATGAGCCTGCAAACCGCTCTGAGGGTCAGAATATGTTTCCTGAGATGCTACTCACGAGTTTCTTTGTTCATGGTTTGGCATGGTTGAATCTTTTCCTGTTGAACAAAAGGGTCTCTAAAGAAGCAATCATTTTTGTTTTTCCTTTTTGCTCCTTTTCTTTTTTCAGATACTGCCTTGCCGAGTGGTCTGTGTCGTGCTTTCTAGCGTTTCCAGAGCTTCTCCATCCCTTTATCTTCAACGTCTGAGACTATGCTCACCCGTTTCTTGCCGTCTCTATTCTGCTGTACATAACTGATTCTCATGGACGTCTGGATTTTGTTTATGAAATATCTCCAAGGGATAAGCACAGAAACTTAGCATTCCGAAAGATCGTGCTTCATCAGTCAGATGGCGTGGGTGCGTTGATGTGCGAATCGGATGACATCGTTTTAGAATTCGCCTGCGATCCGAGTTCGGAAGATGACTGTCAGTTCTGGTTTGTCAAGCAGGAACACAAGAACATGTCTGCAGAAGAACATGTAAACATACCTACGGAAAGGAAGACGTGCCAGCAGCACACAACACACAGAGACGCAAGCACGTGCTCCACGGCGATTGCACGCTCTCCTCGGCCTATATCTAATTCTACCTGGGGTGACGGTCCCCCGCAGAACGAAATGTACACACATATCAGAGACAGTTTGTCGTTCACGACTTTGTCATGTAATCTTAAAAAAAATGCATTGCTGTGATTTCCATGTCAGTGATATTGTGTCGCGTTTTGTCAATGTACATCGCGCCGACTTGCTAAAGGAGCTGTACAGCTTACTAGCAATAAAATTCGTTCGTTCGTTCGTTCTTGTTCGTTCGTTCTCTCTCTCTCTCTCTCTCTCTCTCTCTCTCTCTCTCTCTCTCTCTCTCTCTCTCTCTCTCTCTCTCTCTCTCCACACACACACACGTACACATACACACAGACACACACGTATATATATATATATATATATATATATATATATATATATATATATTCAATTATAAACAAAGCTTGCTCTTATGTCTTAGATTGAAGAAATAGGGGGAGATAAGCATTCATATCTGCAGTGGTAGATAATTCCGCCTAACTAACAGTATGTGCTTGAGTGGGTGAATGGGGAAAAAAATGAAATAAATGCTTCTCAAAATGAGCCTTCAGCAAGCTTATAGTCTCCAAGAGGCAGACAATCTCCAATAGGGAGGAAACTCACCAACATATAACTCCTGGTCAGATACCGATATTTCGAAACCTGATTGTTTCTCCTCAGTGACCGCGGAAAGTGGTAATTTGACTCCTCTGCCTTTTCGGTTTTAAGAAGAATGCTATATATATATATATATATATATATATATATATATATATATATGTGTGTGTGTGTGTGTGTGTGTGTGTGTGTGTGTGTGTGTGTGTGTGTGTGTGTGTGTGTGTGTGAACATTCTATTCCTTCCTTCACTATTCTTCGACACTGCGCACCACAACATACGTACAAAGTATTGGTACGTTGTACTGCTGCCAGTAGGCTGGGTGATCCATGTGCAGAAAGCTCTTGGCAGGTAAAAGATGTGGTGTGGAGACACACTGCACCACTGCTATTGCCTGACCATTCCTTGACTTCATGTCGTCCTGACCTTCACTTCATGTCGTCCTGACCATTCCTTCACTTCATGTCGTCCTGACCATTCCTTCACTTCATGTCGTCCTGACCATTCCTTCACTTCATGTCGTCCTGACCTTCACTTCATGTCGTCCTGACCATTCCTTCACTTCATGTCGTCCTGACCTTCACTTCATGTCGTCCTGACCATTCCTTCACTTCATGTCGTCCTGACCTTCACTTCATGTCGTCCTGACCATTCCTTCACTTCATGTCGTCCTGACCAATCCTTCACTTCATGTCGTCCTGACCTTCACTTCATGTCGTCCTGACCATTCCTTCACTTCATGTCGTCCTGACCATTCCTTCACTTCATGTCGTCCTGACCATTCCTTCACTTCGTGTCGTCCTGACCATTCCTTCACTTCATGTCGTCCTGACCATTTCTTCACTTCATGTCGTCCTGACAATTCCTTCACTTCATGTCGTCCTGCCCATTCCTTCACTTCATGTCGTCCTGACCATTCCTTCACTTCGTGTCGTCCTGACCATTCCTTCACTTCGTGTCGTCCTGATCATTCCTTCACTTCGTGTCGTCCTGACCATTCCTTCACTTCATGTCGTCCTGACCATTCCTTCACTTCATGTCGTCCTGATCATTCCTTCACTTCATGTCGTCCTGATCATTCCTTCACTTCGTGTCGTCCTGACCATTCCTTCACTTCATGTCGTCCTGACCATTCCTTCACTTCGTGTCGTCCTGATCATTCCTTCACTTCGTGTCGTCCTGACCATTCCTTCACTTCGTGTCGTCCTGATCATTCCTTCACTTCATGTCGTCCTGACCATTCCTTCACTTCGTGTCGTCCTGACCATTCCTTCACTTCGTGTCGTCCTGACCATTCCTTCACTTCATGTCGTCCTGACCATTCCTTCACTTCGTGTCGTCCTGATCATTCCTTCACTTCATGTCGTCCTGACCTTCACTTCATGTCGTCCTGACCATTCCTTCACTTCGTGTCGTCCTGACCATTCCTTCACTTCATGTCGTCCTGACCTTCACTTCATGTCGTCCTGACCATTCCTTCACTTCATGTCGTCCTGACCATTCCTTCACTTCATGTCGTCCTGACCTTCACTTCATGTCGTCCTGACCATTCCTTCACTTCATGTCGTCCTGACCATTCCTTCACTTCATGTCGTCCTGACCTTCACTTCATGTCGTCCTGACCATTCCTTCACTTCATGTCGTCCTGACCTTCACTTCATGTCGTCCTGACCATTCCTTCACTTCATGTCGTCCTGACCTTCACTTCATGTCGTCCTGACCATTCCTTCACTTCATGTCGTCCTGACCTTCACTTCATGTCGTTCTGACCATTCCTTCACTTCATGTCGTCCTGACCTTCACTTCATGTCGTCCTGACCATTCCTTCACTTCATGTCGTCCTGACCATTCCTTCACTTCATGTCGTCCTGACCATTCCTTCACTTCATGTCGTCCTGACCTTCACTTCATGTCGTCCTGACCATTCCTTCACTTCATGTCGTCCTGACCTTCACTTCATGTCGTCCTGACCATTCCTTCACTTCATGTCGTCCTGACCATTCCTTCACTTCGTGTCGTCCTGACCTTTACTTCATGTCGTCCTGACCTTCACTTCATGTCGTCCTGACCTTCACTTCATGTCGTCCTGACCATTCCTTCACTTCATGTCGTCCTGACCATTCCTTCACTTCATGTCGTCCTGACCTTCACTTCATGTCGTCCTGACCATTCCTTCACTTCATGTCGTCCTGACCTTCACTTCATGTCGTCCTGACCATTCCTTCACTTCATGTCGTCCTGACCATTCCTTCACTTCGTGTCGTCCTGACCTTCACTTCATGTCGTCCTGACCATTCCTTCACTTCATGTCATCCTGACCTTCACTTCATGTCGTCCTGACCACTCCTTCACTTCATGTCGTCCTGACTATTCCTTCACTTCATGTCGTCCTGACCTTCACTTCATGTCGTCCTGACCATTCCTTCACTTCATGTCGTCCTGACCTTCACTTCATGTCGTCCTGACCATTCCTTCACTTCATGTCGTCCTGACCATTCCTTCACTTCATGTCGTCCTGACCTTCACTTCATGTCGTCCTGACCATTCCTTCGCTTCGTGTCGTCCTGACCTTCACTTCATGTCGTCCTGACCATTCCTTCACTTCATGTCGTCCTGACCATTCCTTCACTTCATGTCGTCCTGACCATTCCTTCACTTCGTGTCGTCCTGACCATTCCTTCACTTCATGTCGTCCTGACCATTCCTTCACTTCATGTCGTCCTGACCATTCCTTCACTTCATGTCGTCCTGACCATTCCTTCACTTCGTGTCGTCCTGACCTTCACTTCATGTCGTCCTGACCATTCCTTCACTTCATGTCGTCCTGACCTTCACTTCATGTCGTCCTGACCATTCCTTCACTTCATGTCGTCCTGACCTTCACTTCATGTCGTTCTGACCATTCCTTCACTTCATGTCGTCCTGACCTTCACTTCATGTCGTCCTGACCATTCCTTCACTTCATGTCGTCCTGACCTTCACTTCATGTCGTCCTGACCATTCCTTCACTTCATGTCGTCCTGACCATTCCTTCACTTCATGTCGTCCTGACCATTCCTTCACTTCATGTCGTCCTGACCATTCCTTCGCTTCGTGTCGTCCTGACCATTCCTTCACTTCATGTCGTCCTGACCTTCACTTCATGTCGTCCTGACCTTCACTTCATGTCGTCCTGACCATTCCTTCACTTCGTGTCGTCCTGACCATTCCTTCACTTTATGTCGTCCTGACCATTCCTTCACTTCATGTCGTCCTGACCATTCCTTCACTTCGTGTCGTCCTGACCTTCACTTCGTGTCGTCCTGACCATTCCTTCACTTCATGTCGTCCTGACCATTCCTTCACTTTATGTCGTCCTGACTATTCCTTCACTTCATGTCGTCCTGACCATTCCTTCACTTCGTGTCGTCCTGACCATTCCTTCACTTCATGTCGTCCTGACCATTCCTTCACTTCATGTCGTCCTGACCATTCCTTCACTTCGTGTCGTCCTGACCATTCCTTCACTTCATGTCGTCCTGACCATTCCTTCACTTCGTGTCGTCCTGACCATTCCTTCACTTCATGTCGTCCTGACCATTCCTTCACTTCATGTCCGTTCACGGATTCTCTTGCCTCAGCTTGATGGATAGAAATGTGTTAATTGTTTTCACTCATTATGTCTGTGAGGACTTTGAAAGGATAAAGTTATCCAAGTAAAAATTAACTTTCTATAAATATTGATAAAGAAAGTATTTAGTATCGTTGTGATCTTTCAAAAGTTATGGTCATTTCTTAACGCGAATATGTCTGGAAGATTTGTTTCTTTAGATAACATTTTCAAAAATGTCTCTTTTGTCATTATCACGCAATGGCTGTGATGTATACAGTTTGTTGTATTTGTATCATGAAAAACAAAGCAACTCTGGGACAAATTTGATTATGCGTGCTAAGGAATATAGGCCTCGATAGTCGCATGACCACCATTCACACGATAATGTCTTTGCTTCCACGCTATTTCAAACCTATTCCAACATAAAAATGTTACGTCGGGGAATTTTTCTTCTGTCATGTGTGTGTGTGTTGTGTGTGTGTGTGTGTGTGTGTGTGTGTGTGAAGCAGTCTGACATGGATGATAGCATGTCACTTTAGAATCGAATACTTTCACTCTAAGGAGTTAACTCAACAGACCTAAGGCGCTATTCATTGTCTAGATATATAATACTCCAAACGGCAAACATGAACAGGATTGATTAAAGAGTATTCCCACAGAATCGACTGTCACACGCACTATTCATTGTCTAGATATATGATGCTCCACACGGCAAACATCAACAGGATTGATTAAAGAGTATTCCCACAGAATCGACTGTCAGACGCAAACGACCAGTCGTCAGACATGTCATCGATCGGTCATCTGATTCATCATTCATCAGCCGTTTGACATATCATCAATTACTCACGTGACACATCATAAATCAGCCGTTTGACACATTATCAGTTTGCCATTTGCACATCATCGATCAGCAACGTGACACATCATCAATGAGCCACGTGATACACCATCAATCAGCTACGTAATACATCATCATTCAGCCATCCGACATATCATCAAGCAGCCACGTGACACATCATCGATAAGCCACCTGACACATCATCGATAAGCCACGTGACACATCATCGATCAGCCACGTGACACATCATCGATCAGCCACCTGACACATCATCGATCAGCCGTCTGGCACATCATCAATTAGCCACCTGACACATCATCGATCAGCCGTCTGGCACATCATTAATCAGCCACCTGACACATCATCGATCAGCCGTCTGGCACATCATTAATCAGCCACCTGACACATCATCGATGAGCCATGTGAAACATCATCAATCAGCCACCTGACACATCATCAATCAGCCACGTGACACATCATCAAACAGCCATGTGGCACATCATCAATCAGCCACCTGACACATCATCAAACAGCCATGTGGCACATCATCAATCAGCCACCTGACACATCATCAATCAGCCACGTGACACATCATCAAACAGCCACCTGACACATCATCAATCAGCCACCTGACACATCATCAATTAGCCACGTGACACATCATCAATCAACCACCTGACACATCATCAATCAGCCACGTGACACATCATCAAACAGCCATGTGGCACATCATCAAACAGCCACCTGACACATCATCAATTAGCCACGTGACACATCATCAAACAACCACCTGACACATCATCAATCAACCACCTGACACGTCATCAAACAGCCATGTGGCACATCATCAAACAGCCACCTGACACATTATCAATTAGCCACGTGACACATCATCAAACAACCACCTGACACATCATCAATCAACCACCTGACACATCATCAATTAGCCACGTGACACATCATCAATCAACCACCTGACACATCATCAATCAGCCACGTGACACATCATCAAACAGCCATGTGGCACATCATCAAACAGCCACCTGACACATCATCAATTAGCCACGTGACACATCATCAAACAACCACCTGACACATCATCAATCAACCACCTGACACATCATCAATTAGCCACGCGACACATCATCAATCAACCACCTGACACATCATCAATCAGCCACGTGACACATCATCAAACAGCCATGTGGCACATCATCAAACAGCCACCTGACACATCATCAATTAGCCACGTGACACATCATCAAACAACCACCTGACACATTATCAATCAACCACCTGACACATCATCAATTAGCCACGTGACACATCATCAATCAACCACCTGACACATCATCAATCAGCCACGTGACACATCATCAAACAGCCATGTGGCACATCATCAAACAGCCACCTGACACATCATCAATTAGCCACGTGACACATCATCAAACAACCACCTGACACATCATCAATCAACCACCTGACACATCATCAAACAGCCATGTGGCACATCATCAAACAGCCACCTGACACATCATCAATTAGCCACGTGACACATCATCAATCAGCCACGTGACACATCATCAAACAGCCATGTGGCACATCATCAATCAGCCACCTGACACATCATCAATTAGCCACGTGACACATCATCATTTTGTCTTCGGACACTTCATCAGTCAGCTATCTGACACATCATCGATTAGCTGTATGACATATTATCGATCACCTATCTGACACATCATCGATTAGCTATATGACATTATCGATCAACTATCTGACACATCATCGATTAGCTGTATGACATATTATCGATCAACTATCTGACACATCATCGATTAGCTGTATGACATATTATCGATCAACTATCTGACACATCATCGATTAGCTGTATGACATATTATCGATCAACTATCTGACACATCATCGATTAGCTGTATGAAATATTATCGATCAACTATCTGATACATCATCGATTAGCTGTATGACATATTGTCGATCAACTATCTGACACATCATCGATTAGCTGTATGACATATTATCGATCAACTATCTGACACATCATCGATTAGCTGTATGACATATTATCGATCAACTATCTGATACATCATCGATTAGCTGTATGACATATTGTCGATCAACTATCTGACACATCATCGATTAGCTGTATGACATTTTATCGATCAACTATCTGACACATCATCGATTAGCTATATGACATATTATCGATCAACTATCTGACACATCATCGATTAGCTATATGACATATTATCGATCAACTATCTGACACATCACCGATTAGCTATATGACATATTATCGATCAACTATCTGACACATCATCAATCATCCATGTGGGACTTCATCATTAGCCACGCGACACATCTCCAATCAGCCGTCTGACACATCATCGATCAGCCCATGATAAAACCACGTCACTGGCACTCTGAGGTGTCAAATGGATGTTGGTACGCTTCCTTTCAGCTGATCTTTGACTCAGACAATAAATTTTCACAGCGAGGTGACTGAAGGCGGAAATTAAAACAAATGTTAAAAAACGCCTTTGGTTCCGCAAGACAATCCGGACAAACTGATTACAGGACAAAACACGATGCATTTCGACCTCCTGGGTCTTCCTCAGGTAAAACAAACAACATTCAGGACAATGAAAACGAAGAACGAGTAATCACTTAACTTCTCATATTCGGTGTGTGTGTGTGTGTGTGTGTGTGTGTGTGTGTGTGTGTGTGTGTGTGTGTGTGTGTGTGTGTGAGAGAGAGAGAGAGAGAGAGAGAGAGAGAGACAGAGACAGACAGACAGACAGACAGACAGACAGACAGACAGACAGATAGACAGTCAGACAGACAGAGAGACAGAGACAGAAACAGACACAGAGAGAGTTTTGAGCGTTTTTGAGTAGTTACATTTGGAACACTACACTCCCCATTAAAGATGTCCCTCATTCCCCTTAGCTACGGACCATTATTCTCTTTGCCATTATGATTTTTTTTAATCTGCCGTGAACTGTACTGTGACAACGTACAAAATGTCATTGTATCATTGAAAAGATCGTGGATTATATTCCCCTTGTTCTGTGACGACATACAGAATGCCACCGTGTCATGAAAATTATCATAGAAATGTCACCTTGTTCTGTGACAGGAAGAAGATTATGGAGATATTCCTCTTGTACTGCGACAACATACAACATGTCGTTGTATCATGGAGAAGATCATGGAGATATACCGGTTGTACTATGAAAACATACAAAATGTCGCTGTGCAATTGAGATTATAACCACATCCCCCCTGTTCCCCCTGAAACATAAAGATGTACTGTATGATGGAAAAGATGCATGAAGAGATTGTCCTGTACTGTGACAATAGAAACATGTCACTGTGTTATGGAAAGGATCATAGAGAGTTTGTCCTGTATTGTGCCAATAGAAGCATGTCACTGTATCATGGCAAGGATCATAGAGAGTTTGTCCTGTATTGTGACAATAGAAACATGTCACTGTGTTATGGAAAGGATCATAGAGAGATTGCTCTGTGCTGTGACAATAGAAACATGTCACTGTATCATGGAAAAGACCATAGAGAGATTGTTATGTACTGTGACAATAGAAACATGTCACTGTATCATGGAAAGGATCATAGAGAGATTGTCCTGTACTGTGACAATAGAAACATGTCACTGTATCATGGAAAAGACCATAGAGAGATTGTCCAGTACTGTGACAATAGAAATATGTCACTGTATCATGGAAAGGATCAGAGAGAGATTGTTCTGTATTGTGACAATAGAAACATGTCACTGTATCACAGAACGGATCCCCTTCAACTCATGCCATCCACGCCACTGCGTCCGCGGCATTCCCTTCGGACAGAGCCTCCGACTGAGGAGACTATGCTCAGAGGAGGAAGTATTCTTCAAGCGTTGTGTGGAACTGAAGGGCCGTCTTGTGAAGCGGGGCTACCCACCTGGCCTGGTGCAAAAAGCCATTGACCGGGCAGCAGCAATACCAAGGCAGCAGACCCTCACGTACAGGAACAGGACCAACTCCACAGGACGCATCCCCTTCATAATTACACACAACCCCGCCCACCCTCCCATTGCCCAGTGGCTACAGGAGCTCCTGCCCACGCTCCATACCAGCAGAAGGATGAGAAAGGCCATCCCCCAAGCCCCCATGGTAGGAGAGCGGAAGTGCAGAAACCTGCGCAGTCTGCTCATGCCCTCCCAGTCTCCCCCTGTGCAGGTGGCAGTGTCCCCAGGGCCTGCAGGCTGCTACAGGTGCCAGTCAAAGAGCTGTGTCCTCTGCGCGGAACATCTGCAAGAGACCACACAGTTTACCAGTGTCCGCACCGGTCAGGTGTTCCAGGTTCGCCATAGACTGACGTGCACCAGCAGTGATGTGGTGTACCTCATCAATTGTGCACGCTGTGGGGACACGCAGTACGTTGGGGAGACGGGACAGCCACTAAAGAAACGCTTTTATGGCCACAGGTCAAGCATAAAAAATGAAGGGACCAGAGAAACGGAAGGCTGCCGTGCTGAAACCCTGGTAGCCAAACACTTCCAAGCCAACAACCACTCCATGGCGGACATGAGGGTTATTCCAATAGAACAGTGCCACTCCAAGAATGCGTGCAAACGCAAAGTCAGGGAACGATTGTGGCGCCACAAACTGAAAACAAATTACCCTGACGGCCTAAATGTATGGGACTAGAGCTCAGGTGGTGTCCACGATTCTTCCCTTGCTGCCACTCGGACAAACTCTGTGTGTGTGTGTGTGTGTGTGTGTGTGTGTTTGAAAGAATGAAAAGAAAGAAAGAAAGAAGGAAAGAAAGAAAGAAAGAGAGAAAGGAAGAAAGAGAGAGAGAGAGAGAGAGAAAGAAAAAACAGAGAAAGGAAGAAAGAGAGAGAGAAAGGAAGAAACAGAACAAAAATCTTCCAGGTTTGACGAAATAAACGCGAGACCAATAAATACGTATAGACGATGACGTATGACACGATAAACGTCAAAGGAGGACTACTAGGTGTTCCAAGGTGACAGTCCTGATGAAGTCAAGTAAAGACGAAAATTTGGCAGAGAACTGGTGTTTTTTGTTGTGATCAAGTGTAGAACGGATCATAGAGAGATTGTTCTGTATTGTGACAATAGAAACATATCACTGTATCATGGAAAGGATCAAAGAGAGATTGTTCTGTATTGTGACAATAGAAACATATCACTGCATCATGGAAAAGACCATTAGAGAGATTGTTATGTACTGTGACAATAGAAACATGTCACTGTATCCTAGAACGGATCATAGAGAGATTGTTCTGTACTGTGACTATAGAAACATATCACTGCTTTATGGAAACCAAAGGGTCATAGATAGATTACCTTCTCCTGTGACAACAGAAACAGACAGACAGATGAATAGATAGATAGATAGATAGATAGATAGATAGATAGATAGATAGATGCATGCATGCATGGGTGGATAGATAGATAGATAGATAGACAGACAGACAGACAGGTGGATAGATAGATAGATAGGTAGATAGATAGATAGATAGATAGATAGACAGATAGATAGACAGACAGATTGATAGACAGGCAGACAGACAGATAGATATACAGCGAGACACACACAGATAGATAGATAGAGATAGATAGACAGATAGATAGACAGACAGACAGACAGATAGATAGATAGATAGATAGATAGATAGATAGATAGATAGATAGATAGTCCACTATGTCAGAACGATTATTGTGTTGTGCCAAGAGTAATCGGACAAACAGCTGTGTGCCCCTATGTAGACTAACACCCCCCCCCCCCCCCCCACACACACACACACACACACACCATCTTCCTCTTGAAAGTAAACTTCTTTCTGTCAGATGTTAAGACTCAAATTGTTAAAATATATCAAATTTTGTGTTCATGTGGATATTTCAAGAACATTTATGTGTTTCTGATTAAATTCATTTTGATCTTTGAGGGAAAGGAGACATGCAGAGACAACATGTTTAAAGGCAAGCGAGTGCTGAACATAAGAAATATCCCGATTCCAGTTTTACCCGAGTCATTTCCTTTTTTTCTGGTTGTTTCTGCCTTCCATGGATATCCTTTCATACTATACTTGATTTCTCAAAAGCATCTAACACCTTACCAGACTCCAAACTGCTCGAGAAGTTGGACAGCAACGGGATCAGAGGCAACTTCACGTGTGGTTAAACTGCCTTTTGACTCAAAGGATTGTGAAGGCGGTAACACTGGCCAGTCATCCTACGAAGTAACAGCTGAATCAGAGGAACCTTAAGGTCCTGTCTTAGGTCCTGTGTTGTTTTTCTGTCATACCAACGAACTCTCGGCGTGTGCCCAGTCCTGAGTAGGTCTTACAGCAAGTGCCTGCCTTTTTTATAGGGACACTACATAACCCAAGAAGAGGGCTTCCGAAGGATTGAAATCTGTGCTGAGGCGAGGGATGTGAAATTCAACGCCAGGCAGTGTAATATTCTCAGTTTCAAAAATATATGATCCCACTTCTATCAAGTGGAAAATCACATTTGGAATCAAATCCAAACCTTTGTTTTCAGCTGCACAAAACTCTCTGGTCAGACCAAATCACTAGAATTACAACAACGGGAAAAGCTCATGCTAGCCTAGCAGTGATTAGAAGATACATCACACACACAAACACATTTGTGAAACCTCCGGATTATCACCAAACCCGCAGAAGAACAGCATATATTACTCTCGTGGAGTCTCTCCTAGAACTAATAGAGCTCTGTGGACTGGGGCCTCTTCTACACGGAGACTTTGAAATGTTAGGGGGAGTGTAACGCACAGCAGCACCTTTAGTCGCCAGGTTATCAGACATGTCATCCAGGCTGTTTCAGACATCGTGGTCAGTGGACTGGGCTAACCCTCTCACTGAGAACGAAAACAACACCGTGTGGACGTGTTGTAGAAGGCACCAGGGGACAGTACCAAGGACTCCCAGCATAAATGCACATCATGCCAATAAATCGACAGGAGGCTGATCCAGCCAACAAGGAACGAACCAATATGAACAGGAAGGCAAAACACACATATACTCACAAAACAAGGTGTAAAGTAATGCAGATTTCATAAACAATACAAAACAGTTCAGTAATGTTGCCACAAAGTGAGACTTCACGAGGCGTTACAAACAGCAAACAAAAATTGCACAAAGCAACGCTCCGCTGTCGGTCTGGGTCCGATAGTCCGACACTTCACGATTCCGACGTTTCGATAGTTCGACAAATCACGATTCCGACGTTTCGACAATCCGGCAATTTTGTCGGACCAACGAAACTTGTTTTGTAATGTTTTATTTTGTGCCAATAGTTCGACACATCACGATTTTGACGTTTCGATAGTCCGACATAATGATACACCGACACAGATTTTACTTTCAATATGTCAGACTAACGGGAATTATAAAACCGGGTTGTGTGTCGGATTATCGAAACGAGTTGGAATTGTCGGAATCGTAGGATGTCGGACTATCGCTACTTTTTCTTACAGTGTCGGATTATCGAAACATCTGAACGTGGGGTGTCGGACTACCGATGTGTCGGACTATCGAAACGTCGGACTACCGGGCCCAGCCCTCCGCTGTCAGCAGTCAGCAAGAAAAGAAGTAAAACACTGTCATTCAGGGCATCGTCAGAGAAAACAACTGTTATCATAACATCGATTTAAGAACGTAGAAACGTACAGAAGCAGCTTCTCCCCCCCCCCCCCTCTCCCCCACCCCCTCCCAAGGTAAAGGTAAGGTAATGTTGCTTATAGCCCAGCCGACCGCAAAGGGCCATATCAGGGCTGTCACCGCGTTGAAGTCAACTCACAAGTCATTCATTCACGCAACTCTTTAAAATACATCTAAAAACTCACCCGAAATTTGGTTAAAAATCTCTCTCTCTCTCTCTCTCTCTCTCTCTCTCTCTCTCTCTCTCTCTCTCTCTCTCTCTCTCTCTCTCTCACACATACACACAAGTTAATAGCCGAGGAAAACAAGTGTAGGTAGCAGAGATCAAATCTTCAATCTTTTGAAAGAGAAAACTAAGTGAAAGGAAGCCATAAATTCAGAGAGGAAAAAGGCCTGGGCACATCTCTCTCTCCCTCTGTCTCTCTATCTCCGAGAGAAATTTCCCGTACGAGAGTTTCGTAACAAAAGCACAATATTTATCCCTCGTCCAAGAACTGATCTCTTTATGACATCTTTTATCTATTCAGGAGGAAAATTATGGAATGAAATCCCAGAATACATAAAAAACAAAAATAGTTTATTATCGTTCAAAAAAGCATACCACAGATATTTAATGGAAAAGTTATAAATGGTTGGTTTCTTTCAGTTAAAACCTGAATTTAATGAAATAATATTTACCTTCTCTTTTACACCCCCCCCTCTCTCTCTCTCTCTCTCCTCTAATGCCCCCCACCCCCCGCCCCCCACCCCACCATATCCCACCCCTTCTTCTGTGTTCACTCTTGTACATTAGTTTTGTTGCATTTGGTATTAGTAGTATATTTCAGAATTTGTATCTTTTTCTTTTTTTTTTTTTTTTTTTTTTTGGCCCCGGAGGGCTGGATGTAAAAAAGCAGTTATGCTTACTCCACTACCCTCTGAAAATAAAATTCGTTCGTTCGTTCGTTCTCTCTCAAGTCATTGTTGTAACGACGGAGGAATTGTTAGCCCTAGCTTGTTTTCCCCCACTACTAGTTTGTGTGTTTCATATTAATACATACATACATATAGATAGATAGATGGATAGACAGACAGACAGACAGACAGACAAATAGCTTTTGCAGGGCCGGCGGCGAGGGGAAGAGAGGGTGGAGGGGTCGGGGGCGGGGGGAGACTAAATTCACGTCAGTGAGTCTTCCAATTTATTTTTTAATAAGGGCGGTGTGTGCGTGTGTGTGCGATTCATCTTCCAAATTTTCATAGGAGTGTGGGAATAAAGTTTGGGGGATGGGGATGGGGGTGACCGGGTGGTGGTGTCCAAAATTTGGACGCTAGTGTGTGTGTGTGTGTGTGTGTGTGTGTGTGTGTGTGTGTATCTACAGAGGCGACAAATTCTTCTAAAGTGGAATTCATTCCAATAAAGCTGAGTTTCTGATATGTTAGTTAATGCATGACAGCAAACAGCATGTGTTTTGTGTGTCTCGTCCGGACTGGCAAGAACATTTGACCCGAAAGAACCCAGCGCCAAAATCTCTGGTCGGGTAAAACCACGTGACGCGTTCCCCCTGACGTCAATTCTCATGTAGTGACGTGATTTTCGCGCACATCATTTTGACGTACCTGATAGGATGCCTTCAAAGGGCAGAGGATTTTTTTTCTTCTTAATATTATTAGTTACGCAGAAGGATAGCTGCGATGAATTATTGGAACATAATCTTCTATTTACTTGCAAATAAGTGAATTAAGCTTATA
>CM065730.1:14052847-14072847 GCA_033310375.1 Conus canariensis | reverse complement strand
GGATATAGGGAAAGGGGATGGGTGAAAGAAGGATATAGGGGAAGGGGATGGGTGAAAAAGGATATAGGGGATGGGTGAAAGAAGGATATAGGGGATGGGTGAAAGAAGGATATAGGGGAAGGGGATGGGTGAAAGAAGGATATAGGGGATGGGTGAAAGGAAATAGGGGAAGGGGATGGGTGAAAGAGAGATATAGGGGATGGGTGAAAGGGATATAGGGGAAGGGCATGGGTGAAAGAAGGATATAGGGGATGGGTGAAAGGATATAGGGAAGAGGATGGGTGAAAGAGGGATATAGGGGATGGGTGAAAGGATATAGGGGAAGGGGATGGGTGAAAGAAGGATATAGGGGATGGGTGAAAGAAGGATATAGGGGATGGGTGAAAGGATATAGGGGATGGGGGAAAGAAGGATATAGGGGATGGGTGAAGAAGGATATAGGGGATGGGTGAAAGAAGGATATAGGGGATGGGTGAAAGAAGGATATAGGGGATGGGTGAAAGGATATAGGGGAAGGGGATGGGTGAAAGAAGGATATAGGGGATGGGTGAAAGGATATAGGGGAAGAGGATGGGTGACAGAGGAAATAGGGGATGGGTGAAAGGATATAGGGAAGGGGATGGGTGAAAGAGGATATAGGGATGGGTGAAAGAAGGATATGGGATGGGTGAAAGGATATAGGGAAGGGTGAAGAATAGGGGATGGGTGAAAGGATATAGGGATGGTAAAAGAAGGATATGGGATGGGTGAAAGAAGGATATAGGGATGGGTGAAAGAAGGATATAGGGATGGGTGAAAGAAGGATAGGGGTGGGTGAAAAAGGATATAGGGAAGGGGATGGTGAAAGGATATAGGGAAGGGGATGGGTGAAAGAGGATATAGGGTGGGTATAGGGGATGGGTGAAGAGGATATAGGGGTGGTGAAAGAAGGATATAGGGGAAGGGGATGGTGAAAGGATATAGGGAAGGGGATGGGTGAAAGGATATAGGGGAAGGGGATGGGTGAAAGGATATAGGGAAGGGATGGGTGAAAGAAGGGAAGGGATGGGTGAAGGGTAGGGGGGGGGTGGGTGAAAGGAATAGGGAAGGGGATGGGTGAAGTATAGGGAAGGGATGGTGAAGGATATGGGAAGGGGATGGGTGAAAGGTATAGGGGAAGGGGATGGTATGAAGGGGAGATGGGAATGTGGTGGAGGGGGACTGGGAAGAGGAAGAGGGAGCAGAGTGGGGAGGACTGGAACTCCAATAGCCACATGTTAGGCAGTGGAAGCGGTGCTTTCCCTTTAATTTTTGTAATCATGAATGTTATGTGCAGAATCTGTCTCTGTCTCTGTCTTGTCTCTTCTCTCTCTCTCTCTATCTCTCTTCTCTTCTCTATATATATATATTTATATATACAACACACACACACACACACACACACTCACACACACACACACATATATATATTATATATATATTGAATACTAAAAGTAAGTGAACATCTGTTCCCACAGGACAATGTATTGATCCAGGTTCGCACAAGGGCTTTTTCGGAAGAAGCCCTTGGCGAAACGTTGCATCAATGAAATCGTCCCACAGGAAGAAGTCCCTTGTTACGGCATACTTTGTCGCCCCTGCACACTTTGTCGTCGGCGACAAACTGTGCTGCATGCTTTGTCGCCGACGACAAAGTGTGCTGCACAGTTTGTCGTCCCAGCCATGACAAATATCGACAAGTTTGCACACTTTGTCGCCCTTGCAAACTTTGTCGTCACTTTTCATATGTGACATTGCTGCACACTTTGTCGCCCCTCGTTTGAAACGTGGTGACAGTCCTGAGATAACCTCTGCTGTTGACGGGACTATAATTTTAATCTTAATCTTAATCTTGTCGCCCCTCGAAAGAAAAAACCCTGCAGATCTGAAGTCAGTCGTGTACACTGGACTTAGACTAATTGGTTTTTTCTTTCTTTTTTTTTTTTTTTGTAATCCCAGTTATAAGACAGCACTTTACAATCTACATGGAAAAATTCTGTGTGCGTGCGTGCGTGCGTGTGTGTTTCGCACGCGCGTGTGTGTGTGTGTGTGTGTGTGTGTGTGTGTGTGTGTAAAAAATATGTTCCACACGCTACAGACGAAACAACTGTGATGATCTTCTCTGAAATGCAGGACATATGTTTGCTGTGGGTCAGGGACGATGGCGACATTTTCATTTTATTTGTTCATTTATTTATCAAAGAGTAACCGTTAATAATGGTTATAACGGCAAATAACTGTTTTTTCTTCTTTCAAAAGCTACTTGACCGATTGTAAAGCGGTTTGGACGAATTTGTGTCAAATCAAGGCCTTCCTTCAGATAATGGGATATAATTGTTACAATTCTTTAAGTAACTGTTAAAAACTTGAAATATCAGGAAAATATGTTTCACTCTTTTCACAGAAAACTGATCGTTCTGAAAAATGGTAGGTATGTTAAATATGGTTAAGGCTGATGCTGACATTTTATTTTTCAACGGTCTTCACCGGCTTCCGCCGTGACGACCATAAATGTTTCTTCTCTCTCCTTTATTTAATATCTTAGAATCTACTTGACTGAGTTTTAAGCGATTTTTGAGAGATTGTGGCAAAGCAAAGAGCTCCTGATACAAATATGGATATGGGCCTATATTTGTGACAGAAAACGTTGCTATTCAAGATAAACTGGGAGTACAATCATATGCTTTGCATCTTGTTATAATTATTTCCCTTGTTATAGGTCTGTTCCCCTCTATTTCATTAAGTGCCTATTTTAACCAATTTACAAAAGCCCCGCCCCCCCCCCCTCCCAACCCCCCCCCCCCCCCCCAAAAAAAAAAAAAAAAAAAAATCACATATCGTGATTAATCTGAGTTTTCGTGTGTGCAGTGTTTGTCGTTGGCAAGCGTATGAGTGAAAAAGATGATATGTGATTATATGTATCGGGGCTGGGGGTAAAGAAAAGTTACTATTTTTCGCCAGAGTATTTGAGCGTGGCTCTTTTGTCTTTGACAGGCTTCCTGCAGTTCCTACATCCAACTTGTCCATGTGGAGTGTAGATACCACAAAACTAGATTTAATGAAACTGGTAGTACAAAAATGAGGCCCTTGTGTGGCATTAACTGAATTGAATGCTTCTAGTGTAAACTCAGGCGCTCGAAATGGGGTTTATTTGTCTGGGAACATAAAATTGACTACGTTTTAGGATAGAGATTTAAAGACAGAAATAATAATAGGTTAGACAATAAAAAGAACTTTGCATTCAAACACACTAAACAGAAGAAAGAAAAATCTAGGGTACAAGTTAAAAAAACAATGGAAACGTTCTTTCTGCAGATCGTTTTATTCAATTTGTCATCAACAGGGAAACACAGGCGTATTTAAACATCTAATCATTGTTCAAAGAAAGCTAGAATGTACCAAAAGGAAAAACAAACAAAACAAAAAAGATAATTCAAATGTGAAGCTTTAAACAGCTACAGCAGGCAATGTTTTTCTTCCCAATAAAAAATAGTTTACATTTAAATTTCTTGCATTTGTCTCATTCAAAATCCTGTCAGATCCAGCGTTATGCACATTTTTATAATAAACGATGAAATGTTAACGCGTTTGCAATCAAAGAGCTTTTACTGTTTTCAAGTTTAGTTACACCAGAACCTCCTATACCAAATCCAACAACAATGTAGAACTACACAATCTACAACATACAGCTGTTTTGAATTTCAGGCAAACACACAGTGCCAGTATGTGATTTGACACGACTAGAATGAAAATACTGTCAAGTTCAGTACTGTAATTTTCAGCGTTTTCTAAATTTACACACTCAGCCAGCAATTCAGCCGTAGATAACTTTTTTTTTAAAGAATATAAACAAAAATTCGACAAAATTAAGTAATGATGATAAAGAGAGTGACATGAAAAATTAAAAAAAGACCATGAAACACTACTCATTGTCACACATATATTCTACAAAAATCAAACCGTTGTCACATGAACAACGCCCCAATGTAAAACAATGTAATTGTTTTAAAAAGAAACATGTCATCGTCAAATCGAAAATCAAAGTGTTCTAAGACGTAACACCATATACATGCAATCTGCAAGTGTACTTTCTGGCTTTTTTCCAGGTCTTTGATTCTCCATTTACACAATCAGAGTAGTCACCTGTGAGTGATGAATTTTTGTAGTTGTGTTATTACTGTATGTCTTACACGAGTGTGTATATACCATGTGAACAGAGGTCTGTGGTCGAAATTCGAAAAACAGTTTGAAAGTCCTTGAAATATGAAGTCACTTATACGATTTATACTCATTCAAAATTCTCATTCAAAACGGTGAACACAGAACTGCCAGATGAATCACTTTTAAATGTTGAACACATTAACATATTACTGAGCACACAATTTGGCACACAGATTTTCAACAAGCAAACAAAAAATAATAAAACGCTGTCACATGAACAATATCCGAGTGTCAAATTCAGCTGGATGTATACAAAAACAAATCACAGAGTACAAACCGTAACAGCGAAACTTAACAAAAATATAATTACTGTCACATCGACAATGAAAATGTCAAATGCAACATCGTAGCCATATTACACATTAAGGCCCATTTCTTTTCCTACCAGCCAGTCTTTAAATGCAAACTTGTGAGGAACTGCAAATCTTTGATTTGCTCACATTATACATAAAAGAAACAGTCTTTCAAAATGACAATTGAAAAGAGAACTGTGATGTGCACTTTTGTACAACCTTCTGCTGTGGCTGTGAGAAGATTTCAGAAACTGATCAGTACCTCTGATTTGTCCAAATGCCAGTGATATAAAAGTTTCTGAAATCGTCTTCCCTCAACCGGAGCCAAGTGTTGTACCACTGTCTATTATTTACAATCCGCCTGATTTCCAAGGCAAGACCGCTTGCTCGTCCTGCTGCACATATCAGTCTTCTAATACTGACAGGATTTGGAACGTTGGGGATAACAGAGAAGTCAGTGTGCAGTCTGGGTAAAGGGATTCTGGAAACTGTCAGCCTGAAAAAGGTGTTCACATTTTGCAGCGTGTATCTGAAGCTTGGATCCATTCGGACTGCATGGTGGATTATCAAAGCCTGGATTTCTTGAGGCAAAAACTCGCGACTATCGAAAGGGACTGTAGGAGTCGGAGTGCCGTTGTCGTTGTTGTCAGGGACATCGTCATTGACTGTAGGAGTCGCAGTGCCGTTGTTGTTGTCAGGGACATTGGTATTGACTGTAGGAGTCGCAATGCCGTTGTTGTTGTTGTCAGGGACATTGGCATTGACTGTAGGAGTCGCAGTGCCGTTGTCGTTGTTGTCAGGACATTTGCATTGGCGGCAGGAGTCGCAGTGCCGTTGTCGTTGTTACCAGGGACTTTGGCATTGACTGTAGGAGTCGCAGTGCCGTTGTCGTTGTCAGTACCAATACATTGCAAAATCAGTGGAAGTCGCACTTCCCTGGGAACACCAATACTGGTGTAATGTTCAGGGTAATAACCCAGGGTCAGAGTGAAAATACCAGGATGGTATGGTCCTTGATCTGGGGTGATGAGAGTAGAATAATCAGGGCCATTTCCTGATACCACAAATATTTGAACATGGTAGACGGCTGAGAGCGCGGACAAAGTCAGGTGGTCGCCGTACGTACCGTCTTGTCTCATGTCCATGACATAATCATGAATGTTTCCGTCAATGAATGGGCTGTATGTGTCCATGTTGTCGATGATATGGTTTACAGCGTCCCTTCAGAGAGGTTCTGCAGTTCTGTTGACTCCAAACAGGGAAAGCTGATGTCCAATAGCCTCAAACTGACAGTTACCAGGACTATCTGTTGGATCTAGGATCACTTCAATGTTCATGGCTTCCAGGTTTTTGATTCTGTCAGAATGATTCAAGGGAATGGAATACTTTTGTCTGTGTTCTTCTGTACTGAGCGCTGTTTCCATTTTTTCCTGGCATCTCTTTTCTTTCTTCGTTCCTTTGTAGCTGTTGTGCTTGTAATATCAGTGACTGATATCCACTGACTCACCATTTCTCCGGTTGGTTTGTGGTATTGAATCTTGTATTTATTTCGAGCCAAAGATCGCTCGGAGACCCTGCCTCTACAAACAGACCTTCGATAGGGAACACGTATCCTACTGGTGGATTTTGGGGGGTACCGGATCAGAACCTCTTTGCCAAGACTGTACAGGGATGGACATTGGCGATGTGATGCGATGCTTTTCTTTGCTGCTTTTTCAGAGGCTTCTCTTACTTTGTTTATAAGTGATTCTGATCTGCTGAAATACACCTCAGACGGGCATTTTTTTTGGCCAGTACGTCTTTGGGTGTGTCATTGATGGATTTTTGAATGAGGTGCAAATTCTTTGCCCAATTGAATCCTCCTTTGCCAGCTGTCATGAATGAAATTTTCTTTCGGATCTCCCGATGTGATCGCTCACATTTGCCTTGAGACTGTGGGTGATACGCACTACTCCTGATGGTTCTGACATTTTTGGAATGCAACAGTCGTTCTGTCTCCCCCTTGAATTCCGTGCCCTGATCGAACTGAACACAAGTAGGAACTCCGTGTCCTGAGAAAATTTCATTCAGTGTTGTTGCTACAGTCC
This sequence comes from Conus canariensis, assembly GCA_033310375.1. Classification (NCBI taxonomy): domain Eukaryota; kingdom Metazoa; phylum Mollusca; class Gastropoda; order Neogastropoda; family Conidae; genus Conus; species Conus canariensis. The sequence continues at coordinate 14,066,228 of CM065730.1, read as the reverse complement.
TACTACTTTTGCTTGCAAGTGGTCTCAGGATCAGAAAACGAGAGAATGTGTCCAGAACTGACAGAATGTACTGCTGCGATTTTCCGTTGTGAAGGACCAGATCATTTCTCATGTCAATTAAATCAAGCTGCCAGCGTTCATTTACTGCAGTGGCCATGACTGGTTTGGGAGGGACTGTGTTTGTGAACCTTACATTTCTTTCTTGGTATCTTTTTGACACACCAAGAACTGTTCGTACTTTTGTGTACGAAACACCAGCAAATTTCTCTGTGACTTGCCTCCAAACTGTTCTAGACCCAGATCCGAGATTTTCATCAAATCTATGTTTTACTGTCTGTGGTGCCTCACTTTCAATCAGAACTGGTTTTCCTCTGAAATGTACATTTCCTTCTACAAGAAAAGTCATGTTTGCGTCTTTGATACTGCCTCACAGTACTTTTTTCCACAGCAGTGCGGTTTTTCTTTGGAACTTTGAACTTTCCTTTCAGAAGACGTCGAAGTGTGAAATACTTATCTTTGGAAACGGATTGCAAGTATCCTCTGGCGCTAGGGCAGCTGTCTTCCTGGTCGACTTGCTTTGCTTGATCCATTTTCTCATTCGATCTGGAACACACACATACTACTACTACTATTATTATTATACTACTACTACTACTACTAGTAATAATAATGATAATAATATGTGGAGGGATCTATTGTTTCCTCAGAGAAACCATTCAGATATTTCTCCCCTGTGAACATGGTATCCTTAAGATTTATGGATTGTAGGAGCGCGAGAGTGAAGTGTGAACAGACAAACACACAGACGCATAGATAGGCGGACAGATAGACAGATATGTAGGTATGTAGACAGGCAGGCCGGCAGGCAGCCAAGCAGGTAGGTAGATAGGAAGACAGACAGAAGACCAGACAGAGAGACAGACAGATGGAGAGAGAGAGAGAGAGAGAGAGAGAGAGAGATGAGAGAGAGAGAGAGAGAGATAGATAGACAGATAGAGATAGATAGATAGACATACAGACAGACAGGCAGGCAGGCAGGCAGATAGGCAGACATACAGACAGACAGATAGGCAGATAGACAGACAGATAGATAGATCGATAGATAGATTGATAGAGACAGAGATAGGGAGATAGACCGATTGATTGATAGATAGACAGACAGACAGACAGACAGAAAGATAGGTAGGTAGGCGGGTGGGTAGGTAGGTAGTTAGGTAGGTAGACATATAGATTAATACGGGGTGCTGGGTGGGTTTAGGTCAACGAACTGTCTGGAAAACTCTTACCTGCAACAGGTCTCTGACGAAATCAACAGTTGCTCAGAAGCTCCTGTCCTCCAATGTGAAAATTCAGACCTTTTATAGGAGGACATATCCGGTCGATTCTTTCCAACTGCCCGACAAAGTATGCCGACAAAGATCCCGACAAAGTATGCTGACAAAGATCGCCCGACAAAGTATGCCGACAAAGATCGCCCGACAAAGTATGCCGACAAAAATCGCCCGACAACGTATGCCGACAAAGAGCGCCCGACAAAGTATGCCGACAAAGAGCGCCCGACAACGTATGCCGACAAAGATCGCCGCGCTTGTTAGGAAAATTTAATTTTCTTGCATGTCATCGTCATGGTGTGGGGCTACCCCCACACCCCACACTTTCTCCTAACCCCACACTTTCTCCTAACCCCACACTTTCTCCCAGTCCAACACTTTCTCCCAGTCCCACACTTTCTCCCAACCCCACACTTTCTCCCAACCCCACACTTTCTCCTAACCCCACACTTTCTCCCAGTCCCACACTTTCTCCCAGTCCCACACTTTCTCCCAATCCCACACTTTCTCCCAACCAACCCCACACTTTCTCCCAGTCCCACACTTTCTCCCAACCCCACACTTTCTCCCAATCCCACACTTTCTCCCAACCCCACACTTTCTTCCAGTCCCACACTTTCTCCCAACCCCACACTTTCTCACAGTCCCACACTTTCTCCCAACCCCACACTTTCTCCCAGTCCCACTTTCTCCCAACCCCACACTTTCTCCCAACCCCACACTTTCTCCCAACCCCACACTTTCTTCCAGTCCCACACTTTCTCCCAACCCCACACTTTCTCACAGTCCCCACACTTTCTCCCAACCCCACACTTTCTCCCAGTCCCACACTTTCTCCCAGTCCCACACTTTCTCCCAATCCCACACTTTCTCCCAACCCCACACGTCCCACACTTTCTCCCAGTCCCACACTTTCTCCCAGTCCCACACTTTCTCCCAATCCCACACTTTCTCCCAACCCCACACTTTCTCCCAGTCCCACACTTTCTCCCAACCCCACACTTTCTCCAAAATTCGGAGAATAATATAAAAGAGAAAATGTTTCATATTATTACACTGCGTGTATGATATGAAATATAAAAGAGAATAATGTAGAAGAGAAAGTGTTTTATATGATTACACTCTCTGTGTGCTAGTTGACTGAAACTCTCTCTCTCTCTCTCTCTCTCTCTCTCTCTCTCTCTCTCTCTCTCTCTCTCTCTCTCTCTCTCTCTCAGAAATGGGAATTAACGGACAGAGGCGAAATGAGAAGGGGCGAAATGGGAAAGGGACGAATTGGGAGGGGGGGGGGGGGGTGGGACAGGAAGGGGCGGAATGGGAAAGGGATGCCCTGGATGAACGGGGAAGGGGCAGATTGGGAAGGGGCGAAACAGAAAGGGGGCAGAACGGGACAGGGGCAACATGGAAAGGGGCGGAATAGGAAGGGGCGAAATGGGAATAGATTGGGGGCGAAATGGGAAGGGGCGAAATGGGAATAATCCGTGAGCATCATCCTTGACGCATAGTAAATATACCTCCAAAGTTTCAGAAAGATCGGCCCAGTACTTTTGGTGCAGCGCGGGGAACACACTTTGTTCAGAGAGAGAGAGAGAGAGAGAGAGGAGAGAGAGAGAGAGAGAGAGAGAGAGAGAGAGAGAGAGAGAGAGAGAAAGCACGAATCTTTTCGAACACGAATCTTTATTGAGGGTAATTGGTTAAGCTAAGAGTTTCTTTACACCAGGCCCTCTAGAGAAAAGAAAAAAGAAAAGAAAAGACAAAAATAAATCAACCACACACACATATATATGCACAAACGCACACACACACTTATGCAAACAAATATATAATAATGAACAGAGAGAGAGAGAGAGAGAGAGAGAGAGAGAGAATTTTTACGTTCCGATTGTAAAGTATTCTTTTTTTGTCTGTTTGTTTGTTTCTTTGTTAGTTGTTGTTGTTTTAACTGAGAGTACAAGAAAATCAAGTCAGTAATGTACGATATGACTTCAGATCCGAAGTTTCCTCTTTCGAGGGGCGACAAAGTGTGCAGCAATGTCACATATGAAAAGTGACGACAAAGTGTGCAAGGGCGACAAAGTGTGCAAACTTGTCGATATTTGTCATGACTGGGACGACAAACTGTGCAGCACACTTTGTCGTCGGCGACAAAGCATGCAGCACAGTTTGTCGCCGACGACAAAGTGTGCAGGGGCGACAAAGTATGCCGTAACAACCCCTTGTGGCGAAAGCTTGGATCAATAAAATCGTCTGAAGAAGCCCTTGTGGCGAAAGGAAAAATCGCCCCCGTGGAAAAGATGTTCAACTTGTTTTAGTATATATATATATATATATATATATATAGTTGTCGTTTTGTTGACGTGCAGTGCGAGTTTTAGTGAGAATTGTATCTGAGAAATCATGTGATATATATATATATATATATATATATATATATATGGATTTGTTTAAAGGCCACATGCAATAATAACGATGTTACACAAATAACATATGTTTGTTTGTTTAAAGGCTACATGTAATAATTATGATGTTACACAAAATCAATATACATATAATCCATGTAAGCATTTGGAGACCTAGTAGGGAAAGCCCTCACAAATCATCCCCCACCCCCCACCCCGTTTTATTTCAACCGATAATATCACTATCTTCAAATACATGCCCCTGGCTGACGTGTCACATTTCGGGCCTTTCCACCCACCTGTGATCCTATCTTTGCGCCAGGTGGTCTTCTCAAAATAGTCCCCTTTCTCTGATGTCATTATGTCTGCTTTGAACCACCTGGCTTGTACCTTCATGGCCAGTGAAAACATGAGGATAATCAACTTTCAGATACAATAAACATTCTCAAAACAGTGTAATTGTACTTGACGTATTATTATTGGTGGGTAGCCAGAACACTAACCGGAAATCCTCTTCGCTGAACAACGGTGACGTTGCAATAGGTGAACTGCATACTTACCCGTAAGGTAAGGTAAGGTAAGGTAAGGTAAGGTAAGGTTGCTTATAGCCCAGCCGACCACAAAGGGCCATATCAGGGCTGTCACCACGTTAAAATCAACTCACAAGTCATTCATTCACACAAATCTTTAAAATACATCTTCTAAAAATCCATCCAAAATGTTGTTAAAAATCTTTCCACTGTAAAATCTCAGATCCGTGAAAAATGTTAATCTCTTTCAAGAATTCAAAGATCGCATCAGGTGGAACATCTCTGAACAAGGTTTTCACGGAATCTGCTGTAAAATGTTTGTGTCTCACATCATGCAAGTCCCAACACTGTAAAAAATATGTTTCATTGTGAGTGGCACATGACATGGACTGCACCATGGAGCTTCTTCACTCTTTAAAAGGTATGAAGAGTAAAATACGACATAGAACCGTTTCTTCTTTGCGACCACCAGACGTAGATGAGAGGAACTCCTTTAGGCTTGGACGGATCTGATTGAGTTTGTTATCCGTCTGTGTATTCCAATCCTCCTGCCAGAGGTCACTGACATAATTATTAACTTTTGGTTTCAGATCTGAGCAGGCGATATATATGTTAGACAATTTCCCTGTTGTGGCTGCCTATCGCAATGATGGTATTTTTCAGAATTCGCTGAATCAGTCGCCCTGTTATTACTTGTTATGTATAGGTAAAGAAGACCGACACGAAGAACAAAGACGATGTCTAAACCACCTACTCTCTGATAACCGACATGCTGTCTTCAAAGGCTTCAGATCAGAAAGGAAATCTTTTATTGTTATGTACCTCCATTCTTTATTTCTTTATTTATCTATTTATTTCGTTATTTACTTAATTAGTTATTTATCTATTGTCTGGCCCAACCACACACAATGACTGATGGCACACTGTGATTGGCGGATAAAATAACTGGGATTTTCACTAGTTATCTGTTCCGTCATATATCCCTCCCTCCACAATCTAGACCCCCCCTCCCCCTATTCCCCATCCCCACCTACCCTCACCCCCCCCCCCCCCCCCACCTCACCCACTCCCACCACCGCCAAAGAAAAAGCGAAAAAAGAAAGAAAAGAAGAAAAAGAAAAGAAAAAGAAGGGGGGGGGGGGGGGAGAGAAAGAAAATGCATGCAACACAATGACCACTGACCCAGTCGAGGAAGCGGAATGAAAGGTGATGAGTCTTTTGGATATAGCACACAGGCTGCACGCCAAAAGGTAATGCGCCAAGGCCTTGCATAAGGAATCGAGTAGTTACAGATGGGCGCAGTTATACTGTTTTGAGAATTTGTATTGTGTCTGAAAGTTGATTTACCTTCTTTTCTTTCATATGCTCATCAAAGTACACTCCAGGTGACTCCAAGTGATTCCAAGCCAACAGATTGAAATGAAAGGAATGGGACTATTTCGGGAAAACTCCCTGGCTCAGAGATAAAGTCACGGGTGAATGCGAAGGTCTGAAATGTGACGTCAGGGAAGGAGTAGCTCATGTATTTCTAAACTGTGAAAGATTTCATCGCTTGCTCTCCCTTAAAACAAGTGAGATAATTGGTCGTGGTGGTGGTGGGTTGTTTCTGTGATTTATTACCAATTTAAGATCAATTTTTGGCTCACATTCATGCTACACCTCAAAACGTTTACATGGATTACATAGGGATTTAGTGCAAAATTCTAATTGCGGTGCGTAGCCATGCGAACAGCAGTGGAATTCTGAGCGGAAGAGACTTGCTTGAAATGAGCGACAGGCCACAAGTAGGATTTTCCTATAAATCACTGTATAATCCATGCAAGCGTTTTTAGGCCAAGCATAAGTTTGAGCCTGTATTTGCTATTAGACTGATGACTGATCAAAATAACACCTCTCCTCCCACCAATCATTTCACTTTTTTCTTTATTTCCGCCGATGACCTTCAAGTACATGACCTTTCCCTTAGCTGACGTCACATTTCCGGCCTTCTCACTCAGCTGTAACCCTATCTTTGAGCCAGGTGGTCTTCCCCTAATAATCCCATTCCTTTGATTTTAACTCTATCAACACAGACTGTCGTTTGGCTCTACGTGCTCAGTTAACACTGCAGTCAAGTACTGAAATTCCCTCAGGATACCTGATTTTGACCCTTTTTAATTAATTTTCCTCAGAAGCCTAAATCCGACAGTGACTTTATTTTTGTACAGTGAAATAGAGCCATCTTTCATCTCTTGATGACTGATGTTTTAAAAGTCAAAATAATTAGTTTGTTGTTGTTTGATTGAGTTGAAAATGACACCTCGAACAAGGAGCACTGATTCAGTGCTTGAAGACACCGACGGGTTGGTTGCTTTCTGTTCAAATTAACCAGTAAAATCGACTGTTAGTAGCCTGCTAACTGGTATGATATGACGTAGGAAGGACTGTATCTGTACGCGGACACCAATGGTTTAAAAATTCTCCAGAAAATTCGGTCACATTTATCTTTAGAAGATCGTCGCTATCTTTCTCGCGACGTGTCCTGAGTGACAGATCGCTTGCCGAGAGTATTTTCGCCCCACGTCGCCGAGTGGTAAGTCGGGCGTCACGATCATTCTTGCTACGTGTTGCGAAAAAGTTCATCTGTCTGTTTGGAGCCACCCGGCATAGTACTTTAATGACTCTGGGAGGGAGTTCCACAGACCGGAGCTAAGTATGTTAGGCTTGAAGTAAGTAAGTCAACTGTGGAAAGTGGGATATGGATTTCCTGGGAGTTTCTCGAAGAATGTTCGTGGAGCATTCCTTTTGCTTTGAGAGAGAGAGAGAGAGAGAGGGAGAGAGAGAGAGAGAGAGAGAGAGAGAGAGAGAGAGAGAGAGATTGTCAATAACAACAACAACGAGTCTTTATCTGAAAACGGTAAGAGTATATTGGCTTAATTAGATTTTTTTTTCATATTCTGCATTATGATTGTACTAAACTAGTACTACATGATACAATATATGCATCAAAACATGGTTACATAAACAAACAACCATCACTACCACCGAGAGAAAGAGAGAGAGAGAGAGAGAGAGAGAGAGAGAGAGAGAGAGAGAGAGAGAGACAGAGAGACAGAGAGAGCCTGATGAATATACATTGCTATTTTTTTTCCTTTTACTGTAGTCTCATGCCTTGTCGGCACATAAACAAAGTTAATCTATAATTGCATGGAATCTTGTGGTTATTTCGGTTGAAGAGATTTTACTCTAAAATCACTCAGGGCAGGGCAGCAAAATAGTAAGTGTAATTCTTCTTTACTGATGTCGCATAGATGGTAGGTAAGCATATTTTCATTTCCGACAGTATATTCAGATTCATAAAACTTTATTATCTCTTGTTAAAAGAGAAATTACATTCGTGACCGCTGCCCTAAAAGTTGAGACATATATATATTTTAGTTACAAACATGACACTAAAATTAAAATTACTTTCAAACAATAGAACATACACATATCACAAAAATAAGAATTTCAGTCTTTCTCCTTTTTTGGTAGTGCAAATAAAACATGCACTCAGCCACACATAATTATATATACATACATACGTGCCCTCATGCATGAGAGAGAGAGAGAGAGAGAGAGAGAGAGAGAGAGAGAGAGAGAGAGAGAGAGAGAGATGTGATTTATCGTTAAAAATCATAAAGATAAGACATATTCCAGACATTTCTATTCTTCACTGCTCGAGGATATGCACACATAACACACACACACTCCAGCATCTATACGTTCCCGCTTGCTCAGACATACACACACGCGCACATGCTTGTTATATCACAGGTGATCCACCATCTCTGCTTCTTACATGCTGCGTTTGTTTAAAAACGCAATGGATTTGAACACGAAGCTCTTTTTTTGTGCGCATCAGCTTAGCTCTGGGGACACGAAATCGTCTGCCTGATGGAAGGAGCTCATACTGTCGCGCAAGCGTGTGCCCACTGTCACCATCAATCGCACGAGCCTTGGTCACCGCGCGCCTTTCATACAACTCACTCATACTCTCCTGCCTCTCACCAACAATCTTACCACAGATGTTCACAACGCTATCCAAGAGTTTGCTGTTTTTCAGACTAAGATTTCCATACCAACAAATGCATGAAAAAGTCAAGACAGACTCAATAAAACTCCTGTAAAATGTTTTAAGTATTTTTGGCTGGAATCTGCAATTTGCGTAGGAAATACATTCTGGTTTGGCATTTTTTGTATGTGGACCTGGTGTGTGTATTGAAAGTGAGCTTATTGTCTAACGTTGTGCCCAGATATTTGTATTCCTCTACCCGTTCCACTTTTTCTCCATCAATATAAAGATCCGGTACATAATTTTTCGCTTTCCTAAAATCTATGATCATCTCCTTTGTTTTTTTGACATTAAGCTCAAGATAATTTTCTTTACACCAGGTGCTGAAACGCTCAACTTCATCAAAATATGTTATATCAGAATTGGAGAGGTCTTCAAGGGCTGTATCATCTGAATATTTTATAACTGGTGTTTCTTCTGTACCAATGCAGTCTTTGGTGTACAGAGTAAAGAGGACAGGAGAACGAACGGTACCTTGAGGGGAACCTGTGGAACAAAAGAGACAGATGACATGACAGATTGATAGCGCACTGACTGGGATCTGGAGATGAGGAAATCTATGGTCCACAGGATAAGCCTGGGTCTGACATTTAAGGATAAAAGTTTGTGCGCTAAAAGATGAGGCTGGATGGTGTTAAAAGCTGATGAAAAATCAATAAAAAGAATACGAACAAAAGAATCTGTTTTCTCCAGGTGAGTGTAAGCGTTGTGTAAAAGTGTGAGTGGCATCGTCTGTGCATCTGTTGCGTTTGTATGCAAACTGATAAGGATCTTGATGACTGACTGTATCAGTGAGGAGGTGACTGAGTATTGCTCAAAGCAATGGTAAGCAACACCAGACGCACCTAATCGAAACTTGGTCAATTCATTAAAAAAAAAAATTATATATCTGTTCCTTTTTAACTCAACATACAGTTCTCTGAAATGAGTACTTTTAAACAGCCTATACTGTGAAAATCTGTCAACAGCATATATTTGATCATGTCAGTCTTGCCGTCTACAATCAATAAGTCTCTGCCTAAAAGATTAAAAAAAAAAAAAAGATATATTTTAGACACCCTGGTTATCCCATGGAAAGGAAAACCCATAAGAATTTAAACAGTGACAAAGTTAACAGTCGTAACCCATGTCTTCTTACCATTAAAATCCAAAGTATATAATATTTTGTATGCTTTAAAGGATTGACTATCATCATCCCTTCTTGACAAGTTCAGCTGTTATGAAATACATTTCATGTACGAATTGAGGCAAATCTGATATCTGCCCAGTTCACCCACATGCAAGCTCGGTCGGCGTTCGACTGACCACATTAAGAAAGTGTTTCAATGCAAACAAATGTACTTTGTTCTGATTCTGTAGGGTTATTTTTTTTCAAAAGCCCACATCTCCGCACCATTGGCTGAACCTGAGAATCAAGTAGTTTGCCAAAGACACTGAAAGCATTGCAGTCTAATTTATATAAAGTATGAAGTAAAAGAATAAACGCTTTCTTCTCTTTATTAGTTATGCCTTGGTGCGCAAAACTAAATGAGATTTTTCTAATTTCTTGTTAAGAAATAAATCCCAATATATTTGTGCACATTCACTACTTGTACTCTCTCTTTTCCATAGGCCCGTTTCTCACTTGCCAAGTACCCACCCTTAAGGAAAACAATAATATTAGCTTTCTCCATGTTTACTTTTAGTTCTGATTGACAGGCATCATCATATAAATTACTTAACTGCCTTTGTAAATCATCTACTGTTATAGACAATAGAATTATGTCATCAGCGCAAATTAGGTTAAATTAACTCCGTGGAGATCATTGTTAAGCATTTTCAAGGCTAGTTTATTAATAAAAAGTGAACACAAAACAGGACTACAAACATCACCGTGCTCCACGTGTATAATTCAACGCATCAAACAGTGTTGCCCCTTCATCTTGCCTTTACTTCGTCACACATGCTTTTAACACAACGAAGAGATACCTCAGTGAATGTTCACGTCATTAACATGACCTTTCGTATATAAAGGAGTAATTATGGATTCTGTCCAATTTTTCGGATAAATTCCTTTTGCAATAGATAGTTATATAGTGTTATTAGGAAATTAACAACTGAGTCACCAGAAGTTTTGAAAACTCACTTATAAGTCCATCTGGACCAGCAGACTTGCCATTCTTCAGCTTTCTAAAGGCAACCTAAGCTTCTTCTTTAGATATGACCTATTCAGCACATTGTCGTCATTGTCTTCGACGAAACTGCTTTCATTATGTCTTCTTTGTCTTTTTCCGAAACAGTTTTGAAGTAAACGAACTATTCTGTTACAAATATTTCGTTTGAAGGCTGGAATTTTGTTTACAAAATCTTGTGCATTGCGTACCAGAAGTCCTTTTGACTTTTTACGGAGTTTATCAATTGATTAACTGAGGAATTGTTATGATCTTTCCGATTTCTTTGTTTAAGTTTTATTCTATGATCATAACTTTCAGTGCAATATTTTGTTTTCTAATGTATTTATCAAATGTTGTTCAAAAGCCTTCTCAGCAGTCTTCGTGCTCCACGACTTGCCCGTATGCATTCATTCTCGAACCATTCTTTCTGTTTGACTTTTTTATCTAGCAAAATTCTTCTCTTCATGTAATCAGATTGTTCTTGAACATGATGTCCAGAGAATGATTCATAATTCTCTATATAAGAGCTTCTGCCATATCTAATTTCTGCAGGAAGAGAGAGAGAGAGAGAGAGAGAGAGAGAGAGAGAGAGAGAGAGAGAGGAGAGAGAGAGAGAGAGAGATCCATCAGCTCATTCTCACTCTCCACTACACACACACAACACACGCACACACACACACACACACACACACACACACACACACACACACACACACACACACAAACGCGCGCGCGCGCGCGCGCGCAACAGCCCACACCCACAAATTAATGTCCATCCACACAGGCTGGGTGTACGCTATCCTCTCCGGCGAAGAAAATTATGATCGGAACTTCCCAACCCCTAGGCCCTCCCACACCCCCTCGCACCCTTCACCTCCCCATTCTCCCCACCCCCTGCGCCTTTCTCACTTCTCTCATCATCTTTCCCCCCTCCCTCCCTCTTCTTCACATCGAACTCGGGCCTGGAGCTCTGTCTCCCAACTAGAATTTTAGTCTGTGAGGGCACCGGGTCTCTGAGGTTCCCCCCATCTCATCGCCCTCGCATCCCTCACCGCCCCCCCCCCCCCCCACTCCTGTTACCATGGAATCCCCTTTGTCGCCCAGTCCAGGACGGATGACACAACGAACTCATTGCCCCGCCATACAAGACAGCCAGCGGGGGAGATGGAGGCAGTCAGTGAGTCCTCCTCTTCCCTTTCTGACAACAAAAGGGAGTGAGGGCCGGGGCGGGAGCAGGGCGTGGGGGGTGGGGGTGGGGGGTGGGGGGTAAGGGTGAGGCATAAAACAGGTAGTGCCGAGAGGTCAGCAGGTGGAGGGTTCTACTTGTTGTCCGGTGGCGTTGAGGTCGCGAACGGCAATGTTAGCAACGTTAGCTACATTTGGGAGGAAGCCTGCCTTCCTCCCACCCCCTACCCGCTTACAAAAAAAAAAGAAAAGAAAAGAAAGTCTGCCTGGACTTCAAGGCTAAGAAATTGTCGAACTTTCATCATGGCGTGGCCAGATTGGCTGGGGAATCAAGAGTTGTATTGTCATAGCCTGTTAGTGGCCATTACAAAATGGCATCTGCCAGGGAGCCGTTATGCCCCTTGACAACTTGCCCCTGGACGTGCACGCACCCTACGTGAACACAGAAAGTATTTGTTCGGCAGTTCAGGACAGTACTTCTCTGGGTCCCACTCGCACCTTCGGGTGTATCTTTGTCTTTTTCTTGTCCGGATTGGCTGGGGAATCAAGATAACACAACGATTGAAGGACCGGGAGGAGGAAGGAGGATAACAGTGTCACCTGAAGGATCGGGGGGGGGGGGGGGAGGCTGACAGTGTCACCTGAAGGACCGGGAGGAGGCAGGAGGCTGACAGTGTCACCTGAAGGACCGGGAGGAGGTAGGAGGCTGACAGTGTCACCTGAAGGACCGGGAGGAGGCAGGAGACTGCACCAGTGTTCACTCCGGTGAGAAAATGTCTTCCAGCTTTGCTAGGGATCGAACACCGGACCTTGGCGCACGAGTCGGGCACCTTACCCACCCGGCCAGTCAGCCCCGGATACCAAGACACATCTGGGATGTTACGCTGCTGTTCTGTCTTCTGACAGTGAAGGGATCAGAGCTGGATTCATCATCGTTTCTACTGTGCATGTCACCGATTGTTTAGATTATATGTATTTTCGACCCCCCCCCCCCTCCCGCTCCCCCGTTCCTTCCCTCCCCTCTCCAGACAGGCCGGGTGAACTCGGCGGTTTTTTTCCCGCTTTTTTGACTTTATACTTAATATTTCACACCTTTTGGTTTTCACGCGAACTTAAGTCTGTCGTCTTTTCTCCTCACGGAATGCTCATAGGTGTCTTTCGTGAGAGAAGTTCCTCATACGTGAGACGATTCACCGAAGCGTTGTCTTTGCTCGTCAGTGTTGAAATGCTTATCTATGGGAGGTCACCATAGGCCGACAGCAAGCCTGATGACCTCTTCACATAGAGGGAAACAGTTGTTACATGCTGCTTTGCTTCCTTCCGTCCTTTGGAAGAGCACTGTCATAGTGTCATAGTGAAGAGCAGTGTCATAGTGAAGTGTCATAGTGAAGAGCAGTGTCATAATGAAGAGCTGTGTCATAATGAAGAGCTGTGTCATAGTGAAGAGCTGTGTCATAGTGAAGAGCTGTGTCATAGTGAAGAGCAGTGTCATAATGAAGAGCAGTGTCATAATGAAGAGCTGTGTCATAGTGAAGAGCTGTGTCATAGTGAAGAGCTGTGTCATACTGAAGAGCTGTGTCATACTGAAGAGCTGTGTCATAGTGAAGAGCTGTGTCATACTGAAGAGCTGTGTCATAGTGTCATAGTGAAGAGCTGTGTCATAGTGAAGAGCTGTGTCATAGTGTCATAG
>CM065730.1:14045347-14047847 GCA_033310375.1 Conus canariensis | reverse complement strand
TACTTGTTTACAATAAAGTACCTATCTACATATTGTACTGTATCCTTACCAGTTCAGAATGAAAAGTACTCATCCTACTCATTGCTCTGTCCCTGTACCAGTTTACAGAAAAAAGTACACATCTACACATTGTCTGTCCCTGTACAGTTTACAGAAAAAAAGTACACATCTACACATTGTACTGTCCTGTAACAGTTTACAGAAAAAAGTACACATCTACACATTGTACTGTCCCTGTAACATTTCCAGAAAAAGTACACATCTACACATTGTACTGTCCCTGTAACAGTTTACGAATAAAAAGTACACATCTACACATTGCACTGCTCCTGGTACAGTTTCAGATAAAATACACATCTACACATTGCTCGTCCACTGTACCAGTTTACAGAAAAAGTAGCACATCTACACATTGTACTGTCCTGTACCAGTTTACAGAAAAAATACACATCTACACATTGCACTGTCCCTGTACAGTTTACGATAAAAATACACATCTACACATTGCACACTCCCTAGTAACCAGTTTACAGATAAAAAACATCATACATTGCAGTTAGCTCTGTACCAGTTTACAGATAAAAAATACACATCTACACATTGCACGGCTCCTAGCTGTACCAGTTTACAGATAAAACAATACACATCTACACATGCACGTCCTGTACCAGTTTACAGATAAAAATACACTCCACATTTGCACTGCTCCTGTACCAGTTTACAGATAAAAAAATACACATCTACACATTGCACGCTCCTGTGACCAGTTTACAGATAAAAATCCCACATACTGACAGCTCAACATCAAATAAAAAATACACATCATATGCAACATGCCCTGTTCCTGTACCATTTCACTGATCCTACAATACCATCTCCACCAATGCGCTCTCCTAGTTGTACCAATTTACAGATAAAAACACACATCTACACATTGCACTGCTCCTGTACCAGTTTACAGATCAAACAGTACTGGTCTGCACATTGCACTGACCGGAGCTCAACATACAACTGACCCAGTATGCTAAAGTCACACGACCTCCATGACTGCCAGAGCCTGCCCTCAGTTCCTTCTTCCCCTCCTCCTCCACCTGGCCCCTACATCATAACCCACTCCCCCACCATTCCAACCCCCCCCCCCCCCCCTCTTTCATAGTTGTTTATCATGCTACTTCCCCACCCCCTCTCTGAACCTTCTTCCACATTAGGCCTAAATGTTCTTCTGCAGTGTGCTCTCTCTTCTCTGTCCTCCGCCCCGCTTCTTTATTCCTAATCTCCCCCCCCCCTCCCCCTCCCCCTCCCCTCCCCTCCCCAAAGCACCCAGTTGGTCCAGTCGTTGTAATGTCAAACTTTCTGTTTTGCCCTTCGTTCACCCTTTTGTCTAGCCAATTTACTTTCTTTTCTTGTTCTTTTCTTTCTTTCCTCTTCCTTTTTTCTTTTTTTTTTTTTTTTTCAATTTTTGAAGACGCCATAGATCAAGTGATATGACCCCTGCTTTGCTCCCGCTTCCGCTGCGCACTCAGCGCCACTCTCTTTGCCCTTGCGAAAGGGAGGACAGTCCCATCAATTGTTGCCGCCACCCGCCATTCTGGTTTGCTGATTACCTCCCCTCCCGGAGCAGAGAGAGCAAAGGGCGCGCACGCGCGAAGTATTTTTTTCTTCCCTGCTTCCTTTTTCTTACTTTTTTCTTCTCCTATCTTTCAGCTGGTTAGCTATCATAACAAACAAGACCGACATGAAGGTGGTGAGCGCGGCTAGGAGGGAGAAGAAAGCTGTGGAGAGATTCCGATCGGGTGGGATGAGGGGGAGGGGGGGGGAGATTTGTGGGTGGGTGGTGGTGGGTAGGGAGTGTGAGAACGGAACGGGGGCGGGAGGGGGTGCTGAAGGTAGACAGGGCTGTGTCAGATACAGATAAAGAGAGAAATGTAGTGAGGTAATTGATGCTGATTCTGCATAGTTCCAATGCAGGAGTAACACTGCTCCAGACAGGGAAATGGCCACAAGTTTCCAAAGCCCAAAGTTCCCCACACCCCACACCCCGCCTCCCCGCCGAAAGTGCCCCCTTTCGAGAAATAGCAAAAAAAAAAAAAATAAATAAAAAATAAAAAATAAAGAGGCTGAGCATACAACGTCAACATTGAGGACATTACTTGAGTATTCTTCCAAGGGGATAACAAAATACACAACTTACGACGCATAAATGCTGTACCTTTTGAAGTGCTGATTTAAAGAACAAGACACTCACGAAGGAATAAACAGATATGTCAAATGCCAATTTCCAGCAAAAAGGAAAGTCTAAATTAGGATTAGCTGGGAAATGGGTGGGGGTAGAAGGGTGGGGGTGAAGGAGTAAGCTATATGGTGGGTCAGTGTAAAGGCATTACCTTCATACCGTTCTTTTGTACAGACAATGTTGCACGCTCTCTCTCTCTCTCTCTCTCTCTCTCTCTCTCTCTCTCTCTCTCTACTCTCTGTCAACACACCATGCACACACGACAGT
>CM065730.1:14037847-14042847 GCA_033310375.1 Conus canariensis | reverse complement strand
GAGGAGTACAAATATGTGTTTAACAGTGTTTTCACTTGAATCGTCAATGCCTCTCTCCTTCCTCCTCTGTGTGTGTGAGCTTTGTGTGTATGTGCTTTGTGTGTGCGTGCTTTGTGTTGTGTGTGTGTGTGTGTGCGTGTGTGTGTGTGTGTGTGTGTGTGTGTGTGTGTGTGTGTGTGTGTGTGTGTGTGTGTGTGTGTTTGAGAGTACACATTTGTGTGTAACAGTGTTTTCATTTGAATCGTCAATGCCTCTCTCCTTCCTCCTCTGTGTGTGTGCTTTGTGTGTGTGTGTGCTTTGTGTGTGTGTGCTTTGTGTGTGTGTGTGCATTGTGTGTGTGTGTGTGTGTGTGTGTGTGTGTGTGTGTGTGTGTGTGTGTGTGTGTGTGTTTGAGAGTACACATTTGTGTGTAACAGTGTTTTCACTTGAATCATCAATGCCTCTCTCCTTCCTCCTCTGTGGTGCAGGGAGTGTTCTCGGCGTACTCCCTTTCCAAAGATGTTTGATGCTTTCTGCTGCTGACTCCAGCTTTAAAGGACATATCCTATGTGTTTATCGCTCAGCTCATCTTGAAAGTCGTCCTACAGCTGAAACATATTTACAGATCAATGGGGAGAAATAATCACTGATATCAGACGAACCGTCTTTATGTTTGCGCTGATGGAGATTTTTTTTACCTCTTCCCCCTCAATCCCCCCCCCCCCCCCCCCGCCAAAAAAAACCCAGCAATATGTAGTGTCCGATTTTTGTACGAGGCTCTTTTTCGTGCTGCTCGTGTCTCTGTTTGTTCGTCTGTGTTGTGTGTGTCGTGTTGTGTGTGTTGTGTGTGTGTGTTTTTGTGTGTGTGTGTGTGTGTGTGTGTGTGTGTGTGTGTGTGTGTGTGTGTGTGTGTGTGTTGAGGTGAGCACAGGCACAGTTTGTGGTTTGTTTTATAAGTCGACGAGAGGTTGTGTAGACTGGAAAGTGGTGAAGAATTGTTATAGGTCTGTGAGGACCAGAAGTCTCTGTTTATGGAAACGTGTGTGTGGCACTGTCAAGACGAAAGAAAAAGCTGGGTTTTTTTTTGTTTACTCCAGATCTGTTGATGTATTTTTGAGAAAAAAAATGGAGCATTAATTTTTGTGAACAGGTGGGAAGAATTTACATGTAAATAGTGTAAAAAAAAAATAGTTAATTAAAAGGTGAAACTCTCTTATGTTTTATATAACTTGATATTTGTCGTCTTTTCATGAGCGAGAGTCAGACAAAGAGAAACAAATACGTCTGTAATGTTTGTTATCATAGCTAACAAGCAGAAGGACAAACAGTCGGTCAGGTTTGTTACGATAGTAGGAGGACAAACAAGTTAGGTTTGTTACGATGGCTAACCAACAGAAGGACAAACAAACACGCCAGTCAGGTTTGTAACTATACATCAGGACAAATACCAGCCAGGTTTGTAACCATACATCAGGACAAACACATCAGTCAGGTTTGTAATACCATAGCCATCCAGGACACATAATACTCCAGCCAGTGGTTTGTTACCATACATCAGGACAAACACATCAGTCAGGTTGTTACCATACTCAGGACAAACACATCATCAGTTTGTTACCATACATCAGGACAAACACATCAGTCAGGTTTGTTACCAACATCAGACAAACCATCAGTCAGTTTGTTACCATACATCAGGACAAACCATCAGTCAGGTTTGTTACCATACATCAGGACAAACACATCAGTCAGGTTTGTTACCATACATCAGGACAACACATCAGTCAGTTTGTTACCATACATCAGGACAAACCATCAGTCAGGTTTGTTACCATACATCAGGACAAACACATCAGTCAGGTTTGTTACCATACATCAGGACAAACGCATCATCAGTTTTTACCATACCAGACAAACACATCAGTCAGTTTGTTACCATACATCAGACAAACACATCAGTCAGTTGTTACCATACATCAGACAACACATCAGTCAGGTTTGTTACCATACATCAGGACAAACACATCAGTCAGGTTTGTACCATACATCAGGACAAACACATCAGTCAGGTTTGTTACCATACATCAGGACAAACATCAGTCAGGTTTGTTACCAACATCAGGACAACATCAGTCAGGTTTGTTACCATACATCAGGACAAACACATCAGTCAGGTTTGTTACCATACATCAGGACAAACACATCAGTCAGGTTTGTTACCATACATCAGCAAACAGGACAAACACATCAGTCAGGTTTGTTACCATACATCAGGACAATCACGCCAGTCAGGTTTGTTACCATACATCAGGACAAACACGCCAGTCAGGTTTGTTACGACAACTAATCAGCAGAAGGACAAACAACAAAATTAGAACTCCACATGTGTGTGCCCCTTGCCTGGAGCTCCCAAAAGGGAGATAATCAACAAAACACAACTGCGGTTGGCGGCAATAATTAATGGGACTGTCCTCCCTTTCGTGAGGTGATACGAGGTGGCGCTGAGTGCGCAGCGGAAGCAGGAGCAACGCGGGAGTCCCGCCACCTGATCTGGAGGGTCTCAAAAGAAGAGAAAGAGAGAAATAGACAAATAAAAAGTAACTGGCTAGACGTCGAGGTGAACGCAGGGTGAAACAAAAAGACTGAACCACAACAATCAAAGCTGCTGTCTGCTTGGGGAAGAAACAACATGGGGTGGGGGTGGGGGTGGGGTGGAAAAAAAGCTTGAGGAAAGGAGGAGGGTGGATGAATAGCGGAAAATGCAGGATTGGAGTTGAAGAGTAAAAGGGATGAGGTAGATTAGCGTTGTTTACAAATATGCAAGGGAAAGAACTGTGAAAGGAGTAGATGTTTTAAGGGATAGAAGAAGAAGCTGTGATCGAATCAGTGGAAGGGGTGGTGATAGTAATGTAGGTCAACTGACCTCAAAACAATTTGCTATTTGTGTGTTGAGAAAATGGTACTGGGACAGTACGTGTGTAGAAGTTTTTTTTTTTTTTTTTTTAAATTCTAGAATGGACGGCAAAAAATAGGGAGGAGAAAAGAATGTACTTCTGTCGTGATAAAAATACCAAAAAATGTGATCCGGATTTCATGTGGAGTCGTCTCCGTCACCACTCAACAGTTCATTGTTGCCGTTTCCCTGGAGCGTTTGTATCCTTGTGACGGAACTGGGCAAGAACGCCACTTACGTTCAGGGGATTTCTTCAGTTTCTGTGTTTATCATCTTCACCACCACCATCTCATCTCCTCTTTCTCTTTACATCCTTTCTGCACTCACAGCCTTCACGTCAGTCATGTTTGTTGCGATTGCTACCTTGCTGGAACGGGGAAAAAAAGACCTCAGCTCAGCATACCTTCTTACCCTTCAACTCCCAGAGAGGAGGTAATGAGTAAAACACGAGGGTGAGCGACGGCAACAATTGATGGAACTGTCCTCCCTTTGGCGAGGTGATACAAGAGGGCGCTGAGTGCGCGGCGGAAGCGAGAGAGAGAGAGAGAGAGAGAGAGAGAGAGAGAGAGAAACGAGAGTTATGCCTCGTGACCTGCCAGGTTCAAAAGAAAGAGGGAGAAAGAAAAATAGTAGTTGGCGAGACAGTTGTATGAAGGAAGAGCGAACAGAAATATTGATACCACAACGATTGGATCTGCAGGTTTCTTCAGGAAGAATAAGTTGGTGGAGAGGAGGGGATAGCGTAGGTGGTGGGGAGAAAGGAGAGAGGGGAGGGGGAGGTGCGATGCGGCAGAAATGTGGGCAGCAGAAGTTAGGACTGGGGAAGCAGCATCGCCAAGGAACGTGTGGAGAAAGTATTGACGATGAGGGAGGCGGGGGTGAGATGAGGGGTGGGCGGAGGAAGAAGAGGAGAAGGGATGTATGGAGGGGGATGCAGACAGTCACTGAGGTCAGTTGACATGAATGTACTTGGCAGTTTGTGTGCTGAGCTCCGGTGAACTGGTACATGAACAGTGCATCACACTCCGGGGAGGACTCACGCTGAGGATGAGCGTAATAACAGAGAGAGAGAGAGAGAGAGAGAGAGAGAGAGAGAGAGAGAGAGAGAGAGGAGAGTGGAGAGATGAGAGAGAGAGAGAGAGAGAGAGAGAGAGAGAGAGAGAGAGAGAGAAAACTCAGAAAACCTTTATTCGATCTAGGATTGAGATTTTAGGTAGAGCCCATTCTTCCAATCTGTCCAAGAGAGAGAAGAGAGAAGAGAGAGAGAGAGAGAGAGAAAGAGAGGCTTTGGAACAGAGTGTGGGGAGAGCGTGGCATCACCCTAAGTACCAAGCTGGCAGTGTTACAGAGCAGTCGTTGTCACCTCGCTGCTCTACGGCTGTGAGACCTGGACACTGAACAGGAGACAACTGAAGACTCTGGATCCGTTCCACCTCCGCTGCCTGCGTAAGATCATGGGCATCTCCTGGGACAGGATTTCCAACACAAAAGTGCTTCGCAGAGCAAAGATGCCTGGTGTCGAGGCGCTGATCATGAAAGCGCAGTTGAGGTGGGTTGGGCATGTGGTACGAATGGACGTCGCGCGACTTCCAAAATTGGTCTTCTCTGAGCTGGCAGCTTGAACAAGGAACTCTGGGCGGCCACTCAAACGCTTCAAAGACTGCCTGAAAGTATCACTGGCAGCCTGTGGCATCCCGCTTCATGGCTGGGAAACACTTGCCACAGACCGCAGTCCCTGGCGACTTGCTGTCCACAAAGGAGTAAACAGCTTCGAAGAGAAGCGTTTGCAGGAATTGGACCAGAAGCGCCAAGCCCGCAAAGAGAGGAGACCTGATCCAATGACAGCTGTCGCATGCCCAGAGTACAGCCCGCAAAGAGAGGAGACCTGACCCAATGACAGCTGTCGCATGCCCAGAGTGTGGACGTATCTGTGTGTCCAGCTTTTGCTTGCGCTCACACATGCGGAGTCACTGACGTCTTCGTCGACCACGACGGACATCCATGATGATGATGATGATGATGATGATGATAATTCTTCCAATCTGTCCAAGAGACAGAGAGAGAGGGG
>CM065730.1:14027847-14030347 GCA_033310375.1 Conus canariensis | reverse complement strand
CAGTGTCATTTTACCATTGTTCAACAACATGAAGTGCCAAGTGTGCTGAGATCAGTTGTGGAGACATTACTACCACCACCCCTTCCATTGATTCGATTACATTTTCTTCCTCTATTTCTGAAAACATCTAGATTCTACCCCCTCCACAATTCTTTCCTTTGCATATTTGTAAACAATGCTAATCTGTCCACCCTCCTCCACAATTCTTTCCTTTGCATATTTGTAAACAATGCTAATCTGTCCACCCTCCTCCACAATTCTTTCCTTTGCATATTTGTGAACAATGCTAATCTGTCCACCCTCCTCCACAATTCTTTCCTTTGCATATTTGTGAACAATGCTAATCTGTCCACCCTCCTCCACAATTCTTTCCTTTGCATATTTGTGAACAATGCTAATCTGTCCACCCTCCTCCACAATTCTTTCCTTTGCATATTTGTGAACAATGCTAATCTGTCCACCCTCCTCCACAATTCTTTCCTTTGCATATTTGTAAACAATGCTAATCTGTCCATCCTCCTCCACAATTCTTTCCTTTGCATATTTGTGAACAATGCTAATCTGTCCACCCTCCTCCACAATTCTTTCCTTTGCATATTTGTAAACAATGCTAATCCGTCCACCCTCCTCCACAATTCTTTCCTTTGCATATTTGTAAACAATGCTAATCCGTCCACCCTCCTCCACAATTCTTTCCTTTGCATATGTGTAAACAATGCTAATCCGTCCACCCTCCTCCACAATTCTTTCCTTTGCATATGTGTAAACAATGCTAATCTGTCCACCCTCCTCCACAATTCTTTCCTTTGCATATGTGTAAATAATGCTAATCTGTCCACCCTCCTCCACAATTCTTTCCTTTGCATATTTGTAAACAATGCTAATCTGTCCACCCTCCTCCACAATTCTTTCCTTTGCATATTTGTAAACAATGCTAATCCGTCCACCCTCCTCCACAATTCTTTCCTTTGCATATTTGTAAACAATGCTAATCCGTCCACCCTCCTCCACAATTCTTTCCTTTGCATATGTGTAAACAATGCTAATCTGTCCACCCTCCTCCACAATTCTTTCCTTTGCATATGTGTAAACAATGCCAATCTGTCCACCCTCCTCCACAATTCTTTCCTTTGCATATGTGTAAACAATACCAATCGCTCCACCCTCCTCCACAATTCTTTCCTTTGCATATGTGTAAACAATACCAATCGCTCCACCCTCCTCCACAATTCTTTCCTTTGCATATGTGTAAACAATGCTAATCGCTCCACCCTCCTCCACAATTCTTTCCTTTGCATATGTGTAAACAATGCCAATCTGTCCACCCTCCTCCACAATTCTTTCCTTTGTATATTTGTAAACAATGCTAATCTGTCCACCCTCCTCCACAATTCTTTCCTTTGCATATTTGTAAACAATGCTAATCTGTCCACCCTCCTCCACAATTCTTTCCTTTGCATATTTGTAAACAATGCTAATCTGTCCACCCTCCTCTTGCCCCTGACCCCTTCCCCATTTTTTCCCATTGGTCCCCCTTTCTCTCTTCATCTACCCTCCTCCTTACCCCCCCCCCCCCCCCTCCCACCGACGCCATTTTTTCTCCCCCAGGCAGACAGCAGCTTCGATTGTTGTGCTTCAGTCTTCTTGTTTTGTCCTGCGTTCACCCTGACGTCTAGCCAAGTACTTTTTTTTTTTTTTTTTTTGCTCTCTCTGTTCTTTTGAGACCCGCCAGGTCAAGTGGCAGACCGCCAGTCAAGTTGCTCCCGCTTCCGCTGCGCACTCAGCGCCACCTCACGAAAGGGAGGACAGTTCCATTAATTGTTGCCGCCACCTGCAGTTGTGATTTGCTGATTATTTCCCTTCTGGGAGCTCTAAGCAAGGGGCGCACACAAGTGGAGTTCTAATTTTGTTGTTTGTCCTTCTACTGTTAACTATCGTAACAAACCTGACAGACATATTTGTCCTTCTACTGTTAACTATCGTAACAAACCTGACAGACATATACGTCCTTCTACTGTTAACTATCGTAACAAACCTGACAGACATATGTGTCCTACTGTTAACTATCGTAACAAACCTGACAGACATATTTGTCCTTCTACTGTTAACTATCGTAACAAACCTGACTGAAATGTTTGTCCTTCGACTGTTAACTATCGTAACAAACCTGAAAAACATATTTGTCCTTCGACCGTTAACTATCGTAACAAACCTGAATGACATATTTGTCCTTCTACTGTTAACTATTGTAACAAACCTGAAAGCTATATTTGTCATTCTACTGTTAACTATTGTAACAAACCTGAATGACATATTTGTCTTTCTACTGTTAACTATCGTAACAAACCTGACAGACATATTTGTCCTTCTACTGTTAACTATCGTAACAAACCTGACAGACATATATGTCCTTCTACTGTTAACTATCGTAACAAACCTGACTGAAATGTTTGTCCTTCGACTGTTAACTATCGTAACAAACCTGAAAAACATATTTGTC
>CM065730.1:14012847-14022847 GCA_033310375.1 Conus canariensis | reverse complement strand
GTCATGCACTGGGATGTATGAACGTAGTCTGCTAAATGCCAGTCAAATTGGAAAGGACAGCATGGCAGGGTGGCGGGGGGGGGGGGGGGGGGGGGGGGTTGTTTGAGCTGTGACACCAGATCATGTTTTATTGACTTGTTGAATGACAGATTTAAAATTTTCACCCCATCGCCTTCTCTCCACTCTCCTAAGAATAGATTACGAAAAAAAAAAGACAACAACAAAAAGATCGCCTCTTTCTCAGTCTCTGTCTCTGTCTCTGTCTGTCCGTCTGTCTGTCTCTTTCTCTCTTACACACACAGACACACACAGACACACACACACACACACACACACACACACACACACACACACACACACACACACACACACACACACACACAAACATCGGACGTATGGATTGATTCATGAGCTGAAAAATAACGACGGGACCACATTTTTTTTTTTGGCGGAGGGGGGGGGGGGGGGGGGGGGGGGGGGGGGAGGGGGGGGTTGTCGATTATCAAGACAAAAAAAAAAAAACCTCACTGTCAAACAGTCGTACACTTGATTATTTGAGTGCACGCTATGACTAATCCGAACGGGCTAAAGGCATACGGGAAAACGCGCGCGCGTGTTGTTGTGTGGTGTGTGGTGGTGGTTGTGTGTGGTGTGTGTGTGTGTGTGTTGTGTGTGTGTGTGTGTGTGTGTGTGTGTGACAGTCGTACGCTTGATTATTTGAGTGCACGCTATAACCAATCCAAACGGGCTAAAGGCATACGGGAAAACGCGCGCGCGCGCGCGCGCGCGTGTGTGTGTGTGTGTGTGTGTTGTGTGTGCCAGTGTGCGTGCGTGCGTGCGTGCATGCGCTCACGTGTGTGTCTGTGTGTGAGCGCGCGCGCGTGTGTGTGTGTGTGTGTGTGTGTGTCTGTGTGTCTGTGTGTCTGTGTGCGTGTGCGCATGCGCGCGCTTCTGTGTGTGTGTGTGTGCGCGGGCGCCCGCGTGCTCGTGCCCACGTATGTGTGTGTGTGTGTGTGTGTGGTGTGTGTGTGTGTGTGTGTTGCGTGTGCGTGTGTGTGTGTGTGTGTGCGTGCGGGGGTGTGTGTGTGTGTGTGTGTGTGTGTGTGTGTGTGTGTGTGTGTGTGTGTGTGTGTGTGTGAGCCCAGATGTAGTTCCGTGGTCGGCTAGGCTGTAAACACGATGACGGACGTGTGGCTAGGTGTTTGATAACAATGGCAGACGTGTGGCTAGGTGTATGATAACAACGGCAGACGTGTGGCTAGGTGTATGATAACAACGGCAGACGTGTGGCTAGGTGTATGATAACAATGGCAGACGCGTGGCTAGGTGTATGATAACAATGGCAGACGCGTGGCTAGGTGTATGATAACAATGGCAGACGCGTGGCTAGGTGTATGATAACAATGGCAGACGTGTGGCTAGGTGTATGATAACAATGGCAGAGGCTGTTGACGTGTGGGTAGGTGTATGATAACAATGGCAGACGTGTGGCTAGGTGTATCATAACAATGGCAGAGGCTGTTGACGTGTGGGTAGGTGTATCATAACAATGGCAGAGGCTGTTGACGTGTGGGTAGGTGTATGATAACAATGGCAGACGTGTGGCTAGGTGTATGATAACAACGGCAGACGTGTGGCCAGGTGTATGATAACAATGGCAGACGTGTGGCCAGGTGTATGATAACAACGGCAGACGTGTGGCTAGGTGTATGATAACAATGGCAGACGCAGTTGTGCAGGGAGTGGTCTCAGCGTGCTGGCTTTGCGTTCCGTTCCTTCCCCGTTTACATGCATTCTGCTGCACGCGCGTTACGTGGGGGACTAATTTAATCATGTATTTATCAAGCAGCCAACCTCAAACGCCACCTATGGGCTGTAATGGTTCTTTAAGTCAATAATTACACTCCTGTTGATAATGTTCAGCGATACTGGTATGCGGAGAGATGGTTCTTTAAGTCAATAATTACATTCCTGTTGATAATGTTCAGCGATACTGGTATGCGGAGAGATTAACGAGAGACATGGATAGGTAACAAGGGAACAAGAATCAATGGTGTCAGAGAAACTATGGTTCATTTCTACCCCGAGGGCGACTTCTTACCGAAATGGCAGCAAATCAAATCTATAATGCACGTCTCTCTCTCTCTCTCTCTCTCTCTCTCTCTCTCTCTCTCTCTCTCTCTCTCTCTCTCTCTCTCTCTCTCTCTCTCATCTATTGATTTTTCTCGTAGTCTGTCTCCACGCCAGTCATTTACTAAGTGTGATGTAGGCGTACTAACCACGAACCAGTTCAACAGAGCTCACCCACACGAACTACCAACTACTGTAATGTCCACGGACCTCCGCTACTGCCAGCACTTTTGTCTTTGATTCGTTCTGCGCATCTTCCCCAAACCCATGGCCGTTCACAGCATGCCACTCCACCATACCTCCGTTCATCCTCCCTTCCTCTCATGTTTCTTTTCCACAGACTTTTCTCTTCCCCCCCTCTTCCCCCTCCTCCTTGTTTTGTGGGTCATCATATTTTTTTTCTCACGTTGTTTTGTTTTTCTTTCGCTCTTTTCATTTGTTCCCCTTTTCATTTTTTTTTAAAGTGGGGCCTCCATTCTCCTATTTTTTTTTCTCCACTTCTTTTTCTTCCCTTTTCCGTCAAACCAGTCACTTATCTACCATGCATAGTCTGTAGGTCTACTACAAATGAGTAGGTTCTTGCTGATTTTAGTGTTTGGCGTTTGATACAAAGTGTCTGGGTTTGTTCATATTTCAATGTGTGGTGTACTGACACTCTCACTCTGATAAATGTACCGTTCATATAAAAGGCATCAAATGAACAACAACAAGAAAAAAGACCTTACTAATTTTTTTTTCTTTTCTTATATTATTTTTTACAGTTTGTTTTCACGAATATTGCAACACACACACACACACACACACACACACACACACACACACACACACACACACACACACACATATATATATATATATATATATATATATATATATATATACCCACGTTAAATAATGCAGCAGATTTATGAATGACAGGTAAGAGTGAGAGAGAGAGAGAGAGAGAGAGAGAGAGAGAGACAGAGAGAGACAGAGAGAGACAGAGAGACAGAGACAGAGACAGAGACAGAAAGACAGAGAGCGACGGGATTGTAGTGTGTGTGTGTGTGTGTGTGTGTGTGTGTGTGTGTGTGTGTGTGTGTGTGTGTGTGTGGTGTGTGTGTGTGTGTGTGTGTGTGTGTGTGTGTGTGTGTGTGTGTGTGTGTGTGTGTGTGTGTGTGTGTGTGTGAAACAGAGAGAAGGAAAGTTTCCACTTCCTCCCTTCCATAAACTCTTACTTACACCCCCCCCCCCCCCCCCCCGTTGTTACTCCCCACTCCCTCCACCCTTCACCCCGACCAACCAGCAGGTCTATTCGTACTGGTGTCAGTCTTTGTGTTGGGCTCTTCGTTCACCTACTGTCAAGCCAATTACCTTCGTTTTCAGCTTTTTTTTTCTTTTTGTGTGTGCGTTTTTTCCCCTGGGGACTCGGCCAGGTCAAGTTGCATAACTCCCGCTTTGATCTCTCCTCACCTGCTTCGTTGCGCACTCAGCGCCACCTGGGAACACCTCGCCAAAGGGAGGACAGTCCTGTTGATTGTTGCCGCCATGCGCCCTCACCATGCTCTCATTACGCCGCTCTGGCACCTCAGGGGCAAGGGCTCGCGCTCATTGGTATGCTTCTTTTCTTTTTCTTCTTCTCCCTCTTCCAGCTGTTCAGCTTTCAGAGTAAACATGGATAACATAAAGGTGCCGTGTGCCACACAGTCCCTATGAAAAAAAATGGTATGGATGGTGGTTGTGGAGGGTAAATAGAGTGGAAGTGAGATCAGAGGAAGCAGGGCTGCTTAAGATGATAAATAAATAAACAGATAAATAAATAAACAAGGAGGTAAATAAATAAGTAATAAGACGAATAAATAAACGATAATTAAATGAATAAATAACACACACACATACAAATAGATAAATGAATGAATAAATAAATAAATGAATGAATAAAAAAAATAGAAAAATAAATGAATAAATCTGATGACGTAAGCTGGGCTATTTTTGTTTGTTAGTTTTTGTTCACTTCTAAAACAAGGATACAAAATCTTCCCATGGGATTAAGGGAGCTCTTTAAGAATCAGCTGCATCTTCTGCCTTTTGGACATTGTGTTTGTAATCTCCCTTTTTGTTTTTAATTTACCGTTTTTGTCACTCTCAAAGATTCTGTCATTTTTTTTCAGTTTTAATCTCTCTTTTGTTTTTTTGTTTTTTTAGTATGGTCTAATGTTTTCCTGCCTTTGGGGCCATTTACCTGTCTTTTCTCTATAAAGCCTTGAAACTTTTTTGACTACTTAATCACCCTACTGAAGTAGCAGCGAAGATGTTGGTTTAAAAAAAAAAAGTTTTTAAGGACATGTGCCTGTTCAGTGAGGTGTGTTCCTATCAATGAATGCAAACATTTTGAAATCCTGATTTTTTACAATGGTTTCTAAACAAACAAAAGAGAAAGCTCCCCCCCCCCCCCCCCCCCCCCCTTGAAAATGCCAAAACCCCATGATTTTGGAATTCTTGAGTGGCTCACTTTCAAGTGATTACTTTTGAAAAGTACAGTACATTAGCAGCTAGGACGTCATAGAATGGTATGTTTCAATGTTAGTGTGTTGAACGCACCAAATACTCCGCAATACACACATTTTGGGTGGTCGCTTTTTTTTTTTCTTTTTTTTTTTTGTTTTTGTTTTGACATCAGCAACAGCGAAGGTGGCCACTTCCAATTGCCGCAGTCTGAACAAACGACAGGCTTAGATGTCAAACAAGACACACAGTTTGATCATTTCCTGAAATGCTGACTGTGGTTGGTACATAGTTCACTGAGCCTGCAACAGAACCCGTAAAGAAGTGAACCAGAGAACATGGATAATTGGCCAACATACCAATAAACACATCAAAAGTTGTGACGTAACACAGACTTTATGTACAATGCAAAACAGGCGAGTAAATTTCGACAATATGACATATTCAGACGACACAAACAGTAAACAAAAATGCTCAAAACAATACTCTGTCGATAGCAATTAGCATGAGAATGGGGAATACTGGTTAGTGGATTCTTTTTATTGTTCTTAACGGCTGGAGATGTGTGTAGAAAATGTATTTGTCTGTTTATATTGTACATAAAAACTGCGTAACCTGACACTTTCTTGTGTGTATTTATTTGTATTTTGACCTGAATGAGAGCCACTGAAGCACCTGCCGCTGTTTTCTTTTATTACCTTATTATTCTCAATCGTTTTTCACATTAGTTGATAATGATAACGATAATGATGATATCTTTTGAGTGCTTTGTCTCTACTGAGGTCAAAGCGCTTTATATTGATACAAATCATGACAATAACAAAACAATCGAGAGAAACAAATGAAAAATGTCAATGGAAGAATGAATAACACAAAACACACAGACACACACAGACACAACACATACCACACACACACATCACACACCACACCCAGCGCGCACCACCAGCACGCACACGCACACCACCACACACACACACACACACACACACACACACACACACACACACACACACACACACACACACACACATCACATACACCATAAAAATACAAAGAAATCATGTAGAACCATCCAAGATGGGTGAGGGGCATGGTGGTAGGGTGAACAAGTAGGACGAGCAGTGGGTCAGTGTGTGTGAGGAGTTGGGGGGGGGGGGGGGGGGGGGAGTCAACGCTGTTTAATCAGGTGGCTCTTCAGCGGACGACTTGGATGAGAAGGAGTATCCCTTGCGGTCAGATTGAGGGTGTTTTAGACGGTTGGACACTGGAATGGGAGACAACAAAGGATTTTGTTCTGATAAGAAGAACATGGAGAACGTGACCATCTGATGAGGAACGATGGATGAGTTGGATTGACACCGAGAGATGTTAAGAGTAGAATATCAGACAGACGTCGGGACCAGTAACGATGCTGTGACAGAGTGTAGAGAATATCAGACAGACGTCGGGACCAGTAACGATGCTGTGACAGAGTGTAGAGAATATCAGACAGACAGTCGGGGCCAGTAACGATGCTGTGACAGAGTGTAGAGAATATCAGACAGACAGTCGGACCAGTAACGCTGTACAAGAGAGACGCAGACAGTCAGAACGTCGTGACAGAGTGTAAAATATCAGACAGACAGTCGGGACCAGTAACGATGCTGTGACAGAGTGTAGAGAATATCCGACAGACAGACGCGGCCAGTACCAGTACTAGAGACAGATGAGAAACAGAATTAAGAAAGTTGATTTGAAATCCTGGACTCAACAGGTAGCGAGACAGTGCAAGGATTTCGGGAGAGGCGCGGCAAGATCATGTTTGGGCGATTTCAGAAACAGCCTTGCAGAACTGCTTTGGACTTTCTGGAGCTACGTACGCAGCAGGCACTGTAACGCGCCAGCGATCGGCGCAGTCCGCAGTCAGGCCTGGACAGGACGAAAGAGCAGAACGGAATAGATGGAAGGAATGAGGAGACCTAGGGGAACAACTCAGGCGGGGGAAAGGGGTGTGCGTGAGGGGGTGGGGGTGGGGGACGATTTACCTACACCCAACAGCCCAAACAGTTCAGTGAAGGATACTTCAGGCAGCAGCGAAACAGGGGGAGGGGGGCGGCAACACAGGCTACTCAACACTGTCGGGATGGGGGAGGGTGGCAAATAAAGGAAACATTCTGGAAGGGGTAAACAGTTTGAGCTGCGACACTGGATCATGTTCCACACGATCAAATGGGGTAGGCAGCAGAGGGTGGATGGAATATGGTGGGGGATGATACGGGCTAAACTACGCTGTTCGGATGGGAGGGCGTTGGATAATGAGGGGAGCAGCTTGG
The DNA here is from genome assembly GCA_033310375.1 of Conus canariensis. Lineage (NCBI taxonomy): Eukaryota > Metazoa > Mollusca > Gastropoda > Neogastropoda > Conidae > Conus > Conus canariensis. The sequence goes on along the minus strand of CM065730.1, from coordinate 14,015,918 downwards.
GTGGGTTGGACAGTGTGAGCCGTGATAACGGACCACTTTCCTTTTTCTCAAGATAGATTTACATCCTTCGTTTTCTGGCCGCTCTTCATCTTTTCTCTTTTTATGTGCCAGATGACGACACACACACACACACACACACACACACACACACACACACACACACACACACACACACACATACACACGCATACATTCATACACACACACACACACACACACACACACACACACACACACACACCACACCCTGCTTATCTACTACGCTCTTGAATACAGATCTCTCTCTCTCTCTCTCTCTCTCTCTCTCTCTCTCTCCGTGCCCCGACGTGGCTCACGTGGTCGGCTGGGCTACTGACGTCATACTGTGATGTGTGATTGCGTGACAGCAGTGGTCTCAGTGTGCTGGCTGTGTGTCCTCTTCCGGTAAGTTGAGTGTAACGCCCTCACAGCAAATGCTTTCAGAGACAAGTTGTTAGCTGCAGCGAGATGCAGCGCGGAGAGTCGGGTTGTCCTCGTCCTCGGACGATTCTGCATAATCTGCTGAAGCCTTCTAATATCAAAGACTAATTTGTTCATATACAGGCCCATCTCACCACGACAGCCCTGTAAGGACTGTGACAGCCCTAGTGGTCAGTGTTAATAAATGGTCAGTGATATTCAAATGCTGAAAGACGAACAGATCAAGGGGCCAGTGTTTACGTAATGATCCATGATATTAAAGTACTGAAAGACGAACAGCTTAACGATCAATATTTACGCAATGGTCAGTGATAGGAAGGGAGGGGACGAGATGGTATGATGGTAGAGCTGCGTTTTGATATATACACTGAGAGAAACGTTTTTCGTTTCCTTTTTCTTAACAGCAGCAATGTAACATACGTGAGGCATGCGTGATATTCTTTCTTTTTTCTTTTCTTTCTTTCATTTTTTTTTTCTCATAGTGAGTCTCAAGGTCCGTCATCCGCCAGCTGTGATGTAGTGTGCACGAACCAGCTCACCCCCGCACACTACACAAACTGCCAAGTGCGTTCATGTCAATCGACCTCACTGACTCCCAGCTCACTTGCCATTGATTCGCATCTCTCCACCCCACCCTCCCCCCTCTCACAAAATGCTACTCCCCCAGCCTTTCCTTCTACCTCCTGCATTACTTCTTCACGGTCCTATCTTTCCCTTCTCCACCCTCCCCCTTCCCTCTTTCTTTGGCCATGCTCCTTCTCTCCTACGTTATTTCTTCCCCCCCCCCCCCCCCCCCTACTTCCTCCAGCATCCAGCAGATCCATTTTTGTTTTGGTGTCAATCTTTTTGTTTCGCACATTCCCCTCAATGTCTGGTCAATTCCTGGTCTTTCTTTGTTTCCTTTGTTCCTCTTTTCTTTATTCAGACCCCCCCCCCCTCTCCCCCTTCACACACAAACACATACACACACACTCCAGATCAAGTGGCTTAACTTCTGCTTGGATCCTGCTTCTGCTGAGCACTCATCGCACCTCGCAAGATGGAGGACAGTCCCATCATTTGTTGTTGCCACGGTGCCCTCATGGTACCATCATTATCTGCTCTCATGATATCATCATTATCTGCCCTCATGGTATCATCATTATCTGCCCTCATGGTGTCATTATTATCTGCCCTCATGGTATCATTATTATCTGCCCTCATGGTATCATCATTATCTGCCCTCATGGTATCATCATTATCTGCCCTCATGGTATCATCATTATCTGCCCTCATGGTATCATCATTACCTGTTCCTATGGTATCATCATTATCTGCCCTCATGGTATCATTATCTGCCCTCATGGTATCATCATTTATCTGCCCTCATGGTATCATCATTATCTGCCCTCATGATATCATCATTACCTGCTCCTATGGTATCATCATTATCTGCCCTCATGGTATCATTGTTATCTGCCCTCATGGTGTCATTATTATCTGCCCTCATGGTATCATCATTATCTGCCCTCATGGTATCATCATTATCTGCCCTCATGGTATCATCATTATCTGCCCTCATGGTATCATTGTTATCTGCTCTCATGGTATCATTATCTGCTCTCATGGTATCATCATTATCTGCCCTCATGGTATCATCATTATCTGCCCTCATGGTATCATCATTTATCTGCCCTCATGGTATCATCATTATCTGCTCCCATGGTATCATCATTATCTGCTCTCACAGTATCATCATTATCTGCCCTCATGGTATCATTATCTGCCCTCATGGTATCATCATTATCTGCTCTCATGGTATCATTATCTGCCCTCATGGTATCATCATTATCTGCTCTCATGGTATCATCATTATCTGCCCTCATGGTACCATCATTATCTGTCCTCATGGTATCATCATTATCTGCTCTCATGGTATCATCATTATCTGCCCTCATGGTATCATCATTATCTGCTCTCATGGGAGCACAGGAAAAGGCGCGTGCGCAGTCTTTTCCTTCTTTCCGCTGGTTCAATTTCACAACGAACATGATTGACAGTGGGTTTGGTGGTTGAGGACCGTACTTCTTTGGGTTCCATTGGCGCCTTCAAAAGCATATTTATTTTGTCTGCCTTTTTGACGATTTGGGGGAAATGCCTAGTGACGGTGACGAAAGACTCTGACCACAGGGAAAGTCGGCCGTTGACGGTGGGAAAGACTCAAACCGTATCCTCTTCAGAAGGAACGTAAGACCATGTGGCGAAAGCTCGGCTGTTATCTGGGTATGTACTGTTTTCACCTGTCAGCGAAACAGCAACGAGTGGGGATGCATGATGTGCGCAGCAGTTTGCTTAGTGGTGGCGTCTTTAGCCGTTGGACTCGACAGTCGTGAAATAGGGGCTGGTAAACCCATGGGAACGCTTTGCAGGACGGTTCTCTTATGCTGCGTCCATTGACCAGTACACAACAGCATCTGCAAGGGAGTAGCTTTGCCCCTTCACGTCTTCAACACAGTGCAATGTTCCAAGGGCAATGCAGAACTGCTCTCCACTGATCGGTTTGACGCAGAGGACAGGACTTCTCAGGGCTCCATTGGCACCTTCAGGTGTACCTTTTTCTTGTCTTCTTTTTC
>CM065730.1:14002847-14005347 GCA_033310375.1 Conus canariensis | reverse complement strand
AGGGCGCAGTTGTAGGTCAATGAAGGTTACACTTAGTGCGCAGTTGTAGGTCAATGAAGGTGACACTTAGGGCGCAGTTGTAGGTCAATGAAGGTTACACTTAGTGCGCAGTTGTAGGTCAATGAAGGTTACACTTAGGGCGCAGTTGTCGGTCAATGAAGGTTACACTTAGGCGCAGTTGTAGATCAATGAAGGTTACACTTAGTGCGCAGTTGAGGGTCAATGAAGGTTACACTTAGGGCGCAGTTGTAGGTCAATGAAGGTTACACTTAGGGCGCAGTTGTAGGTCAATGAAGGTTACACTTAGGGCGCAGTTGAGGGTCAATGAAGGTTACACTTAGTGCGCAGTTGTAGGAAAATGAAGGTTACACTTAGGGCGCAGTTGTAGGTCAATGAAGGTTACACTTAGTGCGCAGTTGTGGGACAGTGAAGGTTACACTTAGGGCGCAGTTTTAGGACGATGAAGAGTAAAAGTAGGGCACGGTTTCAAGACAATAAAGATTACATCTAAGGCACAGAAAACTTTTATCTGGAATTCACTTCACTTTTTGTACTCCCAGTTCTTATAGAACAGGGAGTACTTTATAATGGGAACGAAGAAATGCTTTGTGTGTGTGTGTGTGTGTGTGTGTGTGTGTGTGTGTGTGTGTGTGTGTGTGTGTGTGTGTGTGTCCGTCCGTCCGTGGTCAAAATGTGTTCCACTCGCTCCAGACAATACTACTGGGCCGATCTTTCTGGAAATTTGTAGGTATGTTCATTATGGGTCACGGATGATGCCCGATGTTTTGGTCTCTAACGGTTTTTCTTCTTCATGGAATATCTCAGAAAGTACTTGGCCGATCTTTCTACAAATTTGTAGGTGTGTTCATTGTGGGTCACGAATAATGCCTGATGTTTTAGTTTACCGTTATAGCCGTTACTAAGGGCTGTAACGGCCTGTAACGGTTTTTCTTCTTCATGGAATATCTCGGAAAGTATTTGGCCGATCTTTGTGAAGATTAGCAGGTATGTTCATTATGGGTCACGGATGATGCCCGATGTTTTAGTTTACCGTTATAGCCGTTACTAACGGCTGTAACGGCCTGTAACGGATTTTCTTCTTTATGGAATATCTCAGAAAGCACTTTGTCGATCTTTCTGAAAATTTGTAGATATGTTCATTATGGGTCATGGATGATACCCGAAGTTTTAGTTTACCGTTATAGCCGTTACTACCGGATATAACTGCTCCTAATGGTTTTTCTTCTTTATGGAATATCTCAGAAAGTACTTGGCCGATCTTTCTGAAAATTTGTAGGTATGTTCATTATGGGTCACGGATTATGCCCGATGTTTTAGTTTACCGTTATAGCCGTTACTAACGGCTATAACGGCCCATAACGGTTTTTTTTATGGAATATCTCAGAAAGTACGTGGCCGATCTTTCTGAAAAATTGTAGGTATGTTCATTATGGGTCACGGATGATGCCCTATGTTTTAGTTTACCGTTATAGCCGTTACTAGCGGCTATAACGGCCCCTAATGGTTTTTCTTCTTCATGGAATATCTCAGAAAGTACGTGGCCGATATTTCTGAAAATTTGTAGGTTTGTTCATTATGGGTCACGGATGATGCCCGATGTTTTAGTTTACCGTTATAGCCATTACTAACGGCCCATAATGGTTGTCTTCTCTATGGAAAATCTCAGAAAGTTCTTGGCCGATCTTTCTGAAAATGTGTAAGTATGTTCATTATAGATCACAGATGATGTCCGATGTTTATCAGAATAGCCATTACTAACGGTTACACCAGCCCATGACGGGTTTTCCTCTTTATGGAATATCTCACGCGTATTCAGGATAAACTGGGAGTACGTTTATATGCTTTGCATCTTGTTAAATTCTTAACATTATAAAGTCATCTGGTCTCATACGAACCCAATGCGTGTGTGAATAAGTGTAAATTAATAGCTTACTTTATGCGTGTGTGTGTAAGCACGGGTGTGCGCACACACGTGTGAATACACGTGTGCGCGCATGTGTGCGCGTATGCGTGCGTGCGTGTAAGTGTTCGCGTTTGTGTATCGCGAGTGCGCGCGCACGCGCGTGTGTGTGTGTGGTGCAAGGTTGTAGATGTGTACGAATAGGTGAAGGGGTAGGCGGGTGTGTCACTGCGGGAGGGAGGAAGGATGGTCCTGTATTCATTTTGTCATTTTATTCTTTCTCTTTAACTTTGATTCTGCTCATGAAGATGGTGAGCTGTATTTTACCGGTACTTTGATTATATGATGAGTGTATAAACATGAAACCTTGAAGAAAATTTAATGTTTTACACCGTAGAATTTTTTTAAAACTCGTTGTATAAATGTCTAATGTTTAGTCCTTTCTAGTTTCGTAACGGATGTTGCACCTGACTCATGTCATCTTACATAGAGCCTTCCGGCCAATGTGAAACTAATCTGAATAATACTTTAACATAATGGAGAGTGATTATGAAGGAAGTCACCAATCATAAAAAAAGA
>CM065730.1:13987847-13997847 GCA_033310375.1 Conus canariensis | reverse complement strand
CAACATCTCCAGAACAATCGTAATGGTAGTTTGATCAGCTATTTGAGAATAATAGAGCTTAAAATCATTTCGAATAGATTACATTTGCAAGTAAATGTCCGAACAGCAGGCCGGACTCCACAAAGGAAGACGAATAAGAGAGAGAGAGAGAGAGAGAGAGAGAGAGAGAGAGAGATGTCTGGCCCATGAATGCCCTCACGTCTTTTGTCACGTTTAAAGCAGTTTTTGCTAATGGTCTCTTGGATTCATCGAGTGTTCGATTTTCAATACTACTACTGAGTGCATCAAGTAGGTAGATGGTTGTAACCTGGGTGTGAATTGGAGAAAACTTGGAATACCCAGGGGTGCTAGCAAGGGACTATATCAAGCATACATTTCCACAAGTGCAATGCACCTGGGTGTCGTCTCCTTCAGAGCTCATTACAGCGATTTCAACGCCGCGACGTGGACACTTAAAGCTCACACAAAGAATCGTGGGCTCCCTTAACTATGGGGCCAGATCAATGGACATTGACACTGGAATCTCGGTTCACCACCGTGTACAGTTAGCTGTGAGCACCCCTCAAGTTGAACAGTAGGGAAGGGAGGTTACTCACTGTCCTAGACCTTCCCTATGGTAACCTTTGGGGTAGAAGAGAGGGGGAGGGATCGAGAGAATGGAGAGGTTTACAATCCATCGGTAGATTTGCACTCTGTTGACTGTGGGCTGAGTGGATAAAGTGAGTCTTTAGGCTGGGACGTGTAGAGTCTCTGCCCTGAGGGTCTGTAACAAGAAAAAAGCTATTGGAATATGGACAGCTTGAAGGACTGTGGAGAGACATAGAGTATTGGGACAACAGACAGCTTGGACTGTGGAGAGACATAGAGTATTGGGACAACAGACAGTTTGAGGGACTCTGGAAAGACATAAGAGTATTGGGACAACGGACAATTTGAGGGATTGTGGGGAGACATAAGAGTATTGGGACAACAGACAGTTTGAGGACTCTGGGAAGACATAAGAGTATTGGGACAACAGACAATTTGAGGACTCTGGGAAGACATAAGAGTATTGGGACAACAATTTGAGGGACTGTGCGAAGACATAAGACTATTGGGACAACAGACAATTTGAGGGACTGTGGGGAGACATAAGAGTATTGGGACAACAGACAGTTTGAGGACACTGGGAAGACATAAGAGTATTGGGACAACAATTTGAGGGACTGTGCGAAGACATAAGACTATTGGGACAACAGACAATTTGAGGGACTGTGGGGAGACATAAGAGTATTGGGACAACAGACAGTTTGAGGACTCTGGGAAGACATAAGAGTATTGGGACAACAGACAATTTGAGGACTCTGGGAAGACATAAGAGTATTGGGACAACAGACAATTTGAGGACTCTGGGAAGACATAAGAGTATTGGGACAACAGACAATTTGAGGGACTGTAGGGAGACATAAGAGTATTGGGACAACAGACAGCTTGAAGGACTGTGGAGAGACATAAGAGTATTGGGACAACAGACAATTTGAGGACTCTGGGAAGACATAAGAGTATTGGGACAACAGACAATTTGAGGGACTGTGGGGAGATATAAGAGTATTGGGACAACAGACAATTTGAGGACTCTGGGAAGACATAAGAGTATTGGGACAACAGACAATTTGAGGGACTGTGGGGAGACATAAGAGTATTGGGACAACAGACAATTTGAGGGACTGTGGGAAGACATAAGACTATTGGGACATCAGACAATTTGAGGGATTGTGGGAAGACATTAGTAGAAAGAAACTCGTGGTGGAGAGCGTGGCAGCAGAGAGTCCTCAGAAGAGAAGCCCCCTTCAAGCAAGTGTTTCGGCCCTTATCTCCTGACACTCTAGGGGGTTGGGCCACACCCGGTTCATGACTCCGGATGTCCCTCTGCTGCCCCTTTTTTTCCCATCTTGGGACGAGCCATGGCTGGGATTCGAACCCATGACCCTCTGGACATGCTCATTTTCCACTTAATGACTCGCGCTTTAACCACTGAGCCACAGGGACACCTGATATTTGTAGGGAAATTAAGCCTTATGAAGTTCACTTTTGTTCCTCCTTGACCAGATCCAGCTTGAACACCTCTCTGCCGCTTCTGCCATTGCTTTCAGGGCTCTGGTTTTTTCTTTCCCTGCAACTGAGAGCTGTTTCATGAGGCTGTATGCAGACGTTCCTACAAACCCCCTAGCTCCAATTTCTGCAGTGAGGACTTTGACCTGATAGCCTTCTCTCCTCAGGCTGTTTGCCAGATCAGCATACTTTTCAGTCTTGTAGATTTGAGCTGCCTCCATTCTGTTCTCATATGGCACCATGAGCTCGATCATGATCAGCTGCTTGGTTGACTTAGAGTGGACTACTATGTCTGGTCTCATGCCACTCTTGCTGATGATCTCTGGGTGACTCTTCCATTCTGGGAGGTCTGCAGTGCACTCCCAGTCATCTGCCCCGTCCAGCAGACTCTGCCTGCATGTTTCGAGTGGCACTGTTTTTCTTGGCCATGATTTGCTGCCTCCTGCCGTGAAGAATGTTGCGGGTGCTTTTGGAGTCCTGATTTTCCCTTTTGTGGTGTTGGTACTAGCCCAGACTACTTGTACAATTTCTTTGAGCACTTGGTTGTGCCTCCATGTGTACCTTGAGCCAGGGCTACTTTACATGAGCTTAGGACATGCTCCACTGTTTGTTTTTCATGGCAGAGGGGCATGCAGGATCGTCTGTTTTCCCCCACTTCACCAGGTTTGCATTTGAGGGCAGAAGGTCATATGCAGATCTGAGAATGAAGCTGATCCTGAGAGGGGCCATGTGCCAAATGTCATTCCAAGTGAGACTTCTTTGGAGTGCATTCTCCCACGTTGTCCATTGCCCTTGCTGGCTCTGCTGGACTGCTTTTTGGAGTCTTTTTTGGTCTTCTTCTTTTCTCATCTCCTGAATCATCATGTCTCTTTTGGCTTTTCCTTTGGCCTTTGACCACCATTCAGTTTTGGTCACCCCCAGTCCCTGTCTGTTGGTCTGTGTGTGTCCTGTTATTTCTCTGATCTTGAGACTTTCTTTTGCAGAATCCATCGCCTCTTGAACTTTCCATTTTCTGCCTGTCTTCAGCTGGGGCTTAATTGCTTCTACCACCTTGTCTCCTGAGTCCTCCAGCATGCTTTGAAGTCTGATCTTCCCTGCTTTGTATTCCTCCAGGATGGATTTCAGGGGTAGTTTCAGCTTTGCTTGGCGACAGTACAGCGCTATGTCAGTCAGACAGGGTGGGACACCAAGCCATTTCCTTGTGAACTTGTTGATTTTGGCTTCCATTGCCTCCACTATGCTGGTGCAGATGTCGTATATCATCAGAGGCCATAGCAGCTTTGGTATCAGCATGAACTGCAGACACCAGACCTTGTATTTGCCAGGGAGCCCACACTGGTCAATGGTCTCCAAGCCTTCCTCCGCCATCTGCTTGGTTTCTTTTGCTCTTTGTGTGTCTTTCAGCGTATCATCATACCATCTTCCAAGGCTCTTGACTGGTTCTTCTGTGACTGTTGGAATGGCCTGGTTGGCAACACTGAAGACCACAGATCCGGCCACTTTTCCTTTCCTCAGTGAGAGACTCCGTGATTTCTTTGGCTTGAACTTCATTCTGGATGAGGCAACTATGTCGTCCAGCCTCTCCAGCACATGACGTGTCTCGTCTTCTCTGGATGAAATCACTGTAGTGTCATCCATGAAGGCCTTGAGAGGAGGCATCTTGTATCCATCGCCAAGGTCTGTTTGTCTCGCGTTGTTTGTTGCTGCTTTCAAGATGAGTTCCATTGCCAGCACGAACAGTATTGGGGAAATTGCACAGCCCATTGCAATACCCACTTCCAAGTTGATCCAGTCTCTTGTGTACTCCTTGGTAGAGAACCGCATTGAGAAGCCATTGAAGTACTTCTTGAGCATGTCGCGGATGTTCTTTGGCACATGGTACATCTCAAGAGCCAACTGTATCATCTCATGGGGCACAGATCCATATGCGTTTGCCAGATCAAGCCACACTACGTCCAGGTCTCTCTTTTCTGTTTTTGCTTTTTGGATTGCGTCCCAGATCATTGTGGCGTGTTCTACACAGCCCGCCACGCCTGGGATGCCACCTTTCTGGACTGACACATCCAAGTACTTGTTTTCCATCAGGTACTTGGTCAGCCTTGCTGCCATGACAGAGAAGAAGATTTTCCCTTCGACGTTCAGTAGTGATATTGGCCTGAACTGGCTAATGTCACTTGAGTTTTGCTCTTTGGGGATGTACACACCATCTGCCGTCATCCACTGGCCGCTGATCTTCTGGTTTCTCCAAGCCGATCGCAGCAGCCTGTGGAGCCACTCCAGCACCTTGGGACATTTCTTGTAAAGCTGGTAAGGTATTCCGTTTGGCCCTGGTGATGATTTGGCTCTGGCTTTGTCGACCACCTTCTTGATTTCCGCCAACGTTGGAGGCTTGCCATTGAACTGTTCCTCAGGGTTGGTTGGCCACACCAGACCTTGAATGTCGAGTGGTGCTTTGCTCTGTGGGTCAGAGTATGTTTTCCTCAGATGCTGCTCAAGAACTCCTTTGTCCACACTTAGGGTCCCAGATTTTGGCTGCTCAAACAGTGTTCTGGCAAACTGGAAGGGGTCTCTGAAGAAGCGCTCTTGTGTCTTCTTCTTTTTGCTCTTCCTCTTCCTCGCAGATTCCGCTTTGCTGAGGGCACTGTGTTTTTCTTTCAGGTCTTTCCACAGTTTTTCCAAGCCTTGTTTTTCAGCTGGCAGTGCGGTCTTCATTTGCATCTTGAGGTTTTTCTTTTGGACCCTGATCTTGTCCATCTTTTCTTGGCGTCTGGATTTCTTTGGAGGTGTTTTCTCTTTGGGTAGTTTTGCTCCATAGGCGTCTCTACATGTGGCATACACAATGTCCCCATATGTGGCTAGTTTGTGTTCCAGGGTGCTTTTCCCTATCAGTGCATCGAGTCTTTGGACGATTTTTGCATCCAGTTTCTCCCAATCTTCAGTTTCGTTTGCTCGTGGCAGGTTGAGTTTCAGGCGCCTGGCATCGAGGGCCTGTGCAAATTCCTCATCCGAACCAACAGCGTGGATGTCCTTGGCACTGTGGTTTAAATCCTGGCCTTGGTCTTCCGACGTCTTATCTGCTGATGCAGTGCGCTGCTGCTCATTCAGATGAGTCTTCACACATCCCATCTTTGTTCTGTGGATCTTCATGCCACGGGTGGTAGCGAAACGCTTTCCACAGACACATGGATATTCCATTTGGTCCATGTTCATAGTCCGTTTGGGATTTGCAGTCATGATTGGTTGAGCACCGATGGATTCATCATTCTCTCCCCCTTTCGGTGAATCCTGGGAGCATCTTTTCCTTTTATTTTTAGTAGCCACATGTTTAAGGCAAAGTGGGGAGCCAGCCCACAAAGCCCTTGGTTCTGGTCTTTCCCAGTGTCCTCCGGTCTTTCCCGGACGTCCTCCGGCCTATTCCCGGAAGTCAATGGTTTACCCATGCATCAGTAGAAAGAAACTCGTGGAGAGCGTGGCAGCAGAGAGTCCTCAGAAGAGAAGCCCCCTTCAAGCAAGTGTTTCGGCCCTTATCTCCTGACACTCTAGGGGGGTTGGGCCACACCCGGTTCATGACTCCGGATGTCCCTCTGCTGCCCCTTTTTTTCCCATCTTGGGACGAGCCATGGCTGGGATTCGAACCCATGACCCTCTGGACATGCTCATTTTCCACTTAATGACTCGCGCTTTAACCACTGAGCCACAGGGACACCTGATATTTGTAGGGAAATTAAGCCTTATGAAGTTCACTTTTGTTCCTCCTTGACCAGATCCAGCTTGAACACCTCTCTGCCGCTTCTGCCATTGCTTTCAGGGCTCTGGTTTTTTCTTTCCCTGCAACTGAGAGCTGTTTCATGAGGCTGTATGCAGACGTTCCTACAAACCCCCTAGCTCCAATTTCTGCAGTGAGGACTTTGACCTGATAGCCTTCTCTCCTCAGGCTGTTTGCCAGATCAGCATACTTTTCAGTCTTGTAGATTTGAGCTGCCTCCATTCTGTTCTCATATGGCACCGTGAGCTCGATCATGATCAGCTGCTTGGTTGACTTAGAGTGGACTACTATGTCTGGTCTCATGCCACTCTTGCTGATGATCTCTGGGTGACTCTTCCATTCTGGACATAAGACTATTGGGACATCAGACAATTTGAGGGACTGTGGGGAGACATAAGGGTATTGGGACATCAGACAATTTGAGGGACTGTGGGAAGACATAAGACTATTGGGACATCAGACAATTTGAGGGACTGTGGGAAGACATAAGACTATTGGGACATCAGACAATTTGAGGGACTGTGGGGAGACATAGGAGTGTTGGGACATCAGACAATTTGAGGGACTGTGGGGAGACATGAGTGTTGGGACATCAGACAATTTGAGGGACTGTGGGGAGACATGAGTATTGGGACATCAGACAATTTGAGGGACTCTGGGAAGACATGAGTATTGGGACATCAGACAATTTGAGGGACTCTGGGAAGACATGAGTATTGGGACATCAGACAATTTGAGGGACTCTGGGACGACATGAGTATTGGGACATCAGACAATTTGAGGGACTCTGGGAAGACATGAGTATTGGGACATCAGACAATTTGAGGGACTCTGGGAAGACATGAGTATTGGGACAATTTGAGGGACTGTGAGGAGACATAGGAGTGTTGGGACAACAGACAATTTGAGGGACTGTGGGGAGACAGAGCGTTGGTCAATGGGGAGTTTGATGTACTCTGGGGACATACAGAATACTGGAACAACGGACAACTTGAGGGACCGTAAGGAGACATAGAGTATTGAACAATGGACAGTTTGAGGAACCGTGAGGAGACTAGCTGACGTTAGCAATGACCTGATGATGCTCCACTTCTCACAGAAACTGATGCTGTGGTCTGGTTAGTCTTCCTGGTGTTAGCAGAGGCTATGATCTTATTAGTCTTCCTGGGGCTAGATGACGCTGTGATCTGATTAGTCTTCCTGGGCTAGATGACGCTGTGATCTGATTAGTCTTCCTGGGGCTAGCTGATGTTGTGATCTGATTAGTCTTCCTGGGGTTAGCTGATGTTGTGATCTGATTAGTCTTCCTGGGGTTAGCTGATGTTGTGATCTGATTAGTCTTCCTGTGGTTAGCTGACGCTGCGATCTGATTAGTCTTCCTGGGGTTAGATGACGCTGTGATCTGATTGGTCTTCCTGGGGTTAGCTGATGTTGTGATCTGATTAGTCTTCCTGGGGCTAGATGACGCTGTGATCTGATTAGTCTTCCTGGGGCTAGCTGATGTTGTGATCTGATTAGTCTTCCTGGGGCTAGATGACGCTGTGATCTGATTAGTCTTCCTGGGCTAGATGACTCTGTGATCTGATTAGTCTTCCTGGGGCTAGATGACTCTGTAGTCTGATTGGTCTTCGGGGGGGGGGGGGGGGGGGGGGGGGTACATGACGCTGTGGTCTGATTAGTCTTCCTGGGGGTAAATGACGCTGTGGTCTGATTGGTCTTCCTGGGGGTAGATGACGCTGTGGTCTGATTGGTGGTCTTGCATTCCACCTGGTAGCAACTGTCACTGTTACTCAGCCCCACTAGAGATCAAATCGAAAATATTGTTTACCGGTCTTAATTTTCGAGTTGTTATTCTTTACGGTTTTTTTTCCCCATTTAAAACATACTCATCCTGCCCAGTGTATTTAATATAGTGCTGAGCATACCAGCCTAAATTTGTGTGAAAGTGAAAATTTTAAGTTTGACAAGGGACGCATGCATAAAATTCAACGCCTAATTTGCGCTGAAATGGATGAAGATAAGTGATTGCTCATTCATTTTCGTTGTCCTGATTGTTTTGTATCTTGCCTGAAGAAGACCTAAGAGGTGGAAACGCGTCGTGTTTTGTCTTGTGATTCATTTGTCTACGTTTTCTTTTTGGCGGTGCGCTAACATTGATATTTAAAATGTGTTTAGATTTCCGCCTGCAGTCGCCTCACTTTGCAATTAGATAAGCAAAGCCATTAAACTGGCTTTAGGTGTCCCTCTTCACACGAGTACAACGAAATCGTATAGAATGGCTGGTGTTTTACCTCTTGATAAAATGAGAAAGCTGACATCAGCTAAGTATGTAATAAGAGAAAACACCATTGGAAATTCACTTCGAGCTGAGATAGACATAAGATCTGATACTGATTATCAAAGGAAGCAAGGAATGAAAATAAGTTATAAGACTATAGCACAATGTGTCTCTAAATTATTTAAATTATTTGAAGACTCCAATATCACCCCTAAAAGTGTTGCCCCATTCTGAATGTCACGCCTATTCCTCCTTGGGAATTAACGAAAGGTAGTTTTGACTTTGATTGCACGGATATACGAAAAGATGACAATCCAAATATTTTAAGTACAACAGTTAAAACATATGTATATAAAACTTATTCTGATCATCTTAAGGTTTATACTGAAGGTTCTGTGCTAGAAGATCATCATGCGGGCACTGGCTTTGCTATTCCATCTTTAAAGTTGAAAAGTCATATCATCTTGGCGCAGACATTTCGATTTTTACAGCAAAACTAAAAGCTATTCTTATGGCTATGTCATATTTGATTAATCTACCATTAAATCTGTTAAATATTCTTTTTTGTGTAGGTTCTTATCAGTCTTGCAATCTCTTGCTTCATCATTTAATTACAAGAAAAACGTTATCTTTGAAAGAAAATATTTAATTCATTGCATTCAATTGAAAGGGTCCAATGTTGACTTTTGTTGGATACCATCCCATTGTGGAATTTACTAAAATGAATAAATTGACCATCTCGCAGAAAGTGGGGCGAGAAACACTCTGAATGCTATTGAACGGCCTTGCGGTTTATCTTCAGTAGAAATGTGTAACACAATAGAAAATGAAACAATATGCCGTTCTTTCTCTTCTGGGATAAAGTATTTTTCATTATTGAATGCTCCATGTGCAAGTAGATCAATTGTTACCTTGTCGTGCAGACTTTTGTTAAATGCTTTAACGACAAAGCACTGTAAAGACATTCAGTGTGTCTGCTCTGCAGAACTCACAATTAAGCATATACTGGTACAATGTGCTTCAATGAAAACTTCCCTACCTCCGGAAGTCGTAGAATGTATTTGCCTGTTTCTAATGTTAAGTTATTTTGGGATCAGTTTAATCTTCTCAACCTTTCAATATTTAGATTAGCTAGTCATTTGTCCTATTGCACGTTTCTTGTAACTCTCTCTGTCTCTGTCTCTGTCTCTCTCTCTGTCTCTCTCTCTCTCTCTCTCTCTCTCTCTCTCTCTCTCTCTCTGTCTCTGTCTGTCTGTCTGTCTGTCTATCTGTCTGTCTGTCTCCGCTCTCTCTCTCTCTCTCTCTCTCTCTCTCTCTCTCTCTCTCTCTCTCTATGATTGAGGAACTAGCTGATTTATTACTGGGCACTGAAAAATAAATGGTTTACAGCAATTTGTTTCCCACATGTGCATAGTACACTTTTAGAATATTTTGTGCGAAATGCACTTAGTCGTAACATATACATTAAACTTGTAATTGGTCTAGAAGAAAAAATGGGTACATTATTTAAAAAGGATTTAGGATCATTTCCTTTTATTCCTTTAACACACTACTGATAATTCTGACTATTTGAATTTCTCAGAAAATCATTAAATTGATCCCTCGACATTTTCTCTATACATTTGTAATACTCAGAAAGGTCTAGTTTAATAATTAGTCGGACTGAGCCTTCTATGTTGCGCGCTGCTCTCCTAGCAGCCTGATGTCCCCACTCATTCGAAAACATTCCGCAGTGCGAAAGCACCCAACATTAGGTGGTACTAATTCATTTAACAGACAATTGGTGAAATAAATGCTTTATTTCTGCTATCACCTCTAATCGTGTCTTTATATTTTATATTTGGGGGATCTAAGGGCATATAAGA
>CM065730.1:13952847-13985347 GCA_033310375.1 Conus canariensis | reverse complement strand
AATATTTAGGTTTCAAACGTTTCAAGCAACGCTGGCAGGAACAGAAGGGTTAAAAACAGGATAGGAACAGCAGAGTTGAAACTAGTGATGAAAAAAGTAGATGTAGTAGGGCACGTAAGAGAAGGGTGGTATACGCAGGAAAAAAGAACGGTGGTATACGCAAGAAAAAGAAGGGTGATGTACGCAGGAAAAAGAAGGGTGATGTACGCAAGAAAAAGAAGGGTGATGTAAGCAGGAAAAAGAAGGGTGGTATACGCAGGAAAAAGAAGGGTGGTATACGCAGGAAAAAGAACGGTGGTATACGCAAGAAAAAGAAGGGTGATGTACGCAAGAAAAAGAAGGGTGATGTACGCAAGAAAAAGAAGGGTGATGTACGCAGGAAAAAGAAGGGTGATGTAAGCAGGAAAAAGAAGGGTGGTATACGCAGGAAAAAGAAGGGTGATGTAAGCAGGAAAAAGAAGGGTGGTATACGCAGGAAAAAGAAGGGTGATGTAAGCAGGAAAAAGAAGGGTGGTATACGCAGGAAAAAAGAAGAGTGGTATACGCAGGAAAAAGAAGGGTGGTATACGCAGGAAAAAGAAGGGTGGTATACGCAGGAAAAAAGAAGAGTGGTATACGCAGGAAAAAGAAGGGTGGTACACGCAGGAAAAAGAAGAGTGATGTAAGCAGGAAAAAGAAGGATAATATACGCAGTAAAGTAGAAACAGAACAGTGGAAACAAAATAGAATGAGAAGGGTACAAATAAGATATGATAAGATGGGTACAATTTATAGGCATAAACATACAAGGGCATAAACAGAAAGTAGAAACAGTAGAACATAAACAGAATGTTGACGAGGGCATAAACAGAAAGTAGAAACAGTAGAACATAAACAGAATGTTGACGAGGGCACAAACAGAAAGTAGAAACAGTAGAACAGAAACAGATGTTGACGAGGGCAGAAACAGAAAAGTAGAAAGGGAACGGTGGACACAGAAGGGCGGAATAGACGGGCAACAGAAAACAGATAGGACAAGAGGTAGAACTAAAAGGGTAAAAACAAAGAGATAGAAATAGGTTAGAAACACGACCTAGATGAAATGGTAGAAACGGGAAGGAAGAAAAGGGCATAAGGAGGATGGGCGAAACAGAAGGGTAGATACAGCAGGTCAGAAAAACAAAAGGTGGAAACGGGATACAGACAGACAGCGGTGAAAATGATAGTAACATAAGGGTAGAGACGGAGGAGTGGAAATCAAAGTGTAGAAATGAAAGGGTACATAAGGAGGTTAAAAAGGAGCAGGACAAACAGAAGATTAAAACTGGAAAGCCAGAATAGTGATACGGGCAGAGACAGAAGAACGGAAACTGAAAGACAGAAATAGAAGGTAGAGACACGACAGACACGGAAGGGTCAGAACAGAAGGACAATAACAGAAGGCCAAATGGGTAGAAGCAGAAGAACAGAAACTCAAGGATAGAAACAAAAGAACCAAAATATAAAGTTAGAAACAGAAGAACATAAACTTACAGGCACTGACAGAAAGGCAGAAATTCTTTGGTAGAAACGGGCGAGCAGAAACATAATAGGAGAAAAAGAAAGGTAGAAACATAAGGTCAGAAACAGTAGGGCAGAAATGTGAGGGTTAGAACAGAATGCTAAAAAAAATTGGTAGAAACAGAAAAGCTTACACATAAGGGTACACATCATAGAAGGACAGAAACATGAAGACAGAGACAAAAGAACAACAACAACAACAAAATAAAAATAAAGGGGTAGAAACAAAAGGGCAGAAACATAAAGAAAAAAAAATTAACCAGAAGGGCAGAGTCGTAAAGCTAGAAATTCAAGGGTAAGAACACAGGTGTAGAAACAGAAGGGCCAAAATACAAAGCAGAAACTGAAGGGCACAGACATAAAGGAAGAAGAACCATGGAAATATCAGGACAGAAGCATGAAGATAACAACAGAAAGGCAGAGATAGAAGGCTAGAAAAAGAAGTGTAGAAACAGACGGACATAGGGATAGAAAGGGGGAGGGGGGGTTGAAACAGAAAGACAAAAACACACAGATTTAAACAAAAGGGCAGAAACATAAGGGTAGAAACATTAACGACAGAAACTTACGAATAGAAATACACGGGCAGAAACATACGGCTAGATACAGATCGACAGAAACTTAAGAATAGAAATACGACGGCAAAAACATGAAGGTAGAAATAGATGGTCAGCAACATAAGGTCCGAAACAGAAGGACAGAAACAAAAGAACAGATACGGATGGGCAAAAACATCAGGGTTAGAAATACAAAAGCAAAAAGCAAAAGAGTGATGGCCAGAAACAGAGGGAAGAAACGTAAGAAAATAAAAGGAAGGGTGAAATATAGGGATAGAAATAGAAGGCAGAAAAATGAGTATAGAAATAGAAGGGCAGAAATACAAATGGTAGAAACAGAAAAGCAAAAAACGTGATTGTGACATGGAACGGTAAGAATGTAAGGGCAGCAATAGTTTTGAGTTTCAGTTTCATCAAGTTGATGTCACTGCATGTGGACCAGTCCATATACGTTACACCACATTTGTTAAGTTTTGATACCACACTGCGCACGATTTATAAAGTGGTGAATAAATGAATTAACGACTAAAGTGAGAGAATTTAAGCAGCGGGTCTCATGGCTACAATTTAACAGATGTCTGACTTGCGCATTAGCCCAACAAGGGTAACACAGAAGGAGAAATACAGTGGTGTTAAGGGAAACGTAAGACATGAGGGTAACGCGGAAGGACAAAAATGCAAGGTCAGAAACAGAATGACAAAAATATAAGGCTTGAAACGCAAGAGTAGAACCATAAGAGCTTGAACCATCATGATACAAACATACGAGCTGAAAACAGCTGGGTTAGAAACGGACAAGTATTGAAGACTCAGACTCAGACTTTAACTGTCACGAGAACCCCTAAAGATCTATAGACTATTATAGAAATCATAGCGAATGGATAAACCATAATTCATTTGGGCCCCTTATACGGAGTCAGTATCGTCTTTTCAGATTCGTGCAATCATGAACATATTTTGCAATATGAATTTGTGGGTCGTCATTGCCCAGCATTTCTATAGAGAAAAATGTAAAGAAAGAAAGGCACAGAAATAAGAGAAGAAGCAGAAGGGTAGACGGAGAAGTGGTAGAAACAGAGGGGTAGAAACAGAAGTGCAAAAATAATGGGTAGGAAAACAAGAGATTGAGCAATCGGTAGGCCTCGTTCTCGGGAAGATCGGGCAGCCAGGTGCGATCCAAAGGAGCAGGAGAGGATGCGGACACCACTTAATTTAAAGTGGTAACACGACCCCTTTCCGCTGCAGATCCTGCCCTGTCAACTTGAGACAGGCTGCTATTTCCCTTTTCCTGTATCCCCCCCCTTTCCAACTGTAAATCTCTCTCTCTCTCTCTCTCTCTCTCTCTCTCTCTCTCTCTCTCTCTCTCTCTCTCTCTCTCCTGCATTGTGAGAGTCTTTTTTGGGCCAGTGACAGACCGACAGACAAGTTGTACTCGTCTGTCTGTCTGTCTGTCAGTCTGTCTGTCTGTCTGTCTCTCTCAATGGTGTGTGTGTGTGTGTGTGTGTGTGTGTGTGTGTGTGTGTGTGTGTGTGTGTGTGGTTGTTAACAGTTATCGTGTATAAAAGAGAATAAAACAATTCAACACCGTCTCTCCCCCCCCCCCCCCCCCCCCCCCCCCCCCCCCCCCCCCCCCCAGTTTAATCAAAATAAAGCTGGAAAACTGCAAACCCCGTTTCCAGAGAAAAGGTAACATCTTTTTGTGTGTTCTGGCAGTTGTGTCCACGTTCACTGACGTCCCTAGGCAGGAACACACCAGTCACATTCATTAGAGCTAATCATCATTTTATCTTCACTTTTTACATTTCTTCTCAAATACATATAACAGACCGAGCGATGTCATCAACATAAAAGACAAACCATAACACCATCACCACCCCCACTCCTCCAAGCTACACACACACACACACACACACACACACACACACACACACACACACACACACACACACACACACACACCACCCAAACCCCCCTCCGCCACTCTCCCCGCACCACCATCATTCCCCGCCGCTCCACATGCACAAAACAGCGGACCGTGTCAATGTACTTTCCAGGATCATTAAAAAGCAGATTAATTGGACATATCATCATCTTGCCCCCTCCCGCTCCCCCCCCCCCCTCCCATACAAACCACCACCACCCGCCACCACCACCACATCCACCAACAACAACAAACGACAAAAAAGTGCAAGATCTAAACATTCGGAACGTTTCTAAGCCTGTGGTCTGATCGAATATCCTGACGCAAAAGGGTATAAAAGACAGCAGAAAATAAAACATGAGAGAGAGAGAGAGAGAGAGAGAGAGAGAGAGAGAGAGAGAGAGAGAGAGAGAGAGAGAGAGAAGAGAGAGAACAAAAAAGTCGGGCTGAAGAACGAAAAAGAATGGTATAGAAAAAGGCCAGAAAACGACGGGGAGAACAATTGTCGTGGCATCGTCTGCGTGCGTGCGGGGATGTGGAAAGTCACGTGAGACAGAAGACCGTGAGTTCAGGGTCAATTCCTCTACAGGCGTTTTTTACACAACAAACACCTTTACCAAACACTCTGCAATATTCAAACAGGACCAAAGGGCTGACTAATTACTAATTATCATAGGAAAATGAATCCACGAAAATCAGGATGGCCACGATGTACCACCACCACTTTCACCAAAGTGAGAAGAAAAAATAAAGAAGAAATACAGCAAACTCATAATTTTGTTGTACCTTGGTTCCAGAACAGTCCGACAAAAAAAAGAAAGAAAAAAAAGTAAAAAGAAAGAAAAAGAAAAAATCCTGAAGGTCAAGGGTTGCACACGCCCAGTTCTGGTCAAACCTGTTCTCGCTGAACTATTTTCCTGTACTGTCCACACTCATAACACCACCACCACAGTGTCTGCACCCCCGAGAGGTACCAGGTGGAATTCTCCCTCGACATTCAAAACGAAGTACAGGGGCTTAAACTCTGTCCTGGACAGCTGCGGTCCGCTGACCAGCGTTCTGACCTCGTTACTGTTGTGCACCCTCTGCTTCCTTTGTCCACCAAAGGACATCCCTAAGGACAGCCAGCAATCGGGTTCTGGACCATGTGCTCCTTCGCCTGGAAATGGCGTGAAGGTCTCCCTCACTGCCAAAGCAGCTGGTGGAGACCCATCACTGCCAAGGCAGCTGGTGGAGACAGCCACGTCGCAGCAGCTGAAGACGGTCCACACACGGGGGACATCACCAGCAGGGCTGAAAGGACAATGAGGCTTGGTGTTTGAATAAAAAAAAAATCGAACAAACTTTACTTTTTTCCCAGTTTATCTCATCACACTACGTTATTTAAAAGAACTTTCCATTCTGTTTCAAGAGACGCGGTGAGCATCGGATATCCTGGTCATTTTTCCCCTGAGTATCCTTATAAATGTTTAATAATTTAGAAAGTCTGACAAAGTAAAAATATGTTAAGAAATAATGACTTACATCCAAGATATGACCCTAGTGGTTGCTTGGCTGCAAATATCATGACTTTATTGGTAGAAGGTAACAATGTCAAAATGTCCACATTTGAATTGTCTACAGGGATAAGTTGATTTTCATTTTAGAAAAAAAAATTGTGCACCATAGATGTATTTTTTCTCCTCACTACTAGCAGTCATTTTGTCTTTCACTCTGATTCACTGTCGTTAAAGTATAAAGGGTCAGTGCACCAATTTTCCAAGAAAAGCAAGCAGGCCATTATGTGCTGTGGGATTAATTTTCAGGAAGTATGCACACAGGGCTTAAGGGACAGTGCTAGATTATTTTGTCTGTGTTCCTGGGTTTCCAAATTTCACTGGCACATGGAGGCAAATGTTTGTTTCTTTGTTTGCCTTAAACAATACATGTGTGACAAGTCACTTGACAACTCCACCCAATCTGTCCCAAACACCCTCCTGTACAAACTGTACAAAAATACACGCCCCAGTCTACTTCCCCCCTTCTTCCCCCTCTTTCTTTCTCTCTCTCTTGTCTCACAAACACCAATAATGTTTACACTGCCGCCATCCCCACCACCCCTTTTCACCACCCGCAGGCTGACAGTCGTGCGTGCGGCTCGCAAATGATGCAATTATGTTAAACAGCGTGTGACGTCACTGTAAATTGTGACGTCAACGTAAAATTACATAACAACATGACGTAAATAAAAAAAAACCAAGGAGGGCAAAAGAAAAAAACAAACAGTGAGGCCCCTGAGTCTGGCCTGGAACTGATTACCGCTGAGTGTGGCGGTGCAGCCCATGCCCCAGCTGCTGTCTTTATCAAGACAACATGGAGAGGCTGACCGCCAGGTCAGTAATTGTTTTGTGTAGTAAAGGGCCTGAGGATTCTTGGTCAAGACGACGTGGAGAGGCTGACCATCAGGTCGGTAGTCTGACGTGATCTTCTGTGTGGGTGTACCCTGTGGGACTTTGAACTGTATCGTGAGCGGCTCTGCTTGCCATGTGAAGACAGTGACTTGAGGATTCTCTGTCAAGATGACGTGGAGAGGCTGACCGCCAGGTCGGTAGACCGACATGATGGTGTACCCTGTGTGACTTCATACTGTATTCGTGACTGGCTCTGCTTGCCGTGTGAAGACTGTGACTTGGGCTTGTTGCAGCCAGCTGTATGGACTGTGTCTGGTGGGACACTAATGATGGTGCCAGTGAGAACTGTGCTAGAAAGGAATATTCAATGTGTCAGTTTTGAGAGTGACGGTTGAAGCTCCCTGTGTTTGTTGAATGTCATTGCTGGTAGTGGCGTGTAGTGATTTTATGCCGATTTATATTGATACATGTGTATGTTTTGATGGTTCAGACAGCATATAAAAGAAAGAAACTTGTGTGCTGCCTGGCTGTCCATGTTCGTGTGGTGTGGGTGTGTGTAGGGAAAAATCGTTACACGCATCCAAACTTTTGAAAGTGTGGGTCAGATAGTCATACACACAGCACCACACCATCTGTAACACACTTTGTCAATTGGCATGTGCTGATATAGGCGCCGTAAAACAACCCTAACTGTTACGGCGCAAGCGCATTTTCGAATGTTCGAAACTGTTCCCTTCCAGTGTAGGGGTGGGGGATGACACCCCCCCCCCCCTTTTCTTTGTCTTTAGTGGAACAAAGCCAACTGGAACAGGAACCGAAATAGATAGTTTGGCCTGTAAAAAGGGGAAAGACCTGGTGAACAATCACTGATTCCACAGACCAGCTGAAGATACTATACAGTGTAGCCGCAAAGACAACAGGGGTAAACCAGAGAGGGTGCATTGTTATCTCACCTGCTCTGATCTCCTTGTCTAGGATTCAATGATCTCCCAGATATTAACCTGGGTCCCTATCTACCCTGGGTATGCCTGGTAGTGAAGAAACACCACAACCCAGCAATTGAACAGCAGGTCTATAGAAGGGGATCAGTCACCAGCAACAAGAAAGAGATCAACTATCCTCTCCGACATCAGATAACTTCTGATATTCCAAGTGGACTCCAACTCAAATTCGTCCACGACGTTCTCTCTCTTAATTATGAAACAGTGTGAACCAAAACTCAGCCTGAACTGACGTTTGTGAAATAGATTCGAATAATTCACCCTTGCAAACAAGTAAAGCTGATATTTGAAAGTGCACTTAACTTGTGTCAGTTCTTTGTTGTTCAATCAGTATTGAATGTTTGAACATCTTTCTAATTCTGTCTCTCGGAGCTACAAGTACTTTTAAGAGTACAAGCCTAAGAAACCTTATCCCTGAGCCATTCTTGAGTAGTTTTAACAGTCCCGAGGAATAAACATTTCTTTTGATGACTAGTATGGAAAGTTGCTCCTTAGTAATACAGAGGGTGTAGGTGAAATTTTAACATAACTCTAATTGAGAAAATATTCCAAGTCCTTCCCCTAGAGGACACACCAACCCAACCCCAACTATCGTTACAACATGAACAATCCTGAAAATTATGAAATCATGAAATAGTGACGCAGATGGTTTTGTGGATAATTATGAGCATAAAAACGTTTGTCTTAAAACAATAACAACCGTGCAGGAAGCAACTGACGTGAGTTTTATACCCTTTGTGTTTTAAAAAACAAACGAAAAGAAACACAAACAAAAACAACTGCTACAGATCCATTGGCTTACAACATATCTGTTTTGCAGTGAAAAACACTGGCTTGTGACAACTCTATTGTGTTACAAATTTGAACATTATCATTAATGTTTGCATTGTATTACTCAAACATTAATGTTTGCAGTATATTGTGCAGTCATAAATGTCTGCAATGTATTGTTCGATTACTAGTGTTTACATTATGTTGTTTAAGCATTGATGTTCGCATTGTATTGTTCAATCACTAATGTTTGCAATATGTTGTTCTATTATTAATGGGGTTTTTTTTTCTTGTTTTTTGGGGGGTTTTTTGCTGTCCCAACATCTGCGCCACCTCAGAGGCAGTGCACCCACGCCGCTCATTCCGACACCCCGTCCACAGCCACAGCCCGGTTGGGCCCGCCGCAGCCCCGGCACCGGCAATCCACAGAGAGCAGTCAATGTCAAGTCGTCAAGAGGCAACCCACCGGAGGAGACACTGCACTGCTGCCGAGTCACTTCGGTGGTGTTCAGTGGCGCCTGTTCTGATCTAACATACGCAGGACACCACCTACTAAGCCCCCTACTGACGACAATAATTGCTTAGTCGCGGAGCCGGTGTGAGTGAGCTCTCCCTCCGGAGGGCGCCACCACGTCCGTCCAACGACAGCCCCCATGGACTCGCCGATATCGGTGACCCCGACGGAACCAAACCAAGGCCACAGACGTGGAGAGGACATTGAAACTGAGTTCACCATGAGAGCAGGGCATGAAGGGCCACAGAATTTGAGACTTTTTTTTATGCTGATCGATGAGAATGAGGATGATTAAGATGATGCTACGGATTTCCATTTCGGTCTGAGACTACATGACAGGGCTGTACTCTACGCTTCCTTTCATAATATATCCCGGCGTCAACCAGGCCCGAGAGATACAGGCACCTGCAGTGTTGGTCAGGAAATTTGAGCAACACTCTCAGAAACGCATCCATTAAGTGGATGAAACTCGACTGTGTTGTCCCAGTCTTCCCAGCTGAGTCCGCAGCAAACTCAACTCTGGGTAGGAGCCGGTCGGGGCAGAAAAACCCACATGACTCTGATGGGATTCGAACCCACGACCTCCCAGCCGGGAGTCCGCGACGCTAACCACTTCGCCACGGTGGCTGGTCTCTATCATTAATGTTTGTATTGTATTGTTCTATAATTTATGTTTACATTGTATTGTTCAATCATTAATGTTTGCATTATATTGTTCAGTCATTAATGTTCGCATTACAGTGTTTAATCATTAGCGTTTATATTATACTGTTCAATCATCAATGATGGCTTTTGATTATTCAGTTCTACAGCGTGAGTTCGGTTGCATCATAAGATCAACAAATTATGGTAAGCATTCTCTCTCTCTCTCTCTCTCTCTCTCTCTCTCTCTCTCTCTCTCTCTCTCTTTCTCTCTCTCTCTCTCTCGCGCGCGCGCGCGCGCTTTCTGTCTCAGTCTCTCTCTTCCTCTGTACGCAGAGAGAGAGAGAGAGAGAGAGAGAGAGAGAGAGAGAGAGAGAGAGAGAGAGAGAGAGAGAGAGAGAGACGTGTTTACAACTGCAAATAGAATATAGGGTGGAATATCCCACAACCATTACACAACAATCAGTTTATTGTGGAACGCAGCGCTGCTCCCATAGCATTTAAAGCAACATCTGTAGGGATAATCCTGTCTACAATTATCACCAGTAGCCATCTTAAATCTGACATCGTTGATTTCATTATTTAAAAAAAGAAACCTTTCCAAGCTAGAGTGACAACTGAAAACGATAATAAGGGTAATCATTGCATTGTGGAAACAAGAACAACAGAACAAGAACAACATATCAACAAAAACAAGAACAACAACATCAGCAACAACAACGACAAACTACTACAACGACAGTTTCAGTTTCATCAAGGAGGCGTCACTGCGTGCGGACTAGTCCATATACGCTACACCACATCCGCTAAGTTTTGAGACCACACTACGATATGATTTTAAGCTGATAAATAAATAAATTAACAACTAAGATGAGAGAATTGAAGAAGAGGGTCTCGTGCCTACGACTTAGATGTCTGACCTACGCATTAGACCAATGCGCTGGTCAGACCTTGAGTGCCTACCTAAGACTTTGAGTGCCTACCTAACAACGTTGTTGTTTTTTGTTTGTTTGTTTTTTTATGTGCGTGTAGTGAATGTACACATGTGTGTGTATGGATGTGCGGGCACGGGCCCATTGTGTGCGTGTGCGCATGTGTGTGTGCGCATGCGTGTGTGCGCGCACGCGCGCACGTGCGTGTGTGTGTGTGTGTGTGTGTGTGCCTGCATGTATGTGCGCGTGTGTGTGCGTGTGCAGAAGTGTGTGTGTGTGTGTGTGTGTGTGTGTGTGTGTGTGTGTGTGTGTGTGTGTGTGTGTGCGCGCGTGCGTAATTTGTGCGTAGGAGCGAGCGAATGTACGCACGTGCGCGCGCGCGCGCGCGCGCGCGCGCGCGGTGTGTGTGTGTGTGTGTGTGTGTGTGTGTGTGTGTGTGTGTGACCACACACACACACACACACAAACACACACGCGCGTGCGCGCGCGTGCGCGCACACGCACACGCACACGCACACACACACACACACACACACACACACACATACACACTCACTCACTTTCTCACACACACTCACTCGCCAACGCTTGCACACTCATGTCCATGGACTCTGTAATTAACACGCTAGCATCACCCCCTGATGAACACACACCAACGCACACACGTCTACAGTGTGCACTGGGAACCCTGAGAGATTCAAAGTCTTATCTCAGTTGACATGTGTTTGATCATTTGTGTCTGTTATTGGAAAGGCCCAGTATGAGTTTGCCCCAATCTATAGGAGTCTTCGCAGTGTTGGCCTTGGATTATTCCAATGTTTCTTGCTCTTCCCTTTAGTCTGGATGTGCGACCACTTCCTCTCTTGATGTTCAGATCTGAAAGATGGTCTATGGTATAGTGGTTTTGCTCTTGTTTGCTTGAGTGATTCTTCAGATTTCTTATCACATCAGATGGGCCAAGCTTGTAATCCAGTTCTTATCATTGCCTTACCAGCCAGTGTGTCTGCTCTCTCGTTTCCTTTAACTCCAGCATGTCCAGGGCAGTACATCCATATGAGTATCTCCAATGGAAGGCTGCGCATTAGTTCATTCCAGGGCTTCCCATTCCACTTTTCACTTTCTGAAGTAGGTTCATGGAGTCCGTCAGTATCATGGCTTGTTGAGTTTGAAACTGGCTTGTGAATAAAAGCCAGTGGAGTGCTTGTGTTAATGCTTCTACCTCCATTGTTAAGACTTGAAGTAGTTAAACTGTGCGCACCATTGTCTTCCTGAATAGTTCGGCCATTTTGCTTCACTGTGTATCCCCAGCCTGACTTACTATTGGCGACAGAACCGTCAGTGTATATCACAATATCATCTTTTGTGCAAAGGTCTTCTACCTGCATCTGAATTTCTGCGTTGGTTTTACCTTCTGGCCATTCTCGACAATGTCTTCCACGTTCTGGAGCGATGGCAATTTGGCAGAGGTGTTTGAAGTGGTCTGGATACTTCTCCCATTCCTTGGTTTCTTTGAGTTCTAACAACAACGACGACAAACAACAACAACGACAAACAACAACTTCAACAATTTACAGACCAAGTAGCTGTTCTTACACCATCCTTTAGGCATCCTCATTCCATCTTCGGGGCCAAATGCACGAGTATGATCATGTGTCCATGACAAGTTTACGTTTTTTCAGGTATACCCATGTTTTGGAGGCTCCACTGAGCAGTGGTATGGATTATGGGATCGACAACATTCGAATGAGATTTCGTGCATGCGGACAACACACGAAAGAATTCTAAGCGATAAAAGAACCTGACATAGATCAGGGGGGAAATCAGAGAAAATCCGAATACGAATATTTTACTCAGGTTAGGCCATAACTCCCATCAGGAGGGCGCAGGTAAAGTGAGGTAATGCTGCTTATAGCCCAGCCGACCGCAAAGAGTCATATTGGGGCTGTCACCACATTGAAGTCAACTCACAAGTCATTCATTCGCACAACCCTTTAAGATACGTCTTCTAAAACACACCCAAAATTTTGTTAAAAATCTTTCTACTGTAAAATCTCAGATCAGATGTAAATGTTAATCTCGTTCAGAAATTCAAAGATCACATCAGGTGGAACATCTCTAAACAAGGTTTTCATTGAGTCTGCTGTAAAATGTTTATATCTCACATCATGCAAGTCCCCAAACTCTAAAAGAATGTTTCATTGTGAGTGGTACATGACATGGAATGCACCAGGAGCTTCTTCACACTTTAAAAGGTACGAATGAGTAAAATACGAGTGGCCAGTGTGCAGCCGGCATAAAACCGTTTCTTCTTTGCAAGCACCAGAAGTAGATGAGAGGAACTCTTTTAGGCTTGGACGGATCTGGAAAAAATGTGTTATCCGTCTGTGTATTCCAGTCCTGCCAGAGGTCTCGGACATAATCATGAACTTTTGGTTTTAGATCTGAGTAGGGGATAGATATGTTAGATAGTTTCCTTGTTGTGGCATTCTTGGCCAAATGATCAGCTATTTCATTCCCTCCGATGCCAGCATAACCGGGAACCCAATCAAGAACAATGTTATGACCTTTCGCTTTCAAGGAGGTAAAAAGTTTTTAAAAAGTTTAGAAGTTCAAGATGATGGAAGTTACAGCCAGCTATAGTCTCTAAAACTGACAGCGAATCAGACATCAGAAATTCCTTGTTTGTAGATTGAGAGATTATCTTTAGTGCTAGAACCACAGCTGTAAGTTCAGCAGAGTAAACAGAAGTATCTGATGGAATAATTTTATGTTCTGATATTTGAGAAGGAGCACCAGGGCAATGGCTGCACAGGCCACTCCATCTTCAGACTTTGAACCATCAGTAAATATTTTCTGAAGGGATGGGAATATTGTACAGAGATCAGCAAACAATGCCTTGCATGTCTGAGAACTGGTGGATTCTTTGCGAAAAGCAATAAGATCAAAGCAGATTTCTGGTGTGAAAAAGGTCCATGGAGGTTTATCTGGAAACTTGGAGAAGTCAGACACAACTTCTTCCCATGACAAGCATGATCACAAAATGGTGACTGGAATTGATGAGAAACAAAACAAAACAAAACGAAACGAACCTACAACGAATTTTAATCGGAAATCACTCATGTAAGGAGTAATAGATTCAAATTAATTTGTATAGAGATAATAATCGTGCGTCTCAGATATGAGAGAGAGAGAGAGGGGAGAGAGAGAGAGAGAGAGAGAGAGAGAGAGAGAGAGAGAGTAGTGGAAGAAAGGGGTAGATGGGTAGGGAATGTGTAGGTGTGAGATGCAGTAACAGATGACGGAAGAGACTAATTTGGAAAAAGAAAAGGGGGGGGGGGGGGGGAGGTAGAGTGGGGAGAGCGCCGTTAAGACATTAGACAGAAAAAAGCAAGGAGCTGACAGAGGGTATGAGGAAGGCGGGGGAGGGATGGGGGAGATGCAGCTGAAGACGACAATCAATATAAATAACACGAAAATGCAGACTGAAGACAGCCAAAAACTCGGCTAAGAATGCAAAGCTATCGCCCAGTACAGAAACATCCGTCAATCTCTCTCTCTCTCTCTCTCTCTCTCTCTCTCTGTCTCTCTCTCCGCAAACTCCCAATCCATCGATCACACAGCGTGCATTCTGTCACGGCGGTCGCTTAAAAAAAAAAAAAAGAAAAAAAAAAGGGGGGGGGGGGGGATAGCGGTGGTATAACGGATAAAACACCTTCCACGAGTTTGACCACGTTCTTCAGGTGGTTAAATATACACCCATCAGGTGTTGCCACACATGCGGGATACTGTTAAAGGTATGCTCGTCCTTTTTTGTCCTCCACCCACACCCCTGCCCCACTCCTTCACAGATCAGACGGAGAGTGCGATAGCGTTTGCGCCGCACGTGCACATACACGTACTGGTGCAAAAGCAAGCAGAGTGGTAGAGTGGGTGTGTACCTGCTCCTTCTCACATAATGTACTGGATCCGTAAGCTGTTACGTGATACACACGCACCTTCAGACACCACTTGCCAACGCTTTTTACTCAAACACCTCTCTTTCAACCACCAACTTAGTATGGTGGTTAACATGGAGGGTTTGCGGGCTTGGAGGTCATAGGTTCGATTGTCAGTTATCAGAGGCATTGATTTATGGACCGGAGAGCTGAGATTTCATGGGCTCACATACTAATATCATGACCACATGGTGGGCTTTCATTCAGTCAAAAGATCGTCAGTGAGAGCGTTGCTCAAATTTCCTGACCAACACTGAAGGTATTCGTATCTCTCGGGCCTGGTTAACTCTGGGATATTACATGAAAGGAACATTTGGAGCTCTCGCCACTGTAAACAATAATAAGGGTCATCATCGCTTTGTGTAAACAACAGCAACACCACCACCACCACCAACAACAACAACAACAAAAACAAGTGTGCTCAGACCAGAATGGGTCTCTATAGCACCACTTGATCGTGTACATCCTCACTGATCATTGCATGAAAACAAACAAACGAAGAAAGAAACAAACAAACACACAAAACAACCAACCACCTTCGCTGGAGGGTCCTGGAAGGGCCCTCTGTGGGCAGACAGACACTCACTGATGCTGACCCCACAACCATGCACTTGTGGTGCTGTCAGTCTGGGGGCTTACTAGGAGGTGGCCTGCGAGTACTAGCTCAGAACAGCACCCTTGACCACCACGACGATGACTCGGCAGTAGTGCAGTGTCTGTTTGTCCTGCAACCAGCTGTTACTAAAGGTGCATGTGGACAGTAGTATTGAGGTTGTGAGGTGACAGGCCTAGATATCTGTTTCTAAGGGAGCCAGAGTATGTGTGTGTGCGCGTGTGTGTGTGTGTGTGTGTGTGCGTGTGTGTGTGTTTATATGCGCGCGCGCGTGCCTGCGTGTGTGCGCACGCACGCGCGTGTATATGTGTGTGTGTGTGTGTGTGTGTGCGCGCGCGCGCGTGCGTACGTGCGTGCGTGCGTGCGTGTGTGTGTGTGCGCGCGCGCGCGCCTCTCTGCATATATATTGTGCCTTTGAATGTGCTAACATATGCATGCTTGTGTGTGTATGTGTGTGTTGTGTGTGTGTGTGTGTGTGTGTGTGTGTGTGTGTGTGTGTGTGCTTTTGTGTGTGTGCGTTCGTGTGTTTGTGCGCATGTGTGCGCGCGCACGCGAGTATGTGTATGTATGTGTGTGGCTCTGAGAGAGAGAGAGAGAGAGAGAGAGAGAGAGAGAGAAGAGAGAGAGAGAGAGAGAATGTTGCGAGTGCATGTCTGTGCATGCGCCTTTACACGACTGTGTTTGATCATCATCTCCCCTCAAAAAAAAAGGGAAAAAACTCCTCTTCAAACAATGGCTTAATGTGCAAACAAACGATTAGCGACTCGACACCACCACGTTAATCTCTTTCATCAAAAAAATATAGTACTCCTCCTCCTTTCACTTGAAGGCGTCCACACAAAACGGAAGCATCAACCAGTCTCCTTGGCTCGTGCCTCTCGCCTGGAGTCGCCTGGCAAATGCACTGGGCACATTCCAAGGCACGCGCACTCAGTAACCTTCCGCGGGGACACTGAGTACGCAGCCGCACGCGGGTTACACGCGCGTGGAAAGAGCGGAACGGGGGTTAAAAAAAAAAATGGGGGTGGGGTGTGGGGTGTGTGCGGGTGAAGGGGGGGACGGGGGGGGGGGGGATTAGAAACTGCTGCCGCAAAAACCTGGACTGGATGCCGGATCAGGATGGATTGTTTTGGACGCGGAACGATGATAGAAGATGGCATTGGACCAAAGAGGGTGGAAAGTGGGGAGGGAAAGTGGGAGGGGAAGTGGGGAGGGAAAGCGGCGGCGGCGGAAGAGGAGGAGAAGGAGGAGGCGATGTTAGCGCGGTACGTATAGAGAACGACGACCAAATGAGAAAAGCTAAAATAAATGACAGTCCCTGATGATTTTTTTGCTGGAAGCTTCTCTCTCTCTCTCTCTCTCTCTCTCTCTCTCTCTCTCTCTCTCTCTCTCTCTCTTCTCTGCGTTATCATTCCTTTTTTTTCTTTTCTGATTGATGGGTGTACGGGTGGCCGGGTGTATGTATACGTGTCGGGAGGGTCGACGAGGGCCCGGGGAGTGGGGGTAGAGGTGGGAATTTGAGGGATGGAGATGTGGGTGTGGGGGGTGGGGGGTGAAGGCGAAGATATGATTCCCAGGGTCGATTGAAAAATGCTAGGACGAAGCTGGGGGTGGGGTGGGGTGGGGGTGGGGATGGGAAAAGGGGAGAGATGGAATGGCTGGGGACGGGGGAGGGGGTGGTTGATATGTGGGGGATGGGACGGAGTAGGGGATGAGGAAGAGCAGGGGGTGGGAGGCAGGGCCCGTGGATGGGTGTTACTGTGGGATGGTGAGGGACGGAGGTTTGGGGATGAGTGAGGGATAGGAGGGATGGGAAGTTGGGGGTGTTGGAGACAGAGAGAGAGAGAGAGAGAGAGAGAGAGAGAGAGACAGACAGACAGACAGACAGACAGAGAGGGGGGGGGGGAGAGGGCAGCTGGCTGATAAAAAGTGGTTGCTGACGGTACTGACTTCTGATGGGGAAGAATGAAAAGTATGCGTGCCTCGCGGGTTGTGTGTGTGTGTGTGTGTGTGTGTGTGTGTGTGTGTGTGTGTGTGTGTGTGTGTGTGCGCGCGCGCGCGCGCGCGCGCGTGAGTGCGTACATGCGTGCGTTTGTGTGTGTGTGTGTGGGGTGTGTGTCAGCGTGTGTGGCACAGTGTGTGTGGTGTGTGTGTGTGTGTGTGTGTGTGTGTGTGTGTGTGGTGTGATGTGCGCGTGCGCGCGCGCGCACGCACGCGCTTGCATTCGTACGTGCATACATGTGTGTACGCGTATGCGTGCGTGCATACATATGTGTGGTGCGTGCGTTCGTGCATGTGTGTGTGTGTGTGTGTGTGTGTGTGTGTGTGTGGTGTGTGTGTGTATGTGTGCGTGCGCGCGTGTGTATCTGCGTGCGTGCGCGAATACACAACGGCAAGGCGTAAAGTAATGCTTAACACACAATACGACACAGACAATTCCATTTTCGACAAATTTGTGTTCTTCTTAGCATTACATAGAACCTAATTCATGTATTTGTTGTTTTGGCATGTTTTTGATAACGCTGTGATCGTTTTAGTCAAATAAGTTACGCGTAATCTATGTTCCACCTTTACTCATGTCTTGTGCAAATTTTCACGTAATATGTGAACTTGGCAAACATACAGTTTCAGCAACCTAGATCCAGCCTTTTTTTTAGTTGAAAATCCACGTCATCACCATCGACCTTCTTGTGTTGAAGACAGATCTTACATGAAAAGATTCTGGACCATTGAGCAGGTGGCTGAAACTGTGCACTGGCCAGGGTTAAACTGGTTGCCACAGTCGACGTCCCCCTGTTCGGATGAGACTCAGCGAGAGATTCGAACTACCTCTTATTCACATCAGTAGGCGCATTCTGCGTTCACTGAAGTGTCGCCAGAAGACCAAGGTTTTCACTCTCATCGAAGCAACGGGTACTATAGCCCAATGGTTACAGACCTGGAATGTATCCCGAGGCTCTTGTTTCAAGTCCCCCGTAGGTACAGGACACGTCATATCTTACAGATACACACCATTTTCCCTGCAGTTTTTCATCGTCCGTGTGTGCACCCACAGACATAAAAATGTAACTTCTTAAAAGGGTTGTGAGGTGGAGCTTGGTTGGGTCTCGTGGATATAGTCATGTTCTCTGGATCTAAGAGCCCCGGGGTTCAACTCCCGGCTCTAGACAGTCAGGTAAAAAGAGATTTTCACTTCGGGGCTGTTAAACATCAAAGCAGACTCAACGAGATTCTCCGAAAATACCTCAGATTTGATATAGGTCAAGATCCCGTGTGCAAAGGTATATATTAAAACAAACCAACAAAAAAACAACTTCAATATCTGTTAAATACTGTTCCATAGTCCCAGGACGAAGTGTATGACATAGCGTGCTGGCTGGCTGGGAGGGGAACAAATCAAAAGACATCAAATTTGACACAGGCATTGCATTTACCGAAGACGGAATATGGATACCTTTGTGGCGGGGGAGAAAACGGTCACACACTGTCACTGAGGCAAGAAATAACCGAGCGGAGGCAGAAGAAGAAGAAGGAGTAGAAGAGAAGAAGGAAGGAAGTAAGAAGAAGAAGAAGAAGAAGTAAGAAGAAGAAAAAGAAGAAAAAGAAGAAGAATGTGATTAAGCAGCCCCATAAAAAATGGAAACAGATGCTCCTAAAAGTTTTTTGAGTTATTCTGCACACAAACGCACGCACATAGAGGTACACACACAGAATTAAGAGCCCCCACACACACACACACACACACACACACACACACACACACATCACACACACACACACACATGAACGCGCGCGCGCGTGCGCTCGCTCGCGTGTACACACGCACACACGCGCAGTACACAGACAGACAGACGGACAGACGGACAGACAGACACGCGCACACGCGCGCGCGCGCGCACACACACACACATACACAAACGCATACATATATACGAACGCACTCACGCATGCATACGCACGCGCGTGCGCGCTCACACACACACACACACACACACACACACACACACACACACACACACACACATACCCGTGTGCGCGCGCGCGCGCATCACGAACTTGTACAAGCAAACAGGATGCATCGATGGTGCAGCCGTCTGTACAGTCTTGTCTAAGTTGTCCAGACTTCGAGAATTAGATTGATTCTATGAACACAATTCCTTATATACTTCATACACTCTCATCAATTCAAGTGGAGTTTGAATATTATACTTTTCGATTTACAAAATTCTTTCAGTAATTCCAAATCATTATCATTCGTTTTGTCAAACTTAATAGATTTATCGGACACTGTAGTATAATGATTATTAAGATAATCAACCGATGAATCTATTGATGAATGGGCTAAAGATGAGGATCTAGTACCAGATAATGATTTATTGCTTTCCAAATGGATTTTGTGTCTTTATTTTAGAGGAAATCATTTTACTAAAATAGTTCTTTTGAGCATCTCTTTTCATTGATGTTATTTTGTTTCGATATTTCCTAATTTTTCGTCTTTATCCGTTGACTGCAATAAAACCTTTCACAAACATTTATAGATGCACTGATTTCAGCAGTCAACTTTGGTGGCTTCTGGTTGATTTAAACTCTTGTGATTCTAGATGGGGCGTATTTGTTGAAAACATATAGAAATGAGTTGTACCATGCGGCAAGAGTTTTTTTCAGGGTCATATGCTAATACACGTCAGATAAATCGGCAATATATAAGTCATACAGGAATTCTTTCTCATTAAAAGTTTAATAACACCGATATGATAGACATTTGTGGGTGCGTTTAGGAATTTTTGTGCCCTTTTTTGACCACGTTAAACAAACTGGAAAGTGATCACTCAGGCCACAGACAGGAACAGGCGTTTTTATTATATTAGTCAAATGATCAATCAATGTTTGAGATGTTGGTGCTTTCCTTGTTGGAATTTTTGTTTTATTGGAGAGAGAGAGAGAGAGAGGAGAGAGAGAGAGAGAGAGAGAGAGAGAGAGGAGAGAGAGAAGGAGAGAGAGAGAGAGAGAGAGAGAGAGAGAGAGAGAGAGAGAGAGAGAGAGAGAGAGAGGAGAGAGGCAATGAAACGACACACGTCCTGTCGGCCAGAAGAAAGATGATGATGACAAAGGAGAACGCTAAGGGGGTAAATAAGGAGTAGGCCCACACTCCCTAAGAGTCAGGACCTGGCCAAGTCATGGCATATCTCCTGTCGCACTTCAGAGGCAGTCTTATTAAATATCATTAACAGAGCCCCTCTCACCTCCCCCCCCCTCCCTGCCCACTCCACATACACTCCCTTCGCCCTACCTTGGTTTCGTCCTCCCCCGACCCCATTCGCTGCTTCCACTCCGCATCTCTTGTCGCTTCTTTTGTCTACATCTTTACCTGGTCTGTTTTCTAACGCCCTCACTCCCACCCGTCTTCACACACACTCAAGTCTATCCCCTGTTCTCTCTGTCTCTGTCTGTCTGTCTGTCTGTCTGTCTATCTGTCTGTCACACACACCACACACACACACACACACACACACACACACACACACACAACACATACATACACACACACACACACACACACACACACACACACACACACACACACACACACACACACCCGTCCATCCCCTAACTCAGCACTTCCCACTCCTCCACCTTCGCTCCCCCATTCTCCCTCTCCTGCCCCCGAATGTTTTGTTTCTTCGTTTTGCCGGTCAACTGACTTTTTCTCACCGGTAGATTCGGAATTCACTGCCCTTCTCACTTCCTGTCTCACATGACAGGAAAATGCCGACTTTTTTAAAAATACTTTTTCTGTCAGTCAGAGGACGTTAGTGCGTTTGATGCCTAGAGGCCAAAATATCGGCTGAACTTCATTCATAGAGGCCAAAATAACGGCTGAACTTCGTTCATAGAGGCCAAAATAACGGCTGAACTTCGTTCATAGAGGCCAAAATAACGGCTGAACTTCATTCATAGAGGCCAAAATAACTGCTGAACTTCGTTCATAGAGGCCAAAATAACTGCTGAACTTCATTCATAGAGGCCAAAATAACGGCTGAACTTCATTCATAGAGGCCAAAATAACGGCTGAACTTCATCTAGAGGCCAAAATAACAGCTGAACTTCGTTCATAGAGGCCAAAATAACGGCTGAACTTCGTTCATAGAGGCCAAAATAACGGCTGAACTTCATTCATAGAGGCCAAAATAACGGCTGAACTTCGTTCATAGAGGCCAAAATAACTGCTGAACTTCATTCATAGAGGCCAAAATAACGGCTGAACTTCATTCATAGAGGCCAAAATAACGGCTGAACTTCGTTCATAGAGGCCAAAATAACGGCTGAACTTCGTTCATAGAGGCCAAAATAACGGCTGAACTTCATTCATAGAGGCCAAAATAACTGCTGAACTTCGTTCATAGAGGCCAAAATAACTGCTGAACTTCATTCATAGAGGCCAAAATAACGGCTGAACTTCATTCATAGAGGCCAAAATAACGGCTGAACTTCATTCATAGAGGCCAAAATAACAGCTGAACTTCGTTCATAGAGGCCAAAATAACGGCTGAACTTCGTTCATAGAGGCCAAAATAACGGCTGAACTTCATTCATAGAGGCCAAAATAACGGCTGAACTTCGTTCATAGAGGCCAAAATAACTGCTGAACTTCATTCATAGAGGCCAAATAACGGCTGAACTTTCATTCATAGAGGCCAAAATAACAGCTGAACTTCGTTCATAGAGGCCAAAATAACGGCTGAACTTCGTTCATAGAGGCCAAAATAACGGCTGAACTTCATTCATAGAGGCCAAATAACGGCTGAACTTCGTTCATAGAGGCCAGAATAACGGCTGAACTTCATTCATAGAGGCCAAAATAACGGCTGAACTTCGTTCATAGAGGCCAGAATAACGGCTGAACTTTATTCATAGAGGCCAAATAACGGCTGAACTTCATTCATAGAGGCCAAAATAACTGCTGAACTTCGTTCATAGAGGCCAAAATAACTGCTGAACTTCATTCGACATTTCTTTTGTCCCCTGGCCTGCTAGACAGCAGTGGTCTGGTTCGTATAAAAATGAAATGGATTTTAATCGGAATGAAGATGCACTGGACACTAGATTGTTTGAATTTCGTTTGCGGCATTGCTTGTTGCCTTCTCCACGGCTCCAGCGACAAAGAGAATGGAGTATGTGTGTGAATGAAGGGTGCGTTAGAAAAGAGGGAGAATGGAGTATTTGTGGGAAGGTGCAATGGAGTGGGGAGTTAGAAAAGAGGGAGAATGGAGTATGTGTGTGATGAAGGGTGCTAATGGGAGTGAGGGCGTTAGAAAAGAGGGAGAATGGAGTATGTGTGTGATGAAGGGTGCTAATGGGAGTGAGGGCGTTAGAAAAGAGGGAGAATGGAGTATTGTGTGTGATGAAGGGTGCTAATGGGAGTGAGGGCGTTAGAATAGAGGGAGAATGGAGTATGTGTGTGATGAAGGGTGCTAATGGGAGTGAGGGCGTTAGAATAGAGGGGAGCTAAAGATGTGGACGAAGAGGGCGGAGTAGGGGTGGAGTGGGGGTGGGAGGCAGTGGATAAAATCAAGGTAGGGCGATGGGAGGGTGTGTGACAGGGGCTCTGTTAATGACAGTCAATAAGACTGCTCTAAAGTGCGACAGGAGATATGCCATGACTTGGCCAGGTCCTGACTCTCAGGGAGTGTGGGTCTACTCCTTATTTACTTCGCTTATCTTTTCTAATACCGAAAATGTTGAGGAAGGAGAAGCTGAACTGAGCGTCGCTTTCCCCATTATTCGCCTTAGTCAAAATCCCGTTCGTTCGCGCAGGTCAGCTTAGCATGTTCATGCAAGAGAACCTTTCGGTTGGCTGGCCGCGCTCCCGTGTCCAGTGCAATTTAGTTAATATCAATTACTCAGGTTTCTTCTCTTCCTTCATTCTTTATTTATGTTTCGGCAGCGTGCAAGAAAGAACAAGATACACCCGAAGGTGCAGGTGGGACTCACAGAAGTACTGTCCTCGATCGCCGAACAAATCAGCTGGGAGCAATCCTGCAACACCGTTGGAAGCCTGCGCTGTCTTCACATAGGGTGCAGGCACGCACAGGGCATTCCACTAACACGTCAAGGAATATAATTGCTCCCAGGCAGATGCCATTGTGTAATGGCCACTGGATGTGACACGACAGAACCGTAACAGGAGTGATGCCATGGATGTACCAGCCCATAGGTCATGACTGCAGAGCCACCGGCAAAAAGCGCCATCGTGCGGTGTGCATGTTATGTTTTACATGTCATCCATATCAATGGTCAAACTGGCCTTCTCTTCCGTTGGTGATGGGATGTTAGATGTGTGCAAGCTGTTATGCACACACGGAAACCCAGTTTATCGTCTCATTTAGACTGTTCAGGAAATGGAGTCAGAACAATAATAACTCCGAGTGACACCCCCCCCCCCCCCCCCCCCGACCCCCTCCGCCGCGCCATCCCCTTTTTCCGAAACAGTTCAGAATCTGCAACCCCAGGATCTCCAGGATGACGAGCCCAGCGCTCTACCAGCTGAATTCTTCTGGCCTATTGATCAACAGGAAGCGGTGAATGGCATCAGTGTGGCTGCATAACAAAAATTAATTCGCCTAAGCCTTGCTGAAGGAGTCGAGTATTTATAGACAGGCACAATTAGATTTGTTTTAAGAATTTTTTTCATCGAGTCTGAAATTTGATTTTTGCCTTCTTTTTTCATACGCCCGCCAAGGTACATGCCAGGTGATTCCAAGCAGACAGATGGAGAGGACAGGAATGGCACTATTTCGGGGAAACCATCAGGTGCAAAGATAGGGTCACGGGTGAGTGTGAAGGCCTGGCATGTGACGTCATATAAGGGGTGGCTCATGTATTTCTAGACTATGAATGATTTCTTCGGGATAAATCCCGAAAAACTAGTGAAATGATTGGGGGATGGGTGGGTTGGTGTTCTTGATTTATGATCAGCTTAACATCAATTTTGGGCTCACATTTATGCTACACTTCGAAATGCTTGCTTGGATTATATTGTGATGTTGTGCAGAAATCCTAACTGTGGCGTGTGGCCTGTACACAGAGACGCTCTTCGTTGGCTGAAGGCAAAGACACCGATCCTGTCATTAAAGACCAACCGGGCATAGCACAGGTGTTTTGACACTGTCTTGGCCCTGGTGCCAACGGGACAGAAAGAAAAAAAAGCCACTCCCTCTGGACCTTGACCAATTAACTGCCTTGGGTTTGGTCATTTGCCCTGTGCACGTGGCTAATTACCCTCAGGAACACGGACGCTAATTGACGCTTCACCATGATTTCCGTGCTCGGCAGATGGAGACTGTGTTTCCTGTTTTCGACATTTTCCTCGAGGATCATAGACCTTTTCATGATGAAAAAACCTGGTACTGCCTTCAGACACTAGTGAGCACCCATACTCTTCCACTCCAACATCCGTCTTCTTCGCAGAGGCCAACCTTTTGACCGAGGGAAAATATGTAGGGCGGACAAAATGCAGGCCAGCGTGCTTTCAGGTGGGTAACCCAAGAAGGGCAATTTGCGGTGACAGTGGCAAGGACAGAGTAATTAACTTAATGGGGAGGAAAGGAGCCAAGAGAGCCGCATGGAAAGATAGTCTTCCGTTCACTTTGTCCAGCCACTGAGGCCGCGTTCCATTTCAAGCCAGTTATGTATTAAATAATATCTTTGTATCTATCCAACATATATAGGCCACACACACACACACAACACACACACACACACACACACACACACACACACACACTCACTATGAACTACTTAGTAACATTACAACAGTGACCTGAAAAAGGTTATTCTTGTTAAATGAGCGGGGTGGTGGGGGTGGGGGTGGAGTGGGGGAGTGAAAGGGGGCTGTGAGAGAGAAAAAAAGGAAATTAATGATAAGAGCGTTAGATTTTCAATATAAAATTCTTCAGTTGCAGCATATGAGGACCATTGTAGTCAATCCAGAAAACAGAACCAACTATCACTGCCTGCTCAGAGGCCTTTCGTCCGCTGGATACGGACTCATCAGTGAGACATGGCTGATTGTGTCCGAGCTCCACTGGCTTTAAGTGGAGATATACTGCAGCCTAGAAATTCTGCGGAATTTTCATCACCAGGGTTCAAAAATAAAATCCAGCGGCATATACCGAAGCGGCTGGTGAGAGTTTACAAAATCTAAAGGAGAAGAAATCGCCGTAAGGAAATAAGTTGCTGAAAAACTGAAATCATTATGTAAAAAGTATTTAATGTAGCGGGGAGGGGAGGGGGGAGGGGGGGATCTTTGAGCCCATGGTTGAGGATCCATTTAAGGATACAAGGGAGGTCATAAGGTGTCAACAGTCAGAGTGAAGAGTGGCAAGTTCTGCTCTTTGATAACCCAAACACTGTCAGTGACATAAGTTTTGATAGCAGCTAAGAATTGTTCGGAACAGCCTTTATTTGGATCTCCCCAAGAAACGCAGTCTCCCGCTGATTTCCTTTTTCACCCCTACCCCAGGCGACATGCACTTGTTTCTATAAAAGACGAAGCGGATTTTAAACGAACAGATGCTGAATTGGAAAGTACGTTTTTTTAACTTCGTTTTCATTTTTCTTTTCTGTCTCGTCTCTTGTGTACAAATGTTAATATGTATGTCAGGCAAAGGGATTCGAAGAAATCTGTAAACCTGATCGCGATTGGTAGGAAAAGTGCACGGCATTCACCTGTCGCATGTCTACGTCGACGCTGTCATTACGGGATGATGTCCAAAACCACTCGCTATCAAACAAGAAAGCCCGCGAGCTCTCGCACGTGCCGCACACTTCACACGCACACTTCACGCAGCGCCTGCCATCCCCTTGCGTTGCACGCGTCACGGGACTCATGCGACACAATCACGCACGAGAAAAACAGAGTATAATGACAGTTAGCATCATCGCTCAGTACTCGCTGAAAATTGTATATAACTAGCTGTTTTACCCCGTCTCTGTTCTCCCATCCCCCTTTCCCTCTGCTCCCCTCCCAACTCCACGCGTCGACCCCTTCACTATTCCAATGCGGAGAGGATTAGGCAGAAACTGGACTGTATCAGGAG
Source organism: Conus canariensis (assembly GCA_033310375.1). Lineage (NCBI taxonomy): Eukaryota > Metazoa > Mollusca > Gastropoda > Neogastropoda > Conidae > Conus > Conus canariensis. The sequence continues at coordinate 13,959,373 of CM065730.1, read as the reverse complement.
CAAGAAGACAGACAGAAAGATAGAACGACAGACAGAACGCGTTCTATAAATTGATTTGACATCATCGTTATTATCATCCTCATCATCATCCTCTTCCTCCTCCACCTCCTCCTCTCCTCCTCACCATCAGCATAATCATTATCGTTATGATGATGAAGATGACGATGATGATCATGATGATGAAGATGACGACGACGACGACGATGATGATGATGATGACGATGATGATGGTATGATGATGATGAGGGTAATGGTAACGTTAATCGTCATCATCATAATGATCATTAGCATGATCACGATTATTATGATGATGACGATGATGATGATCATGATCACATCATCATCATCATCATCATCGTCAACTCTGTCATCATCATGAACAATTAGTGACCGGGGCCACCATATTTTCGTCACAACACCATACTATCGATTTCTGAAAGGATAAAGGCGATTTGCTGTGCATTTAAAAACAAAAAAACAAACAAAACAAAAAAACAAAGCCATGACCCCCATTTCCCCTTTGTAAGTGCTCGATGATAACCTTCAGCTGTTCTACCTTGTGTCTGATCGGCATTGAAGGAAGGTGAAGCAGGTATGGCGTAGTTTCAGTTAGTGTGTCCATGGTTCCCAAGATAAATTTCATTGCTTCATCTTTTTAATCCTTCTAATTTGAGAAGGTTGCAGTGTTGTAAGCCCTAATCCATAACCAGTCACACTGACTACAACTGCCAGTCACACTGACTACAACTGCCAGTCACACTGACTACAACTGCATAACCAGTCACACTGACTACAACTGCGTTATAGAGATGGTGCTGTTCAATGCCTTTAGCTGCATTGATTCCATGGCCCTTTTGCATTTAAGGACAATATTCTAAACATGTTTTCTAAAGGTCAGCATTCTATCAAAGCCTATACCAAAACAGCATGGGTTGTCATTTGATTCAATTGGCATTCCATTGAAGGAAATTGGTGAGGGCAATTCTCCTGATTCCTTGTTGAGAGTGCAGACCAATGTCCGGGCTTTTGTAGGGTTAATGGACGGTCCAGTTTCTTGACACCACTGAGCAATGTTGTGCAACTGCTGACGAACTGCTTTCGTTCTTTCGTGAGCACTCTTTGATGTTTTGTAGATCTGACCGTGTGCCAGTTATCGGAACCCAAATAAACGAAGGAATGAGAAAAATATCCATACCACTTCAAATACCTCCAACAAACTGCCATCGCTTCAGCGCTTGGAAGACACTGTCGAGAACAGCCAGAAGGCACAACTAACGCAGAAATTCTGATGCAGGTGGAAAACCGTGGCACAAAAACATGATATTGTTATATACACTGACGGTTCCATTATCAGATGTAAGTAATGCAGGGGATACAAAGTGAAGCAAAATGGCCGAATCATCCAGAAAGACAATAGTGCATACAGTAACAACTGTCTAACGATGGAAGTAGAAACAGTGACCAAGCGCTCCACTGGCTCTCATCCGCAGACCAGCGTAGAACTCAACAAGTCAAGATATTGACTGATACCATGAACCTGCATAAGAAAGGGCTAAGTGGAGAGGGACGCCCAACTTGGCATGAAGTAGTGAGCAGCCTTCCATTGGAGATACTCATATGAATGAACTGCCCAGGACATGCAGGTGTCAAAATAAATGAGAGGCAAGGCAACGATAAGAACTGCAATACAGCGTGGCCGATCTGTTTTGATAAGAAATCGAAAGAAATACCTCAATAAGCAAGTCAAAGCCACTATACCACAGAACCTCTTTCAGACCACAGCATCAAGAGAGGAAGTGGATGCAAATCCAGACTTAAAGGAAGAGAAGAAACATCACCAACCAACCAAATATTGGAATAATCTCAAGGCCAACACTACGAAGACTCCTAGAGAATGGGGCAGACTCATACTAGGCCTTTCCAATGGCAGACACAAATGATCAAATACACGTCAACTGAAATAAGACTTTGAATCTCTCAGCCTCCCTCCACCCCCATTTTTACTGTACACGTATGTGTACTGGTAAGTGTGCATCAATGAAGCGATGCAAGTGTGTACAGTGGAGAGTCCATAGTTGTGGGCATGTACGCATTACTTTGTGTGCGTGTGTGTTGTGTGTGTGTGTGTGTGTGTGTGTGTGTGTGTGTGTGTGTGTGTGTGTGTGTCTGTGAGAGAGGAGAGAGAGAGAGAGAGAGAGAGAGAGAGAGAGAGAGAGAGAGATTCTTTGAATACTGACGTATTCGTACGTGTACAATGATCTATCTAATATAGACTGGTATCTTAATATTTGAACAACTTGGTGTTCCTTTGTGATTGGTCTGTGAGGTTCGTCTTTGCTTAAAAAATCTTTGTAGGTCATCATTTACTACTTTATTTGATGATGCAATATGTCATACAGTTGTACTAACGTCCTGACGAGTTCTCTCTCTCTCTCTCTCTCTCTCTCTCTCTCTCTCTCTCTCTCTCTCTCTCTCTCTCTCCCAGTGTGACCTCTTTTTCTATATATCTTTAAAGTACAAATTAAAAGTAAATAAGTGTATATTGTAATGTTAATTCCCTTCAGTTTTCTTTTTGAAATTTGGATATGTCACTCTATCAAATCCAAGAAAAGGTTTGTTGTTGTTGTTATTGTTGTTGTATAACAAAGCTGTTTCTAAAACTTGAGACTGATAAGAAGTAAGTGAGAACTAGATTCATAATCAAATACATTAATGAAAAAAATCGATGAAGATCCATTGAACCATTTTAAAAATTAATATGCAGACCATCATCACTCCCCCCCCCCCTCCCCCCCCCCCCCCCCCCCCCCCCCTCGTCTTCCTCCCTGGAAAAGGAAGATAAATCCAGCGAAACACACAAACCAATAAACAAAGAAAAGAATAAAAAGAAAATCTCTCCATCCTCCGCTGCCCCAAGAACAAAACAAATCACAACAAGCAAACACCAGTTCACTGCTCCGCCGCACCTCACCCGGGCAAAGCCTTCCCCCATATCCTGTCTCCCACAGAATCCTTGGAACTCCGTCATTAGTTTTTGTTCTCCGGCAGAAGGAAAAAAGAGAATCAGAGGAAGATGTTCAGATAAAACACTGACAAAGACTGATAATGGATGTTCATGTGTTTGACTGATGACACGGAAGAAAAAAAGGTAGTTGTCTAAGAGGTTGTTCTGGTCTGGATATTGGTTATGGGTCAGCGATAGCGATAGCTTAAGAGAGAGAGAGATAGACAGAGAGAGACAGAGAGCGAGCGAGCGAGCGAGCGAGCGAGCGAGAGAGAGCGAGAGAGAGAGAGAGAGAGAGAGAGAGAGAGTCTTCTACCGTAAATGATCGATGACAGGAAGACCTATCCCTGTTATCATGCTGACTGGGGTGCGTGGAGTTGTGCATTTTCCATATCTCTCGTTTGTGACGTCTGAAGACGATACATTTGTCGACAATCCCTTCTCTGTTTTGTATCGTGAGAAGAAGAAAAAGATACACCCGAAGGTGGGACCCAGAGAAGTACTGTCCTTAACTGCCGAGCAGATTAGCTGGGAGCAATCCTGCACCACCCTTGGAAATCCTGCGCTGTGTTCACACAGGGTGCAGGCACGCACAGGGCATGCCATGAAGAAGTCAAAGGACATAATTGCTCTCTGACAGATGCCATTGTGTAATGGCCACCGGATTTGACAGAACTTCCACGGGAGCGTTCCCATGGGTGTGCAAGCCCATATTTCATTACTTCAGGGCCCACCGGGGAAAAACGCCACCGTCAAGCAACTGCCGTGTGCATTCCGCAGCCTAACACGTTGCTGTTCTGCCGACAGGTGAAGACAGTATAACTCTACGCACAGGCAAGCTTTCGCTTTGAGGTCTTACGTGCTTTCTGACGAGAGAAAAATCCTTCTCCATTTGGAAGCATTACTTTGAATACCGTTCACTATGTTGACTTGTACTTTGGATAATCACCATCAAAGTCAAGAGCCAAATCATCAGTCTTCTTTTCGTTTCTCGTCATATTCTTGATAACGAAATCTAGTCTCCTGTCCGGCTTGGCAGAGGTGGTGAAATATGTATGGACTATTCCTAGTGCTGTGACGTCTTTTTGGAATGAACTAACACCACAATCGCCAAAAATGGCTAGCACAGAACTGGGTGTAAACAGATACCGGCAAGAAAATGATTTAAATGTATGTTGACTTTCTATGCTTTTTCCATTGTTGAATTACAAATCTATCTGTCTGTCTGTCTATCTATCTATCTATCTATCTATCTATCTATCTATCTATCTATCTATCTATCTATCTATCTATCCAAAGGACAGAGAGAGAGAGAGAGAGAGAGAGAGAGAGGACGCACAGATACATACATACATACTAACATATATGCATACATACAAACATACGAACATAGATACATACATACATACATACATGAGAGAGAGACAGAGAAACAGAGCGAGAGACAGGACAGAGAGACAGAGAGACAGAGACAGAGACAGGGGCAGAGAGAAAGACTGACAGAGAGAGAGAGACATAGAGAGGCAAAGGGAAATATTTACACTACATACATGAGAGAAAAGAGAGAGAAGAGAGAGAGAGAGAGAGAGAGAGAGAGAGAGAGAGAGAGGTAGGGGTGGTTAAAGAGTAGTTTTGACAAGTTGAGTATATTCAATCCATCCTTTGTTTTTCAAAAGATTGTAAACAAAGCAGACTTTCGTGCTAAACTCTGAAGTAACAATGGACTCTTATACTGAGTAATCTTCTAGCTTCAGATGGGAAGGGAAAGGGGCTGGTGAGCGAGGATGAGGGGAGGGGGAGGGGTAGGGAAGCGTAAAAAAAAAGACGAAGGAGTGTGTGCGTGTGTGTGTGTGTATAGTAGTGGTGGTAGTAGTATAGTAGTAGTAGTAGTAGTAGTAGTAGTAGTAGTAGTAGTACTACTTTAGTTTTACGTCTATTCACATCTGTGATATTAGACGAAGAGAGAGAGAGAGAGAGAGGAGGAGAGAGAGAGAGAGAGAGAGAGAGAGAGAGAGAGAGGAGAGAGAGATGCATGAATGTCTGTGACTATGCAAGTGTATGCATAATGTGGTTATCTAAGTGTTTTCAAATGGTCATCTTTACATCCCTACAACATACCAGAAAATAATCTTACAGTAAGTACTTAACTGGACCACAGATTTAAAAAAAAAACATTGAAGGCAAAACTTTAAATCTGAAAAGACATCACACAAAGACATGCCTCATAATGGTGGTAAATGTGCTTGAAGAGGTAAACAGTCAAACAGCAGAAGTTTGCTCTTTCCTCTTCCTTGGACTGTCATATCAGCATATAAATGCAGAAACTGCCTCGGAGTGAAAATAATTATATTACAGCAGCAAAATCAAAACAAAAGGAAAAATAAAAGAAACTAGACAGAGAAAAAAAAGGAGGAAAAGAAGGAGTAGACCATGGAAGGAAAGAAAGAAGATGGAGGAAAAGAAATAAACGAAAGAAAGCAAGATAAAGTACAGATGAAAAATAAAAGAAAGAAAAAGAAACGAAAAAAAAAGCAAAGAGAAGGGGAAAAAGAGATAAACAGAGAAAGGAACAAGGAAGGAAGGAGGGTTAAAAAAAAAGAAAGGAAGGACGGAAGAAAGAAAGAAAGAAACACATCACATCCAGTGGCCATTACACACTGGCATTTGCCAGGGAGCAATAATGTCCCTTGACGTCTTAATGGAATGCTCTGTGCGTGCATGTACCCTGCATACAGCGCAGGGTTCCAAGGGTGGGGTAGAATGCTCCTCACCGTTTTGCTCGGCAGTTGAGGCCAGTACTTCTCTGGGTCCCACCCGCATCTTCGCGTGTATCTTTTTTGGTCTGCCTTTTGGCCGACTCTCGGGAAAGTCTCAGTGACAGTAAGGAAAGTCGCTCTGGCCGCCGGTAAAGTCTTTCTCCCGGGAAAGACTGTAACCTGGGTTTCTCTTCAGAGGGCACGTAAGACGTCATGGCAAAAGCGTGGTCTGGCACTCCCATGGGAACGCTCCCGTGGAGGTTCTGTCGCATCACACCCAGTAGCCATTACACAATGGCATCTGCCAAGGAGCAATTATGTCCCTTGACGTCTTAACGGAAAGCCCTGTGCGTGCCTGCACCCTATGCAAACACAGCGCAGGCTTCCAAAGGGTGATGCAGGACTTCAAGGTTCATCATTGGTGAGCGTTTTGCATTCGTCACTGTTTCTACTCCCATCATTAACGTAGCCATGTTCTGTCATCGTGGAAGATGTTTAAATACGAAACAAATGTACGTATATTTGATTTTCGTCATTCATCCCACCGGCACGCAATCGCCCACTCTTTTCTAAAAGGTAGAATGGAATTTAACGTGCGTGCAAGATTTGCTTTTAAATGTGGCGCTCACGCATGGAATGGAATTTAACGCGCGTGCAAGATTTGCTTTTAAATGTGGCGCTCACGCATGGAACCTCGGTTGCAAAGAGGCCATTCTGACTGGATATTATGATGTTGAAGTTGATGGGAAAAAAAGGCAGCGAACAA
>CM065730.1:13932847-13940347 GCA_033310375.1 Conus canariensis | reverse complement strand
CTCCTATGTAAACAACTTTGCTCTAGTCCACTCCTATGCAAACAACTGTGCTCTAGTCCACTCCTATGCAAACAACTGTGCTCTAGCCCACTCCTATGCAAACAACTGTGCTCTAGTCCACTCCTATGTAAACAACTGTGCTCTAGTCCACTCCTATGCAAACAACTGTGCTCTAGTCCACTCCTATGCAAACAACTGTGCTCTAGTCCACTCCTATGCAAACAACTGTGCTCTAGTCCACTCCTATGTAAACAACTGTGCTCTAGTCCACTCCTATGAAACAACTGTGCTCTAGTCCACTCCTATGTAAACAACTGTGCCCCTAGTCCACTCCTATGCAAACAACTGTGCTCTAGTCCACTCCTATGCAAACAACTGTGCTCTAGTCCACTCCTATGTAAACAACTGTGCTCTAGTCCACTCCTATGCAAACAACTGTGCTCTAGTCCACTCCTATGCAAACAACTGTGCTCTAGTCCACTCCGATGCAAACAACTCTGCTCTAGTCCACTCCAATGCAACCAGGCAAATCCTTTCCACTCCAGTCAAATCCAGCCCTATCCAGTCCAGTCCAATGCAAATCTGATGGGTTAGTATCCCTGGTCTCAGTAACATGTCGCAGGACATTCTGACTGCATTACAACCAATCGGACACATGGCTCCAGTGTCAGAGAGAGATTCAGATTTGAGTGTTTTGTTGTGAGATGAGAAAGAGAAGAGAAGGAGGAGAGAGAGAGAGAGAGAGAGAGAAGAGAGAGAGAGAGAAGAGAGAGAGAGAGAGTTTGCACGAGCGGCATAGCAAAACGTCCGCTGTCACCCACCCCTGGGACATGCAAGCGAGGCCCATCCCCTCCCTCACCCCCTCACACTACGCGCACACCTTTCCTTCCTGTCCGCAGTGTTTACCCACACTCCCTCCTCTCCCACCCCCCCCACGGCCTTCCAATGCCCTGCCCCCTTTCCCCTTGCCCCACCTCCCCATTTCCACCCCTTAAAGCGGACTGCATTTACGGGCGGGGTTAGCAGTCAGTTCATATACACATTCTTGTCACAGTCGCTGAGTCATTCTCTTCCCTCAATTTGCCCCCCACCTCCTCTCTCTCTCTCTCTGTTTGTGTGTGCGTGCGCCGCGCGCGCGCGCGCGCGCGCGCGCGGTGTGTGTGTGTGTTGTGTGTTGTGTGTGTGTGTGTGTGTGTGTTTCTATATTCAGTCCTCTGGTCTACCGAATAAGTCTTCACCCCTTTCATAAATGAAGCGGTTGGACCTGGTGTGTGTAAAAAAGACAACCAACACCCAACGCTATTAATAACTCCTGTTTCCTTTTGTTGTTGATTACAGCTGGGGTTGTACTACTTAAAAGTGCTAAGTATATCCTACTCTTGACACCAGTGAAGTGTTTACCCTTCACTTTGGAGAAGTTCGTTTATATACATTCACACACACCCACTCTACCTTACCGTGTCAGTCCAAACATTGGCTTGGCTTTTTTTGGTCAGGATTCTTCCCAAGCCCTTCAGTGGAACCAACTACTAAGTCCAGTTATTCCTCTGTCAGTGTCAGAGTCTCAAACAATATATGAGAATTGTGTGAGCGACGTTCGTTGAGTGAGGACGCGCATCGCACGCTCTCCGCACTCCGAATCTGTGAACTCAGTCGCTCGCTTACGCAGTTTTCTTGTTTCCAGTTCCTTTGTGTGTACTGAAAAACGGAGAATTTGTCAACGGTTACTCCCGTATTTCTCAAATCGAAAGACATTCCCAATTACGGGAACCGCCCGTCCGTCCTGGGAATGTGTTTGGCCAGGGAACGAGCTGCTGGTCAAGGATGCATTCTAGGCGCTCTGAACATACATGGCCTTTGGCGAGCTCATCCTGCAATGAAGTAGACACGCGCGGACATCTTAGTCATGGAGATCAGAATGAGTTCAACTGTCGAATACAAACCCTTTTATTTTCCACAGCGAACCAGGCGAGGAGAAACCTGCAACCAAACTGTGGATTGATAATATCCCAATATCTGTAGCTGAATCAGAAATGGAACATTCTTGGCTGTGAATTAAGATCCGGCCTAAAAATGGAACGTGCAAGGGATGCGGACCACAAGTTGGCTCTGTTTTGACGGGCCAAGAAAGACTTTACTTTAAAAGACATATGTTGCAGTAAAGTTTTAGCGCAGCAATCATTTTTCAATAACTTGATAAAATACAAAGACAAAGCAGTATACTTCCACAGATGGAAAGAAAAGGGAGCCGAGAATGTAAGAAACGTAGCACACACAATCGAAGCAGACTGCTCCATCTTGAAGAAATAGAAACCATTTTAGGATACAAAAGTGCTGAGGCGCGTTAAAAAACAGCTTTGCCAGCAAACTGGCTGCCATGGTTAGAGATCATTTGAAATTATGTGAATTACACCGGTCCAGTTGAATATGATGCTGACTTATTAAATACAAACCTCATTCGCGTGACCTATGTGGTCGTTGGGGAGACATGAGGGACGACGCCGTCAATCTTCTTCTCCATCGCGGCCAGTCCTCTGCTTCTCGCGGGAGTTCTGGCAGCCTGAGGTTTGTCCATTCCATCAAGTTCTCTGGCCAGATCTTTCTCTGCCTGCCTCTGCGCCTTCCTCCTCCGAGCGTGACTTGCAGGATTGTCTTTGCAAGCGAGTCGTGTCGTGTCACGTGGCCAAACCATCATTCGACCACCTGCACTCTCACTCTCACTCACTCAGGCCCATAACTACAGAAGTAGTCGTTGGGGAAACCCGAGGACCGCAGATGCAACCTCCCTTCTCCATCTGTCTCTGTCAGCAGCCGCCGGCAGCAGCTCACGTGTATGGAGTCCGGTCCATTCCTTGATGTTCTCATGCCAGTTCTTCCGCTGTCTTCCTCTTCTTCTTCCGCCCTCGATGGTACCTTGCAAGATTGTTTTGGACAGACTGGTGTGTCGAGTGTTGTGCCCAAACCATATCAGCTTGCGTCTCTTCACAGTTGAAAGGAGAGGTTCTGAGGTCCTGCACTAAGATATGCTAAAACACAGTTCCAGAAAACGAAGTCAGCATCTCACCTCAGCTTCCTCAAACAATACCTCAGACTACGCATCACCCCTCGCGGCCTCTCACTTTTTCACACCCATTCCACATCCATTCTTTCGCCCGATGGGAGGACCTAAGTCACTGTCTGTCCGTGCTTTTTTTTTTATTGTATTGAATGTTGTTTGTCTCGCCTGAAGAAGACCACAGAGGTCCAAACATTTGTGATTGTCCTGCAACTGGTTTCTTTCGTTTGGCGGCATAGTCATTTCTTTCTTTTAGGTTTGATTAAATAAATAGATCTGTCGATGTTCAGAAACAGAAAGCTTATAAATCAAAACAAATTTTATGCCGTTCTAACAAAGACATTGCAGAACCACACACACACACACACACACACACACACACACACACACACACACACACCACACGCACACACACACACCACACACTTACCCACACACTACACACACACCACACACACACACACACACACACACACACACACACACACACACACACACACACACACATACATACATACATACGTACATGCATGTATGCATGAATGCATACATACAAACATACATATATACATACAAACACACATCATACATACACACATTAATACATACATACATAATACATATATACATGCATACATACACACATGCATGCGCACATGCGTACATGCGTACAAAAAGGTCATCTAGAGGACTTTGTGTAAAAGCTGAACCTGACCTCAGGCAATGATTCATTCCCACCGAGTTACCCCGCGGTCACTAATCACTCAGCCTCTTGTACTCTATGATCTCTTTCAACTCTCCGACCATTAGAGAGCATTTTTACCAAGGTGGGAAACAACCAAACACATTACTTCGGTCTTATCTTTGATAGTGATGTATGGCACTACTAGATCTTGTCTTCCTGCATTTTCAGCCTCTGCCTCCTCCCCCTCCTCTCTCTTTCTCCCCTCACTTCCACACCTCTGTCTCTCTCTGTCTCTGTCTATCTGTCTGTTTGCCTGTCTGCCTGCTTGTCTGTCTGTCTGTCTGTCTGTCTCAGTCTCTCTGTCTGTCTGTCTCTCTCTCCCTCTCTCTCTCTCTCTCCACACACACACACACACACACACACACACACACACACACACACACACACACACACACACACACACACACACACAACCTGATAGTTACAGGAAGCCATGCTGGCTATCAGACCAGTACACTGTTAGTCATATTTATCAAACTCTCGAACACCCATTTCATTACCCCCTCCAGCCCTCAAATCATTTTTATCTAAACGTCTTTCTGTGATGTATGCCACTGCAAACGAAGGCCCTACAAACAGCTTCAGTGAGCATGTTAACAGTAAGGGCTACACTCTGAGAAGAAAAGAGAAGAAACTGAATTGAATGCAGCCTCTTTCTCTATGTGATAAAATGAGGAACACAATTATTTTTAAAGTTTTTGTTTTTAGTCCTTATGTACTTGTTTTCTCGCCAGTCATCATTACTGTCCTGTCAACACCATTACTGTCCTGTCAACACCATTACTGTCCTGTCAACACCATTACTGTCCTGTCAACACCATTTCATCATTACTGTCCTGTCAAACACCATTTCATCATCACTGTCCTGTCAACACCACACATTACTGTCCTGTCAACACCATTACTGTCCTGTCAACACCATTACTGTCCTGTCAACACCATTTCTCCCATGAAACTCTTTCTGGGTCCCCTTAAACACAACTACACCCGGTCTCCTTCTGTGGCAGCGACAGAGCCAGCAGTCCGCAGGAAGCTAACATCAGGTCGGCAGCAAGCCACGCATCAGAAGAGACCCTGCGATGCCGTTGTTATGGCAGTGTGCAATGGCACTTGTTCTGATCCAGCATTATTCGTACAATACCCATTCCCGTTCCTCCCCATTCCCAGATCCGACTCCTTACAGCCTCAGCACCACGTTCTACGGGCACCAACCCTCCAGAGGAGACACCGCACCGTTGTGTTGACCAGACACGTGCAGGACGTGCCCACTTCTGACGAGATTTCACAGTAGTGTTCATATTTCCAGGATTGCTCAGTAAGGCCAGCGAACCAAGCATCTCCCGGAGGAAGGCACCCCTCGTCCATCCAGCAAGTCCCCGGAAACTTATCAGTACAAAAAATAAACATTTGTTTTTAGTCTTAAGTGAGGATGAAAATTGTGGCGGTGATGGAGCGGAGTTCCCCATTCGTCTGAAATTAAACGACAGGGTTGCCATTTTTTGCTTCTTTCCACACTATATCCCGGCGTCAACCAGACTAGAAAGATACGATAGCTGTGGTCTTGGTCAGGAAATATGAACACTACTGTGAAAAACACATTCCTTAAAAGGATGAAACTCCTCCACGGAATCCAATTCTTCTCATCTGAGTCCGCAATGAACCTGACGTCTCTGGGCAGGATTGGGCTGGGCCGGAACGTCTCACGATTACATGATGGTCCTGATGATTTTGAACTGCCAACTTCCCAGCCGTTGTTCACGGCGCACACTGTTGTGCCCGGGGGCTGGTCCTCCATGAAACCAGCTTGATGTGGAGCCATCGTTCTGATCTTTTGCCCTCTCTTTGATAGACATCCTGAAGGACAGACCTTACCTGAGCCTCAGTGATGGCAGTGACGTCCGTGCACGGATGATTCCTGTCAGATATCCTGCATTTTCTGTGTGTTTTTTTTTTCAGTTTTTTGCCTCATCTTGTGTGTGTGTGTGTGTGTGTGTGTGTGTGTGTGTGTGTGTGTGTGTGTGTGTGTGTGTGTGTGTGTGTGTGTGTTTTGCTGGCGTGAGGTCCATTCCGCTCCTCACGCTTCATACCAACGCATCCACATCCAGGGGAGTCTTGTCCCAATCCGAGCACCGTCCTGTCAGTGAAGGAATTGTCTGCAGGAAGATCGAGATAGAAAGGAAAGATGTCGAACCACTACTTCCAAATGTCTCAAGCGAAGGGGCAGCTGGCTTCTTCCAGCAAACAGATCATTGGAATACAGTAATAACGCTTTCCCGCACCGGGGATGTCTCTAGTGAATTCAATATAGGGAGAGATTGTTTTCCTCACCACAGACATAGAAATAGAATTCTAACACAATATTTGGTTCATGAAACACCAGCTGTATTTGGCTTGAAATAGCAAACTATTTTCACGTCAGCAACACGTAACGCACAAGAAAACAAACAAATGAGCGAACAATCAAACAAACAAAATCCTGTGATAAAATTTCACAGGGGCACTAGAAACACGAGATACCAGCAGGGCCGAATGGCTACTCGCTCTACCGATGGCGACTCCACTGCGCTAAAGGAGCGTCGATACGCGTGAAGACGTTTGGCGATAAAAAGCAAGGGGGAGAACTCGGTGCGATAGCATCACTCACGGTTCCGGGTGCTCGTTCCGTGTGGCCGACGGTCTAGACTGACGTCGTGAGTGACTTCTCTCCCTCCCTCTGTCTGTCTGTCTGTCTGTCTCTGTCTCTGTCTCTGTGTCTCTGTCTCTGTCTCTGTCTCTCTCTCTCTCTCTCTCCCTCCCCCCCCCCCCCCCCCCCCCCCACGGTTCATCAGTCTCACACACATTCAAACATCCCATCCACACTCACAAGCCTACTCAGTGAAGTTGGAAGGGAGACAGATAGTATTGCGGGGGGGGGGGGGGGGGGGGGGGGGGGGGGGGGGGGGGACCGACCGAAACAGCAGCAGTAGTGATACCGATGCACAGAAAGACAACTTTTGTTTTCTCCACTTGTGAGACTAGTGCCCTCTCTTCAACCCACAAAAAAACATGTTTGTTTTCGCCACGTGTGAGACCAGTGTCCTCTTGAACCCATAGAAAGCCATTTGCGTTTTCGCCCTGTGTGAGACCAGTGTCCTCTTGAACCCATAGAAAGCCATTTGCGTTTTCGCCACGTGTGAGACCAGTGTCCTCTTGAACCCACAGAAAGACATTTTCGTTTCCCCCACACGTGAGACTAGCGCCCTCGTCAACTCACAGAAAGGCGTTTTCGTTTTGTGCACATGTGAGAGCAGTGCTCTTTTTAACCCACGGACAGACATGTTCATTTTCTCCACGTGTGAAGCCAGTGCTTTCTTCTTCAGCGCACAGAAAGACGTTTTCGTTTTCTCCACGTGTGAGACCGGTGTCATCTTTGACCCACAGAAAGACATGTTCGTTTTAGCTACGTGAGGGACCAGTGCTTCTTGAACGTACAGAAAGACATTTTCGTTTTCACTACGTGCGAAGCCAGTGCTCTCTTCAGCGCACAGAAAGACATTTTCGTTTTTCAAGGTATGAGACCAGTGCCCTCTGCAACCCACAGAAAGACAATTTTGTTTTCGTCACGTGTGAGACCAGTGCCCTCTTCAAGACCAGTGCCCTCTTTAACCCATTCAAAGACATTTTCCTCAGTACATTTCTGACGCACTCTAACACCCGGAAA
>CM065730.1:13907847-13927847 GCA_033310375.1 Conus canariensis | reverse complement strand
CTGCGCCATAAAGCATAACTGGTGAAATCAAAGCATCAAAGAGTTTTGCTATTGATGATACATTGACATGTTCTCCCTTTACTTTACGTAGTAAGGAATGTACAGCTTTGTTACCTTGTTTTGCTAGATTATCTTGTGCTTTATGTAACTCTCCGCATTTATGAAGAATTATTCCTAAATACTTGTATTCATTTACTGTCTCAAGAGGATCATCTCCACATGTAAATGCGGTTGAAAATTTTGAGTCAGTTTTAGTGAATATGACAACTTTTGTTTTATCTTTATTTAGTTTCATGCCCCATCCTGTACAATAATTATGAAGTTGATTAAGTTTTGTTTGTAATCCCAATTTTGTGTTTGACAACATAACTATGTCGTCAGCATATAATAAATGCGATATTCGTGTTTCTTTCAGATTGTTTATAACAGGAGAACCATTGTTATCAATATAGTTTGAAATATCATTTATAAAGATATTAAACAGCGTCGGGCTAAGCGAACTGCCTTGAAGAAGTCCTTGTTTGACCGGGACTGATCTTGTAAATCCATTATTTGATTTTCCACAAACCATCGCGTTTGTGTACATATCTTTTATAACCCGATAACAATAGCCATTGATACCTATATTGTATAGTTTCAGAAGTAAAGCGTCATGCCATATGCTGTCAAATGCTTTTCTAAAGTCTCAAAACAACAGTATAGTCTGCCATTCTTTTTTCTTATTTCACTGTCAATGATCTTTTTTTAAATGAATATCTGGTCTGTTGTTCTGTAGGATTTTCGAAATCCTGCCTGTTATTTTATAAATAAATCTCTGCTTTTTATGTAATTTGTTATCCTATTGTTTAATATTTGACAGAAAGCATTACTCAGGCAGCAATTTAAAGTAATTCCACGATAATTGTTAAGATTTGTAGGATCGCCGTGTGTGTGTGTGTGTGTGTGTGTGTGTGTGTGTGTGTGTGTGTGTGTGTGTGTGGGGTGTGTGTGTGTGTGTGTTAAACATAAGTCAGGGACTTAGTTGTTGCCGTGACTTTATATCTTTTTTAATTAACCTTTTTTTTGTTAGTGTATGACACTTCCTGGCAGACGCTTTACGCTGGCTTTACGTATTTTATGTTATGCTTCTAGTGGATGAGATTGTTGTGTTTTTTCACTCAGTGAATATTTTGATTTGAGATTGAGCAAGGCAGACTACTACATCCAGTGCAATGATCTATTCTCATTTTTCATGAATCATATCTAGAAAGGATAGCAATACATCTACTTTGTGGTCAACTGTCAGGGTCTCAACAATGCACAGAAAGGAAGCAATATTTTCCCTTATTTGAAAAGTGACAAAAAATGCTCTGTTTTCTTTTTTTTTCAGACATTTATTTCGATCAAAAATGTAGAAATTTATTGTATCTGAGCTGAAATCTCAGGGTCATTTCTCAAGCTACAAATCGAATGCCGGAGTGGTATTAATAATGTTCAAGAACAATTTTGAATTCAATATAAATCGAGTCATCAAAGATTAATTTCAAATTTTGACGTTTACTGTAAAGTTGTGACTGACTGGAAATTGGAAATAGATTCATTTGTACCAAGAAAACATGGGGAAGTATATCATATCACTTGTCAAAACGCAATGATGACCGAGGTTTGTTTGTTTGTTTGTTTTATAATAACATCAGAGATAATATTTCTTGATTGCAAGTCGAAAACAGTAGCGTGGGATTCTTATTCCTAAATCAGACCTTCCAGAGACTGTTGTAACTATGTGCACAAAAATCCTGATAGAGACTGTTGTAACTATGTGCACAAAAATCCTGATAGAGACTGTTGTAACTATGTGCACAAAAATCCTGATAGAGACTGTTGTAACTATGTGCACAAAAATCCTGATGCAAAATGAAGGCCCCTGAAGACGTTACAGAATGTTTAGAATTCAAAATACTTCGCGAGATTTTATCCCGGGTATTTCCGTTTTGACATGGAAAAGAAATAACCCGGTACAAAAGACAAATTTCTTTTTTTATCATTAACACAGTTGTTTGCTTTTGTAGAAGATGAATCCATTGACTGTATTAGCAGAACCGACCATACTGCTGTTCTGAATTTAATGAAACAATGTACACTTTTTGGAAACTAAATTCATTTCTAAAATCTTATCTCATTTAGATGAAATAAATACTGCAAAAAGAAATGTTAAAAAAAAAAATGCAGTCTACACTGACAAACCTGATGTACCAAATGATGAGCTACAATTATCCATTCCTGATGATCTTCCTTGATTTTCTTCTAATGTACATAAATGAGATCAAGAGCAGTTTCATATAAAAAGAGGAAGACTATGGAAGAAGAAAACGATTAGAAAATGAAGTTTGTGAATCAGGAAGAAAAAGATGAGAAACAAAGTGAGGATGATAATGTAAGTCATTAATATGGAAAGAAAAACAGCAGAGAGATATAAGAGAAAAACCTAGAAGGTATACTGTTATGATCAAGAGCTCACTGGATTGTGAACAGAGGAAAAGGTCACACGCTATGTTTATAATCTGAAAAAAAATGACACTGTATCAGTTAAACTACGGCTGAAATAACTGATCAACGAGACAATGTGTTTCAGTACATCAAAAAGGTATCCTTGTAGAAGTACAAAATCTTTTAATAAATCACTAAATGCAAATGCAGTTGTTGGGAATAGTGACAGCACAGGCTAAGCAAAAGATATAAAAGAATATCCCTTGTTTAAATGAAGCAGAAACAAAAGAGAGAGAGAGAGAGAGAGAGAGAGAGAGAGAGAGAGAGAGAGAGAGAGAGAGAGAGAGAGAGAGAGTATGTTCAAGGAAACAACATTTGTCCTAACAATCATGACAGATAATCAAAGTCTAGCTCTGATTGTTTTACTGCTGAATTCTTTAAATTTGTTTTTGTTTGTTTGCTTGTTTGTTTTTGAAATTCAGATTTGTAAAAACAGGCTTCAGAAATCGGGTACTATCGTACGTTCAGATCGAAGGAATTATTACATGTATAAAACCATGGCAGTTTATAAAGAAACGGAGACCTACGTCACTGTCAAATTCGGTTTATAAGATGGGATCGCCTTGCATTGAAAATAAAGTAAAACGTGTATTGGCTAAGATTGTACACAAGGACCAATCAAGATTTATTAGAAATAGATACATTGACGACAGTTTGATATAATTGTGTGATACTATATCCTATCCAGAAGAGCATAACCTACATGGATTGTTATTAAACATAGGCTTTGAAAAAGCATTTGGTTCCATTTACTGGGAAAATATGTTCAAAGTATTAGAAGCGTTTGACTTGAAAAAAGATACACACAGAGGATGAAGAATGTATTGTCTTTTGTTACCGTGAACGGTCAAGTTTCAAACTGGTTTGAAGTAAGTTACGAATATGTTTATAATTACTAGGTCCTATTACCACTAATCCCATCACCAGCAGAAATTTGTAATAGTAATAATACTTATATACAATAACTAAATTAGAGAGGGAAAAATTGTGAGTATGTGTCTGTGTGTGGGTATAGGTGTAGGTGTGTGGTCCCCTCCCCGTCCCTTTTTTCCCCTCTCCTTCTTCCCCGCCCCAACAATACTGTTAACCTTTCACTCATTGATCACCTCTATTGCCTTTTTCACCTACTGTAAACATTATTAACGGTACTCTATTTATCCTCACCACCTTCCCCCTGCTCCGGTAGCACTGTTGACTTTTACTCATTGACCATCTCTTCTCCTTTCCTATAACTATTACAATTACCAATACTACTTTAATGATTATTGCTATCAGTATGACTGTCATTATATCATCAGTATCAGCACTATCATCAACATCATAAAACAGATATATACTACTGCCTCAATTAGTATTAACATCACCATTATCATCATCACTATTATCACTATCATGATCACTATTATAATTACTATTGTCAATTTGTTTCTACTGTTGTCATCAGTATAACTGTTGTTACAACTTTATAACTGTTACAACTATTATTTTTTAATACTATCATTATCATTATAATTGCAAAATTCCCGGCATTCCAACCTACTAGCCTCCTATATCATCACTATCATTACTATTATTACTATCGTTATTACTATCATTACTATACGGTCACAATTAGTAGTAGTAGTAGTAGTAGTAGTAGTAGTAGTAGTAGTAGTAGTAGTAGTAGTAGCAGCAGCAGTAGCAGCAGTAGTAGTAAAATCATCAGCACACATTTTAGATTCCATCCCTTCTATAGTTTGTAGCCTCCTTCTCCTCTTTGTCCTTCCTGTCCTCCCCCCACCCCTCCTCCTCCTTTTTCTTTCTCCTTCCTTTATCATTATAAGTGTTGGTACTATTATCATGATCAATATTGTTATTGGTATTATCTTTTATTACATTTTGTATCATTACTTCCAATATTATTACTATTATTACCATTTCTGTCACTTTTCTTGTTAGTATTTTCATCATTATTATTAACACCAGTAATATTATTGATATTACCATCATTACCATTATCACCATCATCATCGCCACTACCACTGTTGCCACGACAACCATGCTGTTCGACAATCCTCTAACTCCACTCCTTTCTCCCCTACTACAACTGCTATTGTGATATTATCACCAAAATTTGCGGTAATCCTCTTTTTATTTTTTCGATATTTTTATCATCATCCTCAGCATTATTATTATTGATATCAGAATCATTATTATCATCATTCTAACTCGCATTGTCTCCTTCCCAACGGCCTCGTTTTCATTCAACGCCATCTTGCGCCGAATTTGACGAGATAGGTGATTGTTCGTTCTTCATTTTCGTTGTCCTGAGTATTGTTTATCTTGCCTGAAGAAGACCTAAGACGTCGAAACGCATCGTGTTTTGTCTTGTGATTCGTTTGTTTACGTTTGGCGGATGTATTACTTTTTTAAAGATCTGATTTGAAGTGATTGAAGGATGTCGACAAGGAGATCCTGTCTTCCCATATCTGTTTGCACTTTGTGTTGAAATACTAGCCATGATGGTAAGAGAAAATCAAACTATTGAAGGAATTAAAACCAATGAAAGTGAACATAAGCTGTATTCGTACGCTGATGACAGAGAGTTCTTACTTGCAAGGGACCGTGAACCGTTTGAAACTTGAATTGATGTACTTTTCCAATTTAGTAATGTTTCGGCCATCATATCATTTTTTTTGTAAAACGATTGCAATTCGGTTAGGGAGCAGGAAAAGCAATGAAATTCGTTACATGGAACATTTAAGATTGGACTGGAACTTACCACAATCTCGAATACTGGGCATACAATTCAGGAATGATTTAAAACATGTGGAGATATGAATTATCCAAAGCGATTAGAAGATGTGAAATACCTTTTCAAGACGCAGGTAAATCGCCAGATGACACCACTTGGTAGAATAGCAGTACTGAAATCTGTTGTCCTGTCAAAGTTAATTCATCTTTGATTGCTTCTACCAAAAGCACTCCCACTCCCCCCCACCTCCCCCCCCCTCCCCCCCCCCCCCCCCCCCCCAAAAAAAAAAAAAAGAAAAACGCCAGATAAAATCAATAGAAAAAGAGCACACAAAAGTGTCAACACGGCGGTATGAGGCCTCCAGGCTAAAAACATTTGTTATATCTCAAAAATCATCCTGGGTTCGTGGTGGTGAAAGATCAAATCCTAAACGGATGGACACTCCCCTCGCCTATTTTCCTCAGAGGTTTCATATTAGTAAATGTGGTCCAGAGACTGTCTTGAAGTTTATTAAATATATGAAAAAATAATAAAGTTTATAAAAACCTTTTGGTGGTAGTAGAATCCATTAGTGAGAACACTGACGTTTCAAGCCCCAACAATACAAAAAATGCAAGACGTGCCCATTTATAGACACTGCAACTACAGTCGTGGGACCCACTGGCACATTCACTGTGAGGTCCAGTTTAAACTGCCAGTCTAGGAACTTAGTGTACGTCTTGACCTGCACCCTCTGCTCCAAGCTGTATATTGGGGAGACCTACCGCTCATTGGCCGACCGCTTTTCAGAGCACCTGAGGTCGATGAAGCTGGGCCACAACAACCCAGTCGGCCAACATTTTGTTGGTCCGTATCACAGCTTCAGTCCAGCGAAGATATCAGCAGTGTGGCAGAACCCCAGAGATCGTGTATACAGAAAGCACACGGAGAGCCTTGTCATCAGCCGCTTGGGCACCACACAGCCAGCTGGGATGAACATCAGAGTCACTGACGTCTAGCTGAGCCAGGGCCCTTCTGCCTTAATCTCTCTGTCCTGTCCCTCTTTAGCCCCTGTTTCTTTCTCTTTCAGTAGGCAAAATAGTGAATATTTCCATTTATTCCCCTCCTTTTGTGTGTGTGTGTGGTGTGGGTGTGGGGTGGGGGGGGTGGGTGTTGTGTGTGTGTGTGTGTGTGTGTGTGGTGTTGTGTGTTTTGTGGGGGTTGTGGTGGTGTGTGTGTGCGCGCGTGTGTGTGTTGGTGTCTTTGTGTGAACTGTGGTGTGTGTCTGTGTGAACTCAATACACCTGAACAGTGATCAGTGACTTTATTTTGGTCCAACTTGATCATTAAATGAAATGTTCTCACCCAATTCTCACAGAGGCTTTCCTGTCTACACTGTCCTCTCCTTTCACTTTGACAACGGGCCTATGGCTTGAAACGTCAGTGTTCTCACTAATGGATTCTACTACCACCAAAAGGTTTTTTATAAACTTTATTATTTTTTCATTTTACAACGAATCCTGCAGTCAACTTTTGTTTCTTCCTTTATTAAATATAGTAAGTTCAGCTCTAATATTTTTTAAGCGTATAAAGGTTATTGTTACAAATGTGCACCTAAACGTTCTGCAGAACTTCTTGCTGAACCATTTGCTATAACAAACATATTCAGGCTGGAAAAAGATTCATAGTTTCCAAAGTACTTGAAGACAAAGGCATTTACCATATCGGACACTTCTTGATTGTGATGGACAGTTTTTTCCGATAGACATTTCAAAGAAAGATATTATGTAAATGTTGATTTTCTTACTTATGCAGGTATAAGAGAGTGGTGGAGCTATGTGTGGCTTGTCGATGTCAAAATGCATTAATGACACATGTACAACGAGATAAAATGTGTTTTAGATGTACGAACATTAACGTAAGAAAAGAGAGAAAGAAGGAAGGAAGGAAGAAAAGAAGAATGAATGAATGAATTGAAAAGAGTTCGCTTTGTCATTATCTGTATTCGTAAACAGGAAAATCAGGAAGACATAAATAAAACAAAACGAAATCGGAAAAGTTTGGAAAAATAAAGAGAGAGAGAGAGAGAGAGAGAGAGAGAGAGAGAGAGAGAGAGAGAGAGAGAGAGAGACGAGAGAGAGAGAGAGAGAGAGATGTTTTGTTTTATTCTTTATTCTTATAGGCCTTGGCCCCTCAGAAGGGGGATATACATGAAACACAATAAAGCCGCATCACCAGATTCAGTATAATAATTACATTACATAAACGCTTCGCCTTTTGAAAGCTTTATACAGATAAACAGCAAACTGTTTTACAATGCTTTCATTCTTAGATGACATTAACAAGACAAGCCTAAACAGACAAGGTCTTGTATAAAATTTCCGTGGAATGAATTTTCCTCTTAAATCTTGTAATTCTGGACAAATTAATGCAAAATGCACTTCATCTTCTCTTGACTGTCGACATAATGGACATAGCAGATCAGAATTATTGATTTGTTTATAACGATAATGATGAACAAAAATATCAGACACTCCAGTTCTAAACTTAGTCATTATAAACTTTAAGTGCCTGTCCATACGCATTGACATGTACATTGGGAGAGAATGAAGATCATTAAATGTTCTATAAAAACTAAACCTGCTACTATTTTGAACATGGAAATTCCAGTCTTGCCATCTACATACGATAAGTTTTTCTTTAAACGTACGGACAAAGTTGTTCATATCTCCGACACCTTGGTTAAGCCACACATACCCAAAACCATATTCGTATAATTTCATTCTAACATGCGACACCCAGTTCATCTTGCCTCTGTTATCTAGTTCTAACAGCATTTTATACGCTTTATAAGGCAATCTATGTTCAGCCATCTGAGTTAGTTTTAGCCAGTACTTTACACATTTAACAGTGGAGTGCAAAGATATGGGGTATCTGTCAGTCTCACCATACACAAGATCATTTGGTGTTTGTGGTGAGACACCCAAAAACTTTTTTAAAGCAAATAAATGAACCTTTTCGCATTGTGCAGCTCCAGCATCAAGACCCCACAGTTCAGCCCCATATTGTAACATAGGCAGGATTTTAGCATCAAACAATTTCAAAAACAAGGCAAGAGATTCATTGTTAAGCATCGACAATTTCTTCATAATACATAGCAATGCGTTTTTGGCTCTGCAAGCAATATCTTTACATGCAAAAGTGAAACTTAATCTCGTAGAGAAATATATCCCTAAGTACTTATATACATTTACAACAGGCATATGTATTGCATTATATGTCCATTTTTCTCTAGCAGCGAGATAACCGCCTTTTCTGAAAACAATTATGTTACTCTTACTCATATTTACTTTCAACTGGAGTGAATCAGCTGCCCTTTGCAAACTATTCAACTGAGTTTGGAGGCCTATTACAGTCTCTGATATTAATGCAACGTCATCAGCAAGAAGTAAAATAAATATTTCAAGAACATCATTTACAAAATGGGCACCATGTTTTCCAGAGCTTATGACTTTGGAAGTCAACTCATTAATAAATAAAGAAAACAAAACTGGGCTGCAAACATCACCCTGCTTAACACCAGATGTACAGTTGATATAATCTGTTAAAGCAGCACCACATCGCACCCTTGCCTTTACATGGTCATACATACTCATAATACATTTATACATCTTTCCATGAATTCCGTTTTTCAACAAAATAGGCCAAAGTATAGTTCTATTAACAGAATCAAAGGCTTTCTCAAAATCGATGAAAGCAACATACAATTTACGATTCAGACAAAACTGTTTTTGAACGAAAGCTAATAATGTGAACATATGGTCTATTGTGGAATGATTTTGTTTAAATCCAGCTTGAAACTCACCTGTAATGTTATTATCCTCAACCCAAACTTGAAGTCTTTTATTAATAATTGTACTATACAATTTACTACATACATTACACAGCGAAATTCCTCTGTAGTTATTTGGATTCATAACATCACCCTTTTTATATAATGGTAAAACAATTGATTCACACCAGCTTTCAGGGTATATGCCTCTATTAAACAGGGAATTGAAAAATTTAACAAAAAATTCCATTACTAAGTTTGATTTGGAAGCATTTTTGATAAATTCCCCTATAATTTTATCAGGTCCAGCCGCCTTGCGATTTTTCAGTGTCTTTAAAGCGCTCAAAATTTCTTCTGCTGAGATAGGCTGATTCAAATCACTTTCGCTATCACTATCGTCGGATTCATCACCATCGTCATCACAACAATCGTCACTGTTTATAGCACTATATCGATTTCCAAAAGCACGTTGGTTACTAATATCTTCTCCCTGAATCAGATCATTATCAAATTTGTCTTTTCTTTCTAACAATTCTTTAAAATGTACATACCAATCGTTTATGCTAATATCATTCAAAGGCTGCCTTCTTGTCTTGGAAATTTTACGCACAGATTTCCAGAATTCCTGTTGGCTATTTACCGAAGTTAATAAATTATTGAGCAAAGTGTCATTGAACTGCTTCTCTTTTCTCTTTAACAAATGTTTATATTCACGCCTTGCTATACATAAAGAAGTGCGATCGGGTGGAGACAATGTACGCTTAAATTTGTTCAACAAATTGCGTACAGTTCTTTTGGCCACACGACATTCATCATCATACCAGTCGTCCTCTTTCACGCCCTTACCAATGTGTACCTGTTTCTTCATAAAGTCTGCAGCACTTTTTATACAATGACTAAAAAGCTCAAGTGCCTCGTTAATATTTTCATCAATCAAAGTGATCGCCATTTCAAACTGAATTTGCATTTCATTTGAACAGATGTTGTCTATGAACATACTGCTGTGGGCTTCGTCCCATATAAACTTTTCCAAAACCTGAACATTACCATTATCTTTTGAACATATCTTATTATTCTTAGGGAAATGAATACATAACTCCAAAGGCAAATGATCAGATTCGATCCTGTCAGACACATTCATTCTACTGCTATCAGAAATTATTGAGAACAGATCATTCGACAGTAAAAAATAATCATCTACACTGCTACCATTATCCGATATGTACGTGTAATGACCTTGAAGGTCACCCTGACACATACCATTCAAAATACACAGGTTTAAAACAGTGCACATGTTGAGTAACATTTTGCCATAGTTATTAAGCACATGGTCTTCAGAATTTCTGTTCAAGTTCAAAGGACCACTCAAATGTTGATTTTCATAATCACACTCATTAGTTACAAAATCACTAGAAATGTTTGAAGTTCTACTATTTAAGTCTCCATTTATTACTATATAAGCATCATGTTCTTCATTACACAGCAAACAGTCACATAAAAAATCTTCCAATAAAGCGACACCATTTTCACAGTCAAAATGCACATAATAGGGTGAGTTTTCTGGTGGTATGTAAGCACAAACATACATAATGTCTCTATCTATACCGAAACGACATTTATCCAAAAGAAAGGCGTAGAAAAGAGAAGATTTCACACATACAGGTTTGACATAAGGACACAGCTCATTCCTTATAAGGCAGACAACTCCGCCTGAGCGTCTTCCGTGTACTGACAGTTTAACAGCCGGTCTACAAAAAACCGTGTACCCTTTAAAAATAGACAATTGAAAATCTTCTACAAACGTCTCAACTAAACAGACAAAATCAAAAGAACAGACATACGAAACAAAATCATGATCATATATTTTTGTAAGCAATCCATTAATGTTCCAATGTAGGAAAGAAAACGGTTTTGATGTATTACACACACTGGCATCATTAAACTCATTTCTCAACTCGGACGAGTTCGGACTATTTACATTTTCATTCAACACACCCACGGCATCACTGTCCACGTGTTCAGGTGACACAAAAACATCGTCACAGAACACGGGTGCACAGTTTTCACGTGGCGTCGCCAGCTCACTGCCACTGTCGTGCGGTGACAAGGTAACCGGTGTCGCCTCAGTTGACGTTCCCTCCACAGCCGCGGACAAAGATCGGGGATGAGAAAGGGACCGGCCGGAACCCTATTTCATTGGCACGAGATGGTCACCTGAGTCCAACATATACCGGATACCGTCCACTAACAGATGATCATGGATCATGGTGGCCCGTTTCCCTTCACTTCGCGCCTTTTTCAGATAAGGTGTCAGTTTTCTTTGCATTTCTCTCACTCTGGTGGAGAAGTCCTCGCCCACAAAGACGCTGGTGCCCTTGAGTTTTCGTTTCGCTCTCAGTATGTCCATCTTCTGTTTGTAGAAAACACATCTAGCGATGATCGGGGAATCCT
The DNA here is from genome assembly GCA_033310375.1 of Conus canariensis. Lineage (NCBI taxonomy): Eukaryota > Metazoa > Mollusca > Gastropoda > Neogastropoda > Conidae > Conus > Conus canariensis. The sequence goes on along the minus strand of CM065730.1, from coordinate 13,916,325 downwards.
GTTTAGAGTTCACGCGATGGGCCTATCAAACTCTACGTCACGGGACAGCCCCAACTTGTCAGTGATAAGATCCCTAAGCAGGTCTTCACATTCAGCACTTGTCTCGTTTTCCTTCCTGGGCAAGCCGTAGAACAGAACGTTGTTTCGTCTGGACCTCCCCTCTAGGTCGTCCGTCTTCCTTTCCAGGTTGTCCATCCTCGATGCCAGGTCGTCGTTCCTTCTCTGCAGGTCGTGGTTCTGCTGCCGAAGGTCGTCCACCTCCCGCCTCAGCCCTCTCAGCTCCTCCTGCATGGCAGCATACCCCTCACGCAGGACACGTATGTCCTGCTTGACCTCATCGAATTTCCTGTCCATCGACTGGAACATGGTCATGAGGTCGGACAAAGACGGTTCCTTCGTCGGCTGGGTTGAGGCGCCTCCCTGAGGGTTGACAGGCTTCTCCAGGCTCACTCTGCCACCGCTCGTCCCAGTGCTGGAGAATCGGGTCTGCCTGGAGCTGTCACGGCCTTGCGAAGGGTTGGGACCAGGGTTGCTTTCGATGTCACCGCAACGGAGGAGAAGACTCCCCCAGAACAAGTACGACAGGAGCAAACCTGCCACAGCACCGTCCACTCTCCTTTTCAGCTGCAGTATGGCGACTTGGAATTTGAATTTCTGCCTAGCCCGTTTTGACATAAAAGCCAGAAAAATGGGCAGAAAAGAACCACAAGAGGCCCTGAAGTCTAATGCTCCAGATGGCATGACACTTCATGCCTTGCGTGATCAAATCTGGGTAGAAATACTGCACTTACTTCAGCGTAGACACTGAAATTTGCAGAGAGCTATAAAGTGCGTCTTGACGTGCCAAACTACCGTTCGCGCCCCCCCCGAGAGAGAGAGAGAGAGAGAGAGAGAGAGAGAGAGAGAGAGAGAGAGAATCTGAATCTGAATCTGAATCTGAAGTCTTTAATGAGGATATCTGAATAAGCATTACAATACTTTTTTTCATCAGGTCCTCAAAAACAAAGCAAACCACATCACAAATTAAACAAAGGCCAAGAGAGAGAGAGAGAGAGAGAGAGAGAGAGAGAGAGAGAGAGAGAGAGAGAGAGAGAGAGAGAAAGAAGGAAACAGGAAGATACGAACACCAAAGCAAAAAAAGGCAAACACAAAATGAAAGAACGACAGAAATGAATGAATAGATAAGTTAAGTAGACAAAGAGAAAAGAAAATGAAAGGCTAGTCTTACAGCAACAATTCTCATTAAAGATAGAAAGAATGAAAATGAGATAGATAAAAAGAAAAGGAAAGGAAAATGAAGAGAGAGAGAGAGAGAGAGAGAGAGAGAGAGAGAGAGAGAGAGAGAGAGAGAATATTATTTCACAACTCTTAAAATTTCTGAAAATAGTGACCTACGAGTTAAAACAAAACAACAACGACGACGACAACGACGACGACGACGACGACGACGACGACAACAACAACAACAGCAGCAACAACAACAACTAAATGAAAGATGGAATGAAAGAAAAAGAATCACGACAGATAGAACAGTACAACATTAAAAAAAAAAAAAAAAAAAAAAAAAAGGGGGGGGGGGGGGGGGGGGGGGAGCGAAAACCAAACAAGAACAAACAACAAACAAAAAAAGTAACCGGAACAGGAGTTAACCAATCAACTCACTATCTACCAAACTCCCTTGATTTGCACCCGTCACCCTTTCAACTCAAACCACCGTCTGCTGTTCAGTGGTTGCTTCCCCTAGGTTCCTCTCGTGCTTCGTGGTCTGGCCACACGCCACAGTTAGGATTTTGCTCTAAATCACTCTATGATCCATTGCTCTAAATCACTCTATGATCCATGTGAACGTTTAAATCACTCTATGATCCATGTGAACGTTTAAATCACTCTATGATCCATGTGAACGTCTAAATCACTCTATGATCCATGTGAACGTTTAAATCACTCTATGATCCATGTGAACGTTTAAATCCCTCTATGATCCATGTGAACGTTTAAATCACTCTATGATCCATGTGAACGTTTAAATCACTCTATGATCCATGTGAACGTTTAAATCACTCTATGATCCATGTGAACGTCTAAATCACTCTATGATCCATGTGAACGTTTAAATCACTCTATGATCCATGTGAACGTCTAAATCACTCTATGATCCATGTGAATGTTTAAATCACTCTATGATCCATGTGAACATCTAAATCACTCTATGATCCATGTGAACGTTTAAATCACTCTATGATCCATGTGAACGTTTTGAGGCCTAGCATAATTTTGAGCCAGCATCTGATATCAAACTGCTAATTGATCAAAAGAACCGCCCCCCTCCCCCCTGTAATTTGTTTCTATTTATTTCCATTGATGACATCATTGACAATCTTTAAATGCATGAACTCCCCATTACTGACGTCACATATCAGGCCTTTTCACTCACTTCTGGCCCTATGTTTGCGCCAGGTGGTTTATACCATATAGTCCCATTCCTTTCACTTTAACCAACCTGTTTGCTTGGAACCACCTGGCATGTACCTTGTTGGGCATATATCAGAAAAGAAGGGAAGTCAACTTTCAGACACAATAACAACTCTATAAACAATCTGATTGTGCATGTCCATAAATAATCGACTCCTTAAGCAAGTCCTTGGCGCATTCATTTTGGTGTGTTCCCTCTACAAAAAGGTCGAATGGGACTCGGTTCATCCGCGCATGCCCTCCATGTGTTCAGTTTGTTGACTTCTCAGTGGAAGGCGATTAGTTTACACGACTTTGCACCCTGTGACGGTTTGAAACAGTTTGAACTCACGTAGTGGAATGTACTATGTTTATTTTGCGCTTTCATAAGGTCTACAAGAAAAGTACCTAGCAGATGCAAGATCTGTTTAAAACAGCTCAGTAGACTGATGGTAGCCTGGCTGATGGCTGGTAATTTGTTTGACATAGTATCTGTGGGATTGATGGCTCAGTACAAGTGTAGCATGCTTAAATGTTTCTGCTGCGAAAACTTCATGTAAGCTGGCTATCTGCATGGCTGTGTTCATGAGAATGTGTGTATGCGTGTGTAAGCACAAGCGTATTTGCGCGTGTGCGTGCATAAGAGCACGCGAGCGCGCGCCCATGTGTGTGTGTGTGTGTGTGTGTGTGTGTGTGTGTGTGTGTGTGTGTGTGTGTGTGTGTGTGTGTGTGAAGTCAAGTCAAGTCGTGTCGAGTCGAGTTGAAATCATCTTTATTGAGGGTGTTGAAGAATAAGCTGCCAAGCTTTTTTTTACATCCTGCCCTCAAAAAAAGAAACAAACAAACACACCATACAACGAGGAAACTTACAAACATTTTCAAGAACACACAACTCCAAACATACAGATATGTACATTACCCATATCATTACACATAAAATAAAAAGAAACTGTTGTTGGAACATCTATTTCAAATGCAGAGAGAGAGAGAGAGAGAGAGAGAGAGAGAGAGAGAGAGAGAGAGAGAGAGAGAGAGAGAGACGGGAGGTGACCTCTTTTTGTCTTTAAATAATTTCCATCAGATGCTTTTTTAGTGCTTTTCTAAACACCTGTTTTTGGGGACATGATTTTAAAGAGGAAGACAAATTACTCCATGCAATCTCTCCAGAGCATACAAAAATTAAGTTTTAAAGATTACTCCGGGGTCTGAGAAAGACAATTATGTGTATGTCTATTTCTATTGATGACAAAGCTTTGGGTGATTTTCTTCGGAGCTGTTCCATTCATTACATTATACATGCATAAGCGTTTGTTGAAGTAGAGTCTGTCTTTAAATGGAAGAATATTTAGAGTTCCCTATTCACTCCTTGTCAGTTTAGTGCTATTGTAAAAGATGGTTTTTGTGTAAGATCAATTGAATCTCCACTCTAGAGATATAGAATACGTCATATATATATATATATATATATATATATATATATATATATATATATATATATATATTATATATATATGTGTGTGTGTGTGTGTGTGTGTGTGTGTGTGTGTGTGTGTGTGTGTGTGTGTGTGTGTACTAATGGACTTTGTCCCTTTCTGGAAAATGTGTTTGATTTTAAACCAAGTTGACACACATTTGAATGTTGGACTGTACAATAACTCAATGAATACTTGCCAGTGCAAGTTTTGCATTTCAAATGCATAGATAACAATTTCTCGAATATCCTCACAATTCGTGACCGAACCGGGTACCCAATCGGAAATGTATGTGTTTTACTATCTAATCCTCGCACACGTTCCGAAAAGATACGTTGAAAAGAAGTGTTCTTGCCTATGAAGTCGCTAAAAGGTACTGCAAGAGAGGCAGGTGCTAAGGCGTTGAAGGTTCTTGACCCTAGTGTTGTCCACTGACTGTTTTTCAGAAATTAAGATTAGATTTTTTTTCAATATTAGCAGATATTGTTATGAAACTTCTACGCTAGCTTAGATGTACAACTCCCATCTCGCGCCGAATATGAGAAGATAAGTGATTGCTCGTTCTTCATTCTCGTTGTCCTGAGTGTTGTTTATCTTGCTTGAAGAAAACCCAAGAGGTCGAAACGCGTGGTGTGTTAACTTGTCGTTCGTTTGTCCATGTGAATTGGCAGAGTTATTCCAACACTTCTATAATACTCCTGGGAATTTCACAAGCTTGTTTGCACCCAGTACTGTATTTCCTTTGCACCCAGTACTGTATTTCCTTTGCACCCAGTACTGTATTTCCTTTGCACCCAGTACTGTATTTCCTTTGCACCCAGTACTGTATTTTCTTATTCGAAGGAAACCGGTGACTCTGGAGTTGAAAAGAATCATATAGAATTTTGAATGAAAAAGTGTTAATCCGCTATTGAGTACACATTCATTAGTTTGAACAAGCTCATTTTCAGTCCTCTATTGGAATTTAAAGATCGAGCTGAAAGGTACTTTTTACAGTTATTATCTTTATTTAGATAAATGAATCCTCTGCAAAGTGTCTGATTTCAACATTTTCCGACGATGATCGAGGAACATCGTGAATCCAAATGCTATGGAGCTGATCCTCGTGGGTTTTTCCATATTGTTTGATCTTCATTTAGGACATGTATCTCCTGCCTTTGTCTGATATATTATGTAACTTATATCATCGCAGAGTAACTAAAATGCATCCTGATACACTTTTGACTTCAAATTACAAAGCAGCGACGCACGCCAGACTTGGTCATATGCCTTTTTGACATAAACAAGATGTCGCGCACTGCGCGAGAGTTCTTGATTGTTTGGTGTGTGTTTATGTATAAAAAAAGAATATGTGGTCGAAAAATATGAATTACAAGGTTTTGAAGTTTCATTTTCCTTAAGTTGAACCCACAAAGTCACAAACGGCGAACTGCTTTTTTGTTTTTGTTTTAAAGAGAACTTCAAAGAATGAAAGCGATTGGCTAATAATATTCACTTGCTTGGAGGGCAGATTGATCACCGGCATCGTAAGTTTGAAACGTTGCGATGGCTCATGCCTATAGTTTGGTGTGTGTGTGTGTGTGTGTGTGTGTGTGTGTGTGTGTGTGTGTGTGTGTGTGTGTATGTGTGTGTGTGTGTGTGTTCGTGCGCGCGCGCGCGCGCGCGCGCGTGTGTGTGTGTGTGTGTGTACTGTATCTATCTAATACTGTATCATCCCTGACATTAACTTTCTGAGTGAACTTGAAGCAAAGACAGAATAAAAGAAAATGAGGAGATTTCCAATCCCAGCTGACCGTGAAATCTGCTGAATCACAGAAGGAAAGGAAATTAAGAGAGAGAGAAACAAATAAATGTATTAAAAAGAAAAGGGGGGGGGGGGGGGGGGGGGGCAGACAGAGAAGAAAAGTAAGAAAGGGAGGACGACGTGATAACCGACGTGTCGTAATTTAATAAGCGGCTTTGATCACCCCCGCCATCGTACCGGTTTAACTCAGACCACCAGCCACTCTTCAGTGGTATCAGTTGCTTCCCTTAGGTTCCTTTCGTGCTTTGGAGTCTACGGAAAGGTCGAACACAGGGAAATCGGTTCACTCGCACGTGCTCCACGCATGCTGTCTTTGTTGTCTTATCTATGTTTTGTGATCAGTTAACATCGTCTCCACCACCCTTTTGCTGGTTTGAAACAGTGTTAGCTTTCGTCTTTGATGTAATGTGTTTAGTTAGTACCTCCTTTGGTTCTTTGTTATGATATTTATGTGAACTGACATGTGATATAACTCTCTATTTTTTTTTCTTCCTTCCACTAACACGGTAAGAAAGGCGAACCTGTGGTGTGGAGTTGAGGAGGACGTGGGGGTGAAGGTTCGAAAGGCATAGGTTGGGGGTGGGGAATGGATGGGTGCTGGGGGTGAAGGCTCGAAAGGCATAGGTTGGGGGTGGGGAATGGATGGGTGCTGGGGGTGAAGGTTCGAAAGGCATAGGTTGGGGGTGGGGAATGGATGGGTGCTGGGGGTGAAGGCTCGAAAGGCATAGGTTGGGGTGGGGAATGGATGGGTGCTGGGGGTGAAGGCTCGAAAGGCATAGGTTGGGGGTGGGGAATGGATGGGTGCTGGGGGTGAAAGCTCGAAAAGCATAGGTTGGGGGTGGGGAATGGATGGGTGCTGGGGGTGAAGGCACGAAAGGCATAGGTTGGGGGTGGGGAATGGATGGGTGCTGGGGGTGAAGGCTCGAAAGGCATAGGTTGGGGGTGGGGAATGGATGGGTGCTGGGGGTGAAGGCTCGAAAGGCATAGGTTGGGGGTGGGGAATGGATGGGTGCTGGGGGTGAAGGCTCGAAAGGCATAGGTTGGGGGTGGGGAATGGATGGGTGCTGGGGGTGAAGGCTCGAAAGGCATAGGTTGGGGGTGGGGAATGGATGGGTGCTGGGGGTGAAGGCTCGAAAGGCATAGGTTGGGGGTGGGGAATGGATGGGTGCTGGGGGTGAAGGCTCGAAAGGCATAGGTTGGGGTGGGGATGGATGGGTGTGGGGTGAAGGCCGAAAGGCATAGGTTGGGGGTGGGAATGGATGGGTGCTGGGGGTGAAGGCTCGAAAGGCATAGGTTGGGGGTGGGGAATGGATGGGTGCTGGGGGTGAAGGCTCGAAAGGCATAGGTTGGGGGTGGGGAATGGATGGGTGCTGGGGGTGAAGGCTCGAAAGGCATAGGTTGTGGGGTGGGGTGGAATGGATGGGTGTTGGGTTGGTGAAGGCTCGAAAGGCATAGGTTGGGGGTGGGGAATGGATGGGTGCTGGGAGTGAAGCTTAAAGATAGTGGTTGAGACTTGGGAGAAGGGTAACATGTTTGTGAATGATCGGTGTTATGTAAACTAGTCTGGCATGCTGGTCTGTCTTCTGTGTATCGCTGTAGCTTTCTCTGTGCTCCTTCTCTCTTCTCTCTCATTCGTCTTATCTCTCTCTCTCTCTCTCTCTCTCTCTCTCTCTCTCTCTCTCTCTCTCTCTGCTGCAGTGTATGCCACGCTGCCTTTTTTCTTTGTGTGGTGTATATGCACACAACCCTTGTCAACTTACAACAACAATTTCAATAATAGTAACAATAATAATAAACATATATAATACTATTATACTACACTACACTACTCCCTAACATGGAGAAAGGAAGAAAGAAAGGGGGAAAAAGGACCAAACACACACACACACACACACACACACACACACACACACACACACACACACACACACACACACACACACACACCTAGGGCATACTGGCATGCAGAATTCCTCAGAATTCCAGTACCATGGGTGTGGGTAATGTTCATCCTTTGACTTTCCTCCTCCGTTTCTTTCATTCTTTCTTTTTTCGGTGTTCTTTCTTGTGTTGCCTCCCAGTACGTACGTCCCTCTGGGAGGATGGCGTCCGTGCCAGTGATAGATGACGTGGAAATGGCAGCAGCCTTTTTCTTCTTCTTCTTCTTCGTTTTAATTCTAGGAATTTGATCAGCCTTTTTATTTCTCTATTTTTGTGGGGTTACCTGCCCTGAAATCCGTGCCCGAAGGAAATGTTAAAATAAGAGTAAAAACTCAGCAGAGGCACGAAGGTTGTTCCGCTTTTTTTTTTTCTGTTCGGGGAAAGCATGGGGGGTTGGCCAGAGGCACGGCGGACAGGGCTGAGTGGAAGTAGATTTTTTTTTTCAATCTGTTAAATCTCTGACATCTTTCTTTTGTCTGTTTGTCTATCTGTCTCTGTCCTTGTCTTTGTCTTTCTGTTTGTCTGTCTGTCTTTACGACTGTCTGTCTGTCTGTCTTTGCCTGTCTGTTTGTCTGTCTGTGTGTTTGTATTCTCCCTATGTTCCCCCCCCCCCCATCCTTTTCCATTTCTTCCTCCCTCCCCTTCTCTCTCTGTTCCTGTCTCTGTTTCTGTCTCTGTCTGTCTGTCTCTCTTTCTCTCTTTCTTTCTTTACCGTTGTCCTCCCCCCCCCCCCCTTCAATCTCTCTCCCCCTCTCTAACTCCTTCCATCCTGTCTCTGTTTGTCTCTCTTTCTTTCTTTACCGTTGTTCT
>CM065730.1:13887847-13900347 GCA_033310375.1 Conus canariensis | reverse complement strand
AGTAGTGGCTCAGGGATACGTTTCCTGAGGCTCGTACTGTATTTGCAGTTCCGAAAGCAGAGTTAGAGAGAAGTTCAGACATTCAATACTGACTGAACAACAAAGAACTGACACAAGTTAAGACTTTCACACATCAATTTTCCTTGTTTACACAGTTCATTCGGGCTGAGTTTTGGTTCCCACTGTTTCATCATAATGAGGGAAAATTCTGGATGAGTTGAGTTGGAGTCCACTTGGCATATGAGAACTGATGTCAGAGTGGATAGCTGATCCCTCTCTTGTTGCTGGTGACAGATCTACTTGTGTGGAGACCTGCCACTCAATGGCTGGGCTGTGGTGGGTGCTCACTACCAGCTATGCCCAAGGCAGACACGGTCCCAGGTATTTCTGGGAGATCAGTGGATCTCAGACAAGAAATTCAGATCAAGTGAGATGACCATGCACTCTCTCCTGTTTAACCCGATTGTATTTGTAACTACACTGTATCGTTCTATCTACAGCTGGTCTGAGGAACAGTGATTTTTCCCCAGGCGTTTTCCCTTTGTACAGGCCAAACTAGTTATTCCAGTTCCTGTTCCAGTTGGTTTTGTGTCACTCAAGACAAAGAAAAGGGAGGGGGAGGGGGTGTCATCTCCCATCCCCTACCATTGAAGGGACCATTTTCGAACGCTTGTGCCGTAACATTTGGGGCTTGTGTTTCAGTGTCTGGATCAGCACATGCCACTTGACAGAGCGCTGTTTAACACAGTTGCATCATTTGCGGGTTGCCTGCTGACCGCTTTTTAACGTACTTGCACCATTCACAGGGACCGCACGCCCGACTGTCCGTGTGCAGGTGGTGAATATGGTGGGGAGGGGGGGGGGTAGGGTTGGTGGTGTAGAGGAGGTGGGAAGGGACGGCTTCTCTTCTGATCTAGCAGAGTGGACGCGCATTCAGCTGGGGAAGGGAGGGGAGAAAGAGGGGAAGGGGGGGGGGAGTGAGGCGTGTGAGGGACTCTGAAATTGACGTAATCTTTTTCCGACCTGTTGTTGTAGCCGGGCCTACATCATAGAGAGGAGGAGGAGGAGAGAGGAAAGAGTAGTGGTGGTGGTGGTGGTGGTGGTAATGGAAAATCGGTAGGTTACATTACCTGACTATAAATCGTGATTATTTTCCTTAAAAGGAAGTTTTTCAGGTAGTGTTCTGATTACTTGAATCACGAACGCACACAGCGCAGCCACTCGGCCACATGGGCATAGAATCTCCTGGTCTGAAGACCGCAGAACAGCCTGATAGGGACAGATGCTGATGGACTGCAGGCACTGTGGCTTGGATGGGGCCATGTGGCTGTGTAAAGAGCACACGGAATGACTGGCGTGAAGGTGATACTGCTGACAAGGAATGACAAGGAACACAAGGAAAGAAAGGAAAGAAAGAAAGGAAAAGGAATAGGAAAACAGTAAGAAAAAAGGAAGAAAAAGAAGAAATTGACAAAAAGAAAGGAAAAAGAAAGGGAAAAAAAAAGGAAATACGAACATAAAAAGAAAAGGAGGAAAGAACCGACTATTGCTTGTCTTAATTCTTGCCTCCCTTTACTTCCAAGGAGAGGTACTGTGTTTCTAGGTTAGTGAATTTGGTTACGCACACTACTCATAAACAAATTCTGACTTACTTTACTTGCAGACTTATAGCACGGGTCCATTCACACTCGCGTGCGCGCGCGCATGCACACACACACACACACACACACACACACACACACACACACACACACACACACACACACACACGCACACACATGCACGCACGCACGCACGCACGCAAACACGCACACGCACACACACACACACACACACACACACACACACACACACACACACACGCGCGCGCGCGCATTCAATGCATCTGTGATATGACATATTGCGTTCGTTCTTAAGGAATGAAAGGAGAGAGAGACCATGGTTTGACTTTTGCTGTTAAGTTCCAGATAGCTGAGCTTCAGAGGTCACGGATGTCGATCAGTCAGTGGCTGGAGGGGCACGGCTGGAAAAGGGCAGATAATAGGACGGCTTTGATGTAATTCTCTTGGGCAGGGTACCGAGATATGTACTTGATTTCCTTCTCCCTGAAGTCCCTGCCCCCAGACAAAAGTGCTGCCCCCGATACACCCAAGCTAAACTCCCCCTTCCCTGCCCCTAACCCTCCTCCTCTTCCTCCTCCTCCTCCTCCTCCATCCTTCCTCCACCTTCCCCTGTCCCGCTATCAAATCGTTCTCCCAGGAATGTGAGAGCCGTTGCACTTCCTACCCTTTTCATCTCTGGCTCAGAACACACGTGACACAAATCCAGAGTGCCGTCACTGGTTAGAGTCTGTTGATGCTTTGAAGCTGGAACATCTCATTCTCAATCTCGCTGCTCCTCCTGCTCGTCTTCCCCCTGTTACTACCTCTCCTCCTCCTGCTACTTCTCCTCCTCTTCCTCTTCCTGCTACTTCTCTCCTGTTGCTACTACTTCTCCTCTTCCTCCTCCAGCTACGTTTCCTCCTTCTCCTGCTGCTACTTCTCCTCCTGCTGCTGCTAATTCTTCTCCTCTTCCTCCTCTGCTACTTCTCCTCCTCCTGCTACTTCTCCTCCTCCTGCTACTTCTCCTCCTCCTTCTCTGCTACATCTTTTCTTCCTCCTGCTACCTATCCTCCTGCCCTTCCAGCTATTTCTCCTCCTCCTGCTACTTCTCCTCCTCCTGTTACCTCTCCTTCTGTTACCACTTCCTCTGCTGTTACCTTTTCTCCTCCTGTTACCTCTCCTTTCCTACTACCTCTCCTCCTCGTGCCTCTCCTTCTGTTACCTCTCCTCCTGCTAACTCTCCTCCTGTTACATCTCCTCCTCCTGTTACCTCTCCTCCTCGTGTTACTTCCCCCCTCCTGTTACCTCTCCCCCTCCTGCTACCTCTCCTCCTGTTACCTCTCCTCCTGTTACCTTCTCCTCCTGTTACCTCTTCCTCCTCCTGTTACCTCTTCCCCCTCCTGCTACCTCTCCCCCTCCTGCTACCTCTCCTCCTGTTACCTCTCCTGTTACCGCTCCCCCTCCTGTTACCCCTCCTCCTGCTACCTCTCCCCTCCTGTTACCCTCCTCATGTTACCTCTCCCCTTCCTGCTACCTCTCTCCTCCTGTTACTCTCTCCTCCTGTTACCTCTCCTCCTGTTACCCTCTCCTCCTGTTACCTTCTCCTCCTCCTGTTACCTATCCTTACTTCCTGTTACCTCTCCTACTTCCTGTTACCTCTCCTCCTGTTACATCTGCCCTTCCTGTTACCTCTCCCCCTCCTGTTACCCACTCTCCTGTAACCTCTCCTCCTCCTGTTACCTCTCCTCCTGTTACCTCGTCTCCTCCTCCTGTTACCTCTTCTACTGTTCCTCTCCTCCTGTTACCGCTCTCCCCCTCCTGTTACCCTCCTCCTGTCCTTCTCCTTGTTACCTCTCCTCCTCCTGTTACCTCTCTTCTTCGTGTTACTTCTCCCTCTCCTGTTACCTCTTCTGCCGTAACATTTCCCTCTCCTGTTACCTCTCCTCCTCCTGTTACCTCTTCTCGTGTTACCTCTCCCTATCCTGTTTACCTGTCCTCCTCCTAGTTACCTCTTCTCGTGTTACCTCTCCCTCTCCTGTTACCTCTCTCCTCGTGTTACCTCTTCGAGCTTCTCTTGTTACCTCTCCCCCTCCTGTTACCTCTTCTCGTGTTACCTCTTCTTCTCCTGTTACCTCTCCTCTCCTGCCTCTCCTTCTGTTACCTCTACTCCTGCTGCCTCTACTCATGTTACCTCTCCTCCTGCTGCCTCTCCTCCTGTTACCTCTCCTCCTGCTAACTCTCCTCCTGTTACATATCCTCCTCCTGTTACCTCTCCTCCTCGTGTTACTTCCCCTTCCTGTTACCTCTCCCCTCCTGCTACCTCTCCTTCCTGTTACCTCTCCTCCTGCTAACTCTCCTCCTGTTACCTCTCTTCTCCTCCTGTTACCTCTCCTCCTGTTACCCTCTCCTCCTGTTACCTCTCCTCCTCCTGCTTCCTCTCCTCCTGTTACCTCTCCTCCTGCTACCTCTCCTCCTGTTACCTCTCCTCCTGTTACCTCTCCCCCTTCAGCTTCCTCTCCTCCTGTTACCTCTCCTCCTCCTGTTGCCTCTCCCATCCTGTTACCTCTCCTACTCCTTGTTACCTATCCTCCTGTTACCTCTCCTCCTCCTGTTACCTCTCCTCCTGCTACCTCTCCTCCTGTTACCTCTCCTCCTGTTACCTCTCCCCCCTTCAGCTTCCTCTCCTCCTGTTACCTCTCCTCCTCCTGTTGCCTCTCCCCATCCTGTTACCTCTCCTACTCCTGTTACCTATCCTCCTGTTACCTCTCCTCCTCCTGTTACCTCTCCTCCTGTTACCTCTCCTCTCCTGTTACCTCTCCTCCTGTTACCTCTCCTCCTCCTGCTACCTCTCCTCCTGTTACCTCTCCTCCTCCTGTTACCTCTCCTCCTGTTACCTCTCCTCCTCCTGCTACCTCTCCTCCTGTTACCTCTCCTCCGCTTGTTACCTCTCCTTCTGTTACCTCTCCTCCTGTTACCTCTCCTACTGTTATCTTTCCTTCTGTTACCTCTCCCCTCCTGTTAACTCTCCCCCTCCTGTTACCACTCCTCCTGTTACCTCTCCTCCTCCTGTTACCTCCTCCTCCTGTTACCTCTCCTCCTCCTGTTACCTCTTCTACTGTTGCCTCTCCTCCTGTTACCGCTCCCCTCCTGTTACCTCTCCTCCTCCTGTTACCTCTTCTGTTGTAACCTTTCCCTCTCCTGTTACCTCTCCTCCTCCTGTTACTTCTTCTCGTGTTACTTCTCCCTCTCCTGTTACCTCTCCTCCTCCTGTTACCTCTCCTCCTCCTGTTACCTCTTCTGCTGTAACCTTTCCCTCTCCTGTTACCTCTCCTCTTCCTGTTACCTCTTCTCGTGTTACCTCTCCCTATCCTGTTACCTCTTCTCGTGTTACCTCTCCCTCTCCTGTTACCTCTCCTCCTCCTGTTACCTCTTCTGCTGTAACCTTTCCTTCTCCTGTTACCTCTCCTCCTCCTGTTACCTCTTCTCGTGTTAACTCTCCCTCTCCTGTTACCTCTCCTCCTCCTGTTACTTCTTCTGCTGTAACCTTTCCTTCTCCTGTTACCTCTCCTCCTCCTGTTACCTTTTCTCATGTTATCTCTCCTTCTCCTGTTACCTCTCCTCTTGTTACGTCTTCTCGTGTTACCTCTCCCTCTCCTGTTACCTCTCCTCCTCGTGTTACCTCTTCGAGCTTCTCTTGTTACCTCTCCCCCTCCTGTTACCTGTCCTCGTGTTACCTCTATTTCTCCTGTTACCTCTCCTCCTGTTACCTATACTGTTACCTCTCTTCCTGTTACCTCTACTTTCCTGCTACTTCTCCTCCTCCTGCTGCTACTTCCCCCTCACCTCCTCCTGCTACTTCTCCCTTACCTCATCCTGCTACTTCTCCCTCACCTCCTCCTGCTACTTCTCCCTCACCTCCTCCTGCTACTTCTCCCTCACCTCCTCCTGCTTCTTCGCCCTCACCTCCTCCTGCTACTTCTCCCCCACCTCCTCCTGCTACTTCTCCCCCATCTCCTCCTGCTACTTCTCCCCCACCTCCTCCTGCTACTTCTCCCCATCTCCTCCTCCTGCTACTTCTCCCCATCTCCTCCTGCTACTTCTCCCCCACCTCCTCCTGCTACTTCTCCCCCAGCTCCTCCTGCTACTTCCCCCTCACCTCCTCCTGCTACTTCTCCCCCACCTCCTCCTGCTACTTCTCCCCATCTCCTCCTCCTGCTACTTCTCCCCCACCTCCTCCTGCTACTTCTCCACCCACCTCCTCCTGCTACTTCTCCCCCACCTCCTCCTGCTACTTCTCCCCATCTCCTCCTCCTGCTACTTCTCGCCCACCTCCTCCTGCTACTTCTCCCCCAGCTCCTCCTGCTACTTCCCCCTCACCTCCTCCTGCTACTCTCCCCCACCTCCTCCTGCTACTTCCCCCTCACCTCCTCCTGCTACTTCTCCCCTTCTCCTCCTCCTGCTACTTCTCCCCACCTCCTCCTGCTACTTCCCCCTCACCTCATCTTGCTACTTCTCCACATCTCCTCCTCCTGCTACTTCTCCCCATCTTCTCCTCCTGCTACTTCCCCCTCACCTCATGTTGCTAATTCTCCCCATCTTCTCCTTCTGCTAATTCTCCCCATCTCCTCCTGCTACTTCTCCCCACCTCCTCCTGCTACTTCTCCATCTCCTCCTGTTCCTAATTCTCCCCATCTCCCCTGCTTACTTCTCCTCCTTCTCTTCCTCCTAGTCCCCACCATTACCCCATGAGACAAACAGAAGGCACCCTAAATGGGAACGAGTACATGAAGACAATATATAACAGGAAGAAAGAAGGAAGGAAAGAAGAAAGAAAGAAAGAAAGAAAAGAAAGAAAAAAACGCTGCGAACGATCAGTAGGCATCTCCCCAGTTTTGTCCTCAGTCAAAGGCGAAATACCAGTCTAGCCCCGTCTCCTTATCTATTCAGTGCTTCTGTGGGATGATTATGGAGGACAAGGGATTATGACGAGACGCATGCTTTGTGTGTGTGTGTGTGTGTGGTGTGTGTGTGTGTGTGTGTGTGTGTGTGGTGTGTGTGTGTGTGTGTGTGTGTGTGTGTGTGTGTGTGTGTGTGTGTGTGTGTGTGGTGTGTGCGTGTGTGTGCGGTTTTTTGTAACCCACGAGGCAAGTTTGTAATGGCCGAAGACTTTCAGGAGCAATTCACGACGACCAGGTCACATCCAGGTTTGATGTCACATCCAATCATGGGCGACATGGCGGACAGAACAGTTGCGTCATTTGTGTCAGGCATCTATATGTACCTGCTCAATCAACGTTTTCCTCTTCCCCATGATATTTGTGACATGCTGTAGCATCTCGCTCACTCCAGCTCAAGGAGTATGGCGATGGAGCGGAAGAACAGGGCTTTATTTGGTCTGGTCAGGTCAGGTCAAGTCAAGTCACATCAAGTCAAGTCCAGTCGCATGGAGTCAAGTAAGTCGAGTCGCGTGGAGTCAAGTCAAACCAAGTCAAGTCAAATCAAGTCAAGTCCAGTCGCATGGAGTCAAGTCAAGTCGAGTCGCGTGGAGTCAAGTCAAACCAAGTCAAGTCAAATCAAGTCAAGTCGAGTCGCGTGGAGTCAAGTCAAACCAAGTCAAGTCAAATCAAGTCAAGTCCAGTCGCATGGAGTCAAGTCAAGTCGAGTCGCGTGGAGTCAAGTCAAACCAAGTCAAGTCAAATCAAGTCAAGTCGAGTCGCGTGGAGTCAAGTCAAACCAAGTCAAGTCAAATCAAGTCAAGTCGAGTCGCGTAGAGTCAAGTCAAGTCAAGCCCGGTCATCACGGAGCCTTGTCAGGGTTTAAAACAATTTTAAACTTGAAATATGGGCAAACTAACATCCAAATCAGGAAAGTTGGTCTGACGATGCACTGGTATGAACTCAAAAGAAAACAAAAAGAAGAAAAAGGATCCCTCCCAAAGAGAGAAAGACAGAAGAAGAAGAAGAAGAAGAAGAAGAAGAAGAAGAAGAAGAAGAAGAAAAACAACGACAAGAACGAGAAGAAAAACAAAAAGGGAAAGGAAGAAGAAGAGGAATTTAAAACAAGACATGTCAGATAAGCACAGATCAACAACAAGGAGATACTCTGAAAGTGTTGTCAAACGGAGCTCACTCTGCTGACCCAAATTCTTTGGAGTGTATTTCAGGGCAAGCAGGCTGCACATAGGACCCCCAGTTTATCACCACATCCGATAGGACAGCGTTCTGACTGCCACTCAACCTGGACTGAAAATGGGAGAGAAAAAAACAGCTAGGGACCCTTTCAACCTCCGAAGTGGGCGCCCTGACCCCTTTTTTCTGTTCAGTTCCCTATTTTCCATGCTCTCCTCGGGAGGCATTGCTCCCGTATCACTCATTCTGATTCCCCCCCCCCCCCCCCCCCCCCCATGTGCATCTACACCCAAGTCTATAAATGTCGAATTTTACTGTCAGTCGTCTACGGGGAGCTATCACCGTCAAGTCACCATGTCATTGATGAGAGAGGAGGAGACACCTCGCCACAGCTGTGTCTGTGACCTCAGTGTCAGGTGCTCTGGGAGGATGGGCAACCATCCCACTGATGTGCCATTACGTCACAAATAGGGGACTTAAACGACTTCAAAAAAGCATTATCACTGTTTTCACATGGTAATGATAATTATGACCGTAACAAAACAGTAATCACGTGAAACGAGTATTTTGCGGTACAAGGGGATTTTTCCCTCGGAGTTAACATTGGTTCTGACTCCATTCCCCATACAGTTCTTCGAATGAGACTATAAACCAAGGTTCCGTGTGTGAACGCACGCATAACATCTTGCACACACGTAAAATCCCATCACCAGCTTTCGGAAGAGTAGGCCAGTTTGGCCGTTGGTATGGATGACACGTTACACATAGCATGCACCCTGCGTGAGAAATGGAAAGAATGAAGGAATTAAGGAAATTGAGTGAACGATATTGGACGATATTGACAGGATGACACGGGAAACGACTGAATGAAGCGCCAGGTGGCAGCTCTAAAGTCGGCACTACCCAGGTAGGCAGCCCGTTGTGTAAACGAGTGTGGATTGTAAAGCGCTTAGAGCTTGGTCTCTAGCCGAGAATAGGCGCTATATAAGTATTCATTATCATTAAATGACTATCATATTATTATTGTCGCTTGTTTTAACGCCGTTATGACATTGGACAGTAGTCAAAAGGAAGGGAACAGTGTTATGACTCAAGTAAGCCGTGGGTAGTGGGAACTTGGAGGTTATCTTCACTTCCAACATTTTGGGCCTATGCAAAGCAGTCTTAGAAAAGGCCCACCGTCCACGCAGTGATACCAGTACGTAAGCATATAAACCCTGCTGACTGGTTGGACAGTCAGGGATCTCTACACAATAGAGCTATTACGGAAATTTTTAAAAATCAAGGGAAGATGATATCTGAATTTCTATTGCAAACAGAGTCACCTTTTTCAGTTTATGACTCACGCATATACATCTAGAGAGGCAAAGATTTGATTTGAAGCGTACGTCAGAATAACAATCGGGATACTGACTGTCTGCATTACAAACGCATCGTTTTACACCAGAGGTTTGGCGTTTTCTCTCTTTGATTGAAATGTTTCAGCAAACTGATGGGACAACACACACACACACACACACACACACACACACACACACACTCCTCTCTCTCCTCTCTCTCTCTCTCTCTCTCTCTCTCTCTCTCTCTCTCTTATAAATAGAAATACTAGCTCTTTTATCGTTCATCGTTTCCATCCCTTTGTGGCCGCTGCTATTTTTGCTAGTGTTGCTGCACTTATCATTACTACTATCATTATTATTCTCATCCAACAGTACTGTATGCTGTTATTCATTGAGCATTTCTGCTCCTTTCCACCTAGTATTTGTATTACCAATATTACTTACTGCCTTCATTACTTATATAATATACTTATTAGATTCCATCCTTCCCATAATTTATATGTCCTCTTTGTTCTTCCTGCCGTCCCCTCCCCTCCTCCCCTTGTTTTTTTCCCCTTAGTATTAATCTTAGTACCATTATTATCATTACTATTATTAATATTGTTATTACATTTTTCAATTCATTTGTTTATTCTACTATCATTATTATTATCATTGTTGTTGTTTTTATATTATTATCATTATTATCATCTTAAAAAAATTATTACTATTATTATTACATGTGTATATTTTTCAATTTATTTGTGTATCATGGTTTTATTATCAGTACCATTATTACCATTACCTTCATTATAGTTGTCAGCATTATCATCATTAATACGATTGTTAGTATTGATATTACCATCACTACCATTAACATCACCATCGCCATCGCCACTAAGACTGTTGCCACGGCAACCATGCTGTTTAAAAAAAAAATGTAACGCCTCTTGGTATTCAGCTGTAGCATTGTTGAATACTGTTTCGTTACATAACAAATTGGATAGTCTTTTATTTATGCTTCTGGGTATTGTTTTCAGTATGGAGGGTGGGTGGTATCGTTTGTTTTTTTTTTTGTATGGTTTATATGTATGTTGGTTGAGGTCTAACGTTATGTCTAAATAATTCACTATCTTTTTGTTTGCTTCTATGGTGATTTTTAAGTTTTGGTTGTGGAAAATTTTACACAATTCTTTTTTCTTATTTTCAATATTCCTGGGGTTGTCATTCAGAGCGGCAAGGCCGTCATCCCTGTACAGTCCAGTTTGTTTTCCAAGTTTTTTTTTTAATATTGGATAACAAGAATAGTTCGACAAGTTCGCAAGTTTCGGCACCATCATATGATCCCATTGTAACATCAAAAGTTGAGTTCCTGCTTGTGTTCTTAATCCAGGTTTCATTTTTACTGTGCAGTAAAGTTTTCTTTGTGTGGAAAATGATTTCCATTTCTTACCCTGGTATTTCATATGGTACAATCCCCCATATGATGCAAGAGTCAAAACAAACGTAGGGAAAGAATTTTTTTTAATCTTGACATCATCTTTCCCAAAAGACCACAAATTATTTAAGATATTCAACAAAAACAACATCAAATTATCATATTTATGTATGCGGAATCTTAAAAATGTCATTGATTCAGCAAATAAAATGAAAAGCAGCACAGAGAAAAATGAGGGTCACGAAAGGAAATCTTGCAACTGTACCAAAAAAGAACAGTGTCCCCTAAGCGGCAAATGTCTTTACAACAACATTCTATATCAAGCCACTGTAACATCAGAGAACGCAGAAGAAACATATGTAGGTATCACTGAAAACCAATTCAAAACCAGATATGCAAACCATAAACAATCATTCAACAAAGAAAGATACAAAAACCAAACAGAACTGAGCAAATACATTTGGAAACTTAAAGATTACAAAATATCTTGAAAAATCTTAAAAAGAGCAGCACCATACAATAACATTTCAAAAAGATGTAATCTATGCCTGACAGAGAAATACATTATACTATGTAAACCACAATCAGCAACTTTAAATATTAGAACAGAAATGGTTAACAATTGCAGACACAGATGGAAGTTTTTGTCAGTGAACAAAATCAAAAACACCTGAGAAGCACATGCAACACGGGAAAAACCAGCAAGCTATATATATACAACACTGGCAGCACAAGCTCACTACACCCTGAAGACTGCAAAAGCATGAAACAGATCTGTAGGTGGTTTTAAGCCTTTTTTTTTTACTTGCTTTTAACGTAACAAATGTCGCTCCCACTGTGGTTGATCACTCTTTTTAAAATAACGCTGATTATTGTCGCTATTCTCTTAACTGCTCCCTACGTTGAGCACTTTGAATCAGCAAATTTTAAAATGGAAAAAATCAACTTCAAACAATCCATTAAAAACATTCCGTTCGCTAAACCCCAGTGCTACATGAAGAAAATGATAGGACAGACGGAAAAATTCATCAAAAATATGAGATGGAAAGCATTTTTCTTTTTAAACCCAATGCTAAAAAAGAAGATAAAAATACATATGACTTCAAATCATGGCGAGTACCACCAGCCATTGAAGAAATGAAAACATTTGAAGATAAAATGAAAAGAATGTTAGCCAACATAGAATTCAAAAAATCAAATAATGAATTCCAAACAGCGTTAGAAAAGGAAATTAAACAAATTCAAAATGATAAAAAAAAAATTTGTGAAGGCGGATAAAACCAGCAACTTTTACAAAATAGAACCTGAAGAGTACTCAAAACTTCTTGACAAAAATATTCAAAAAAATTACAGAAAGGCTGACAAGGCTACATATGATCACATCAGAAAGAAAGAAAAGGAACTTGTACAACAAATGGACCTAGGTGACAGAGTAGAAACCACAGCAGCTAGAGAAGCTTTTATTACACTTAAAGACCACAAACCTAATTTCTTGAACAATCCAACATGTAGATTGATAAACCCTTCCAAATCTGAACTACGGAAAATTAGTAAAAAAAAATCTTCGAGAAAACCATAAACAACATAAAAGAAAACACTGAACTCAATCTCTGGAAAAATACATATGAAGTCATATAATGGTTCACAAAACTCAATAAACAAGAAAATAGAGTTTTTATAACATTCGACATAGTAGATTTGTACCCATCGATAGATGAAAAGCTACTTATTAAAGCTATAAAATTTGCCAACAGGTACACAGAAATACCAGGGTAAGAAATGGAAATCATTTTCCACACAAAGAAAACTTTACTGCACAGTAAAAATGAAACCTGGATTAAGAACACAAGCAGGAACTCAACTTTTGATTACAATGGGATCATATGATGGTGCCGAAACTTGCGAACTTGTCGGACTATTCATGTTATCCAATATTAAAAAAAAAAAAAAACTTGGAAAACAAACTGGACTGTACAGGGATGACGGCCTTGCCGCTCTGAATGACAACCCCAGG
>CM065730.1:13877847-13882847 GCA_033310375.1 Conus canariensis | reverse complement strand
AGCGCACTGCATCAGCAGATAAGACGTCGGAAGACCAAGGCCAGGATTTAAACCACAGTGCCAAGGACATCCACGCTGTTGGTTCGGATGAGGAATTTGCACAGGCCCTCGATGCCAGGCGCCTGAAACTCAACCTGCCACGAGCAAACGAAACTGAAGATTGGGAGAAACTGGATGCAAAAATCGTCCAAAGACTCGATGCACTGATAGGGAAAAGCACCCTGGAACACAAACTAGCCACATATGGGACATTGTGTATGCCACATGTAGAGACGCCCATGGAGCAAAACTACCCAAAGAGAAAACACCTCCAAGGAAATCCAGACGCCAAGAAAAGATGGACAAGATCAGGGTCCAAAAGAAAAACCTCAAGATGCAAATGAAGACCGCACTGCCAGCTGAAAAACAAGGCTTGGAAAAACTGTGGAAAGACCTGAAAGAAAAACACAGTGCCCTCAGCAAAGCGGAATCTGCGAGGAAGAGGAAGAGCAAAAAGAAGAAGACACAAGAGCGCTTCTTCAGAGACCCCTTCCAGTTTGCCAGAACACTGTTTGAGCAGCCAAAATCTGGGACCCTAAGTGTGGACAAAGGAGTTCTTGAGCAGCATCTGAGGAAAACATACTCTGACCCACAGAGCAAAGCCACCACTCGACATTCAAGGTCTGGTGTGGCCAACCAACCCTGAGGAACAGTTCAATGGCAAGCCACAACGTTGGCGGAAATCAAGAAGGTGGTCGACAAAGCCAGAGCCAAATCATCACCAGGGCCAAACGGAATACCTTACCAGCTTTACAAGAAATGTCCCAAGGTGCTGGAGTGGCTCCACAGGCTGCTGCGATCGGCTTGGAGAAACCAGAAGATCAGCGGCCAGTGGATGACGGCAGATGGTGTGTACATCCCCAAAGAGCAAAACTCAAGTGACATCAGCCAGTTCAGGCCAATATCACTACTGAACGTCGAAGGGAAAATCTTCTTCTCTGTCATGGCAGCAAGGCTGACCAAGTACCTGATGGAAAACAAGTACTTGGATGTGTCAGTCCAGAAAGGTGGCATCCCAGGCGTGGCTGGCTGTGTAGAACACGCCACAATGATCTGGGACGCAATCCAAAAAGCAAAAACAGAAAAGAGAGACCTGGACGTAGTGTGGCTTGATCTGGCAAACGCATATGGATCTGTGCCCCATGAGATGATACAGTTGGCTCTTGAGATGTACCATGTGCCAAAGAACATCCGCGACATGCTCAAGAAGTACTTCAATGGCTTCTCAATGCGGTTCTCTACCAAGGAGTACACAACAGACTGGATCAACTTGGAAGTGGGTATTGCAATGGGCTGTGCAATTTCCCCAATACTGTTCGTGCTGGCAATGGAACTGATCTTGAAAGCAGCAACAAACAACGCGAGACAAACAGACCTTGGCGACGGATACAAGATGCCTCCTCTCAAGGCCTTCATGGATGACACTACAGTGATTTCATCCAGAGAAGACGAGACACGTCATGTGCTGGAGAGGCTGGACGACATAGTTGCCTCATCCAGAATGAAGTTCAAGCCAAAGAAATCACGGAGTCTCTCACTGAGGAAAGGAAAAGTGGCCGGATCTGTGGTCTTCAGTGTTGCCAACCAGGCCATTCCAACAGTCACAGAAGAACCAGTCAAGAGCCTTGGAAGATGGTATGATGATACGCTGAAAGACACACAAAGAGCAAAAGAAACCAAGCAGATGGCGGAGGAAGGCTTGGAGACCATTGACCAGTGTGGGCTCCCTGGCAAATACAAGGTCTGGTGTCTGCAGTTCATGCTGATACCAAAGCTCCTATGGCCTCTGATGATATACGACATCTGCACCAGCATAGTGGAGGCAATGGAAGCCAAAATCAACAAGTTCACAAGGAAATGGCTTGGTGTCCCACCCTGTCTGACTGACATAGCGCTGTACTGTCGCCAAGCAAAGCTGAAACTACCACTGAAATCCATCCTGGAGGAATACAAAGCAGGGAAGATCAGACTTCAAAGCATGCTGGAGGACTCAGGAGACAAGGTGGTAGAAGCAATCAAGCCCCAGCTGAAGACAGGCAGAAAATGGAAAGTTCAAGAGGCGATGGATTCTGCAAAAGAAAGTCTCAAGATCAGAGAAATAACAGGAAACACACAGACCAACAGACAAGGACTGGGGGTGACCAAAACAGAATGGTGGTCAAAGGCCAAAGGAAAAGCCAAAAGAGACATGATGATTCAGGAGATGAGAAAAGAAGAAGACCAAAAAAGACTCCAAAAAGCAGTCCAGCAGAGCCAGCAAGGGCAATGGACAACGTGGGAGAATGCACTCCAAAGAAGTCTCACTTGGAATGACATTTGGCACATGGCCCCTCTCAGGATCAGCTTCATTCTCAGATCTGCATATGACCTTCTGCCCTCAAATGCAAACCTGGTGAAGTGGGGGAAAACAGACGATCCTGCATGCCCCCTCTGCCATGAAAAACAAACAGTGGAGCATGTCCTAAGCTCATGTAAAGTAGCCCTGGCTCAAGGAAGGTACACATGGAGGCACAACCAAGTGCTCAAAGAGATTGTACAAGTAGTCTGGGCTAGTACCAACACCACAAAAGGGAAAATCAGGACTCCAAAAGCACCCGCAACATTCTTCACGGCAGGAGGCAGCAAATCATGGCCAAGAACAACAGTGCCACTCGAAACATGCAGGCAGAGTCTGCTGGACGGGGCAGATGACTGGGAGTGCACTGCAGACCTCCCAGAATGGAAGAGTCACCCAGAGATCATCAGCAAGAGTGGCATGAGACCAGACATAGTAGTCCACTCTAAGTCAACCAAGCAGCTGATCATGATCGAGCTCACTGTGCCATATGAGAACAGAATGGAGGCAGCTCAAATCTACAAGACTGAAAAGTATGCTGATCTGGCAAACAGCCTGAGGAGAGAAGGCTATCAGGTCAAAGTCCTCACTGCAGAAATTGGAGCTAGGGGGTTTGTAGGAACGTCTGCATACAGCCTCATGAAACAGCTCTCAGTTGCAGGGAAGGAAAAAACCAGAGCCCTGAAAGCAATGGCAGAAGCGGCAGAGAGGTGTTCAAGCTGGATCTGGTCAAGGAGGAACAAAAGTGAACTTCATAAGGCTTAATTTCCCTACAAATATCAGGTGTCCCTGTGGCTCAGTGGTTAAAGCGCGAGTCATTAAGTGGAAAATGAGCATGTCCAGAGGGTCATGGGTTCGAATCCCAGCCATGGCTCGTCCCAAGATGGGGAAAAAAAAAGGGGCAGCAGAGGGACATCCGGAGTCATGAACCGGGTGTGGCCCAACCCCCCTAGAGTGTCAGGAGATAAGGGCCGAAACACTTGCTTGAAGGGGGCTTCTCTTCTGAGGACTCTCTGCTGCCACGCTCTCCACGAGTTTCTTTTTACTGCACTCAAAATCTGAACAACAGTGGAGATTGATAATTATGGCAGATATATTTATGCTAGTCTAATCTTTTGCTGGCTGAGATCTCACACTTTCACTGAATGCCAGAGGGCAAGTGTGTGAACTCGACAAGCCAGACTCTCAGCTACTAAACTACAGACCAGAATCTCTTTATTCTAGAACCTGCGTCCCGATCTACCCTGGGCATGCCTGGTATTGAAGAAACACCACTGCCCAGCAATTGAGCAGCAGGTCCATAGAAGTCGAACAGTCACCAGCAACAAGAGAGAGATGAACTATCCTCTCTGACATCAGATAAGTTCTGATATTCTAAGTGAACTCCAACTCAGCTCATTCAGAACTTTCCCTCTCCTAATGATGAAACAATGTGGACCAAAACTCAGCCTGAACTGATTTCTGTGAAACAGATGCGAATGTTTCACCCTTGTATAAACAAGTAAAGTTGATGTGTGAAAGTGCACTTAACTTGTGTCAGTTCTTTGTTGTTCAATCAGTAATGAATGTTTGAACTTCTCTCTAATTCTGTCTCTCAGAGTTTCAAGTGCTTTTAAGAGTACACGTCTAAGGAAATTTATCCCTGAGCCACTATTGAGTATTTTAACAGCCCTGAGAAAAAAATAAACATTTCTTTCAATGACGAGTACTGGAAAATTGCTCCTTCCATCACTAGTAAGAGAGAGGGTGGAGATGAAATTTTAACGTAACTCTATTGGAGAAAATATTCCAAGTCCTTCCTCTACAGGACACACCAACCCA
Organism: Conus canariensis; assembly: GCA_033310375.1. Classification (NCBI taxonomy): domain Eukaryota; kingdom Metazoa; phylum Mollusca; class Gastropoda; order Neogastropoda; family Conidae; genus Conus; species Conus canariensis. The sequence continues at coordinate 13,878,652 of CM065730.1, read as the reverse complement.
CCCCCAACTCTTGTCACAGACGTAAGTGTATGAGGCTGACGGCAGAAAAACAAAAATGACATCAATTCATTAAAAAAAAAAAGAGAGAGATGCTTTGCCTTAAGCAATAAGCATCATTCGCAATATGCGTGTAATTTGAGTTTAAGCACATGTTTCGCTCCATCAGCGTAAGCAAAATATTTTGCTCCCCCACCCCCTTCGCTTTCCCCCAGCCTACCCATTCTCTCCCCGCCCACCGTACGATCTACCTCTCGATTCTGACCTAAAGCAAGAACAAACAGGTTAAAACAAACCCTTCATTGAATATACCCTCTCGCTCACCTTCTTCATATCCCCTCCCCCTTCCTTACTTTTGCCCGTCACACCCGCTTCCCTTCCCACCTTCATTTTTTACCCCAGACCCCGCCGCTTCTGTTGTATTCATCATTGGAGCTGCCACCACTGTCCCCCCTCCCCCCCCCTACTCCCCTTCCCCCCCCCTGCCTCCTCCATGTCCTCACAAACACTTACTCCCCCCTCCTGCTCCACCTCTCTTCACCTCTCCCTCCCCTTCTCATCCTCAGCTGACAGCCAAGGAAGCCCAGCCCCCCCCCCCCTTCCCCCCCCCCCCTCCCCCCGCCCGCATTCCCCGGGTTTCCTGAGCCAAACATGTCCCGACAAGTCGACTTACGATCCATAAACTCCACATCGCCCATCATGGATCCCTTTCCTCCCCTGAGTACCGAATTGCCCCGTTTGAAGACAGTACCAAGTGGGTACAACGTCATTTTTGTGACGTTAGCATGGCGTCAATCCAGAGCAAGCG
>CM065730.1:13870347-13875347 GCA_033310375.1 Conus canariensis | reverse complement strand
AATTCAATTCATCCAGAGAGACATCTGAAATGAAATGGAAAAATTATGGGAATACTTTCCTACTGGTGATTAGTGAGTTTCTTTCCACCGTGCATCGCACGCATGTTGAGAATATCATTCAAACGAAAGGAAAGATGACAGAAGAGGTAAACACGTATGAGAGACTACAGCGACGTTCAGTTACCTATTCTTATCAGTTTGTATTGCTGAATCACAAACATTCAGACCAGAAAGTGTTGAAGCATCTTCCCAGTGAAATGTATTCTTGACAGAGATTTAAAGCGTGCAAAGATTTTCCATTGAACATGTCAACTCTATAGATACAATTACAGCAAAAAGCAAGATCACAAAAAAGATCAAACTTGAATGGAACAATACTGCAAATTTAAGTATTCATTATCGAATGATATTCAAAATATGTAGACTATAAACTATTTAAGCTTTTCCTCAGTAATTGGTATCCTGGACAGAGATGTTTAGATTACGCGCAGAATGTTCCCACAAATTTAACTCTTGGTATTCAACCTTAATTTCTCTTTCTCAGTTTTCGTTTCTTTGCACTTTTGTTTTAAGTCACGCGAGCTACCTTTTAGTGTAATTGTTCAGATATCTGCTGACACTTTCAAAATACATACACTGAAGATGCGGCTTCATGCCAGAATTTTTTTCTTGTTCTATTTAATTAATTTTTGTATTGACATTGTGTCATATTACTGAAACAAAACAGCGTAATAACATCCTTTCTGAACCAGTGTTTTCTTGTCAAAGAATACATAGAAACTGAGGATAAAACATTGGCCAATATTGCGTAACAATACAATATCTAGAATACATAGAAACTGAGGATAAAACATTGGCCACTACTGCGTAACAATACAATATCTAAGTCCAGAATTCATCATCCTTTCGCAAGGAAAGAAAACAAAATAACAGTCCCTGTATATGAAAGAAAAATTTAGATTTTTGCGGAACGCCACCCCACTTGGCCTTCTTTTTAACGAAGACTCAGTAGCAGAAAAAAGCTATGACTTGTACAGGTAGTATTAAGAGTCAAGTGCTCTTTGCAATGCCAAGGAAAAGGACATATACTTAAGAAAAGACTTGTCAAAGGATTTTCGCATATTTTCTTTTAATCTGCAGACGTGTTTTAAGATTAACTTTCGGAGTTTTATGTCATTCGTTACAGACTAGACACTGTCCTAACATAACATCAAATGTATATCTGGTTACGTAATTATAGTGTTCAACATACCACTTTTGACTCTGAATGAATGGGCCGCTTGGTATAAAATGTGTCATCGACAGACACTAGAAATGCTAATATATTTGACTTTTTGGAATCGTTATCATTTCTTTCTTTTGTGAAATTCATGACTTACTTTTCCTTTCTTTTATTTTCTTTGTTTCCTTTTTCTTCTTTTTTTCTTTTTCTTTTTTTGTTTTGTTTTGTTTTTGTTCTTTAAACGAAGTCAGTCAACTTACTTTTTTTTTTAGATCTAGTTGCAAAGTGAGGTGACTGCAGGCGGAAATCTAAACAAATTTTAAATGTAAGTGATAATGCACCGCCAAAAAACGTAGACAGACGAATCACAAGACAAAACACTGCGCGTTTCGACCTGTTAAGTCTTCTTCAGGCACGATACAGAACGAGTAATCACTTAACTTCAACCAGTTCGGCGCAGGATAGGCGAATCTTTGATCCCTCCATCTTACTATCGTTTCCTCCCATACGTTATTCAGTTGCCTCCTCTTCTGATACCCCCCCCCCCCCTTTTTTTTTTTTTGTTGTTTGTTTTGTTCGTTACGGTAATAATACTATTTAAGTGTGAAAATCGTTATTTTGGCTTGATGTCTATCTAGAATCATTAGTACGTGGGACGGAACATATTTATTCATTCATGAGGGAAATTGCCCGTTTACGGGAATAAAATCATAATCAAGAACTTTTGAGTCGAATACGACACCGTAGAATGTGGCCTCCGGTCGCACAACGTTGCCCTAGTGATGAGTTCTGTGGGTTCCCTTCATCTGGTTGAAGAGATCGGCATGCGCAGTCATTGGGGGTGAAATGGTGCATTAACACTGGCTCGCTGTTCTGCCTGTCGCCTATGGTGCATTAACACTGGCTCGCTATTCTGCCTGTCGCCTTTCTTTATGTGATGTTTGTGGTCGTTCGTTTGTATTCTTGTTTACTTCGTGTTTGCAGATTGCTTAGTGTTTGTGTCAAGCATTGTTTTGTTTGTGCTTGCTTTCTTTTGACAATATGTGTGTTGAGATTTCGTTCGTTTGTATTCTTGTTTACCTCGTGTTTGCAGATTGCTTAGTGTTTGTGTAAAGCATTGTTTTGTTTGTGCTTGCTTTCTTTTGACATTATGTGTGTTAAGATTTCTGTTTGGGGTTTGGTTTGTATTTGTGTTGAGTGTTTGTTGTTGTTGTTGTTGTTCGTGCTTGTGTTTGTGTTGCATTGTGCTTTGCTTTACAGTGTCTCATAGATAGTATTCGTTTTTCTCGTGTTGTGTTTTGTCTGTACTGTATCTAGTGATTTGTTTGTGTTCGTGTTGGGTTCCGCTTGTGTTTGTGCTTGTGTTTGCAGTGGGTCTTGTTATATTTTGTGTCAGTTTTGTTTAAGTTGTGACTCTCTCTCTCTCTCTCTCTCTCTCTCTCTCTCTCTCTCCTACTCTCTCTCTCTCAATGAAATCTCTCTCTCTCTCCTACCCACATATTGATCAATACAAAACAAGTCTGCTTACTCTGGACCATATCTTATATCTGGAACCACACTCCCACCGAGTCTACAAAATACGAATACGTTAAAACATTTCAAGAAACATTTACGTAAACATTTTATGTCTCAAAATTCGATTATTCAATTAAAATCATTTCAGCCCATTCAGAAAGTTTTCTGTAAACCATTCTTTGAATACACCATCTAAACATGTAACCTACACCATTAAATCGCTCATCCCACTCCCACTCTGTCTACCATCCCTACTACCATTCTCTCTCCCCCCCCCCCCCCCCCCCCCCCCCCCCCCCCCCCCCTCTTCGCTTCGACCTCTCTCTCTGGGGTTTTGTTTGTTTGTATTCTGTCTCAGTACCCACCATGTCATTAGTAAGTTTATGAATAATCTGCTTATCAGTCTAGAATTAGATTACAGTGTTGCTATGTTGAATTGTCAGTATGAATTATGTCTTGAAATAATATATGGATGACAAGGACAGATTGCAAAAACTAGGCTTTGGCCTAAAATCTTCATCCATGCATATCAATCAATCAATCAATCAATCAATCAATCAAATCAGTGTGTGTGTGTGTGTGTGTGTGTGTGTGTGTGTGTGTGTGTGTGTGTGTGTGTGTGTTGCGTGCGTGCGTGCGTGCATGTGTTTTGTTTTGTTTGTGTTTGTATACAGATTTGCAATTTGTTTTTGTGTTCTCTTTGAGTGTGTGCTGCGTTCTTGTTTTGTTTTGTTTTCTTTTCTTTCTTTGATGTTTTAAGATTTTGTTTTGCGTCTTTTCATGTCTTGTCAGAATTCGTTCATTCATGACGGAAATTACCCATTTTCGGAAGAAAATTAAGATTGACATCTTTTGAATCGAATGTGAATCTGGAGATTGAGGGCTCTGTCGCACAACGTTGCCCTAGTGATGACTTCCTGTGGGTTCCCTTCATCTGGTTGAAGAGATCGGCATGCGCAGACATTGGAGTCAAATGGTGCACTTGTTTGCTTTGTGTTGCACATTGTTAAGTGTTTGTGTCATGCATTGTTTTGTTTGTGCCTGCTTTCTTTTGACATTGTGTTGTGTATTGCAGTTTCTGTTTGGGTTTTGGTTTGTGTTTGTGTTGATTGTTTTTCGTTTGTACTCTGTGTGTGCTGTGTTTTGTTTGTGCTGGCACTGTGCTTCTGTTTTAGAGTGTCTTATGTTTTGTATTTGTATTCGTTTTCTTTGTGTTGTGTTTTATCTGTATCTAGCGGTGTGTTTGTGTTTGTGTGGGTTTCGATCGTGTTTTTGCCATGTTTTTGTTTCTGTTTGTAATGTGTTTTACTTGTGATTGTGTTGCGTTTTGTGTGTGTTCGCAGTGGGTCTTGTTATGTTTTGAGTGATGTTTTGTTTGTGTTTGTGACTCTCTTTCTGTCTCTGTGCGTGATTGTTTTTCCTTTTGTTTGTGTTTGTATCTTTTTTTTTGCGTAGGTGTGTTAGTGTTCTGTTTGAGTTTCTGTTGCGTTTCATTTGTTTTTAGATTTTATTTTGTTTGTGTCATGTCTTGTTCCGTCCCCACCCTGTGTTCTGATGGCGTTTTCGCTGTGCCATTTAGTTTCCTGTATTATTTATCATATAAATCCCCCCTCCCTCTCGTTCTTATTGTGGTTTTTTGTGGTGTTAATTAAAAAGTTTTGAAGTGTATTTTACATCACTTCATATGTTTATCTCCGGTCCTCCCTCCCTCTATCCTTTTCCTCCCTGTACACCATCCATTTCTCTTCCTCCTCTCCCTCTTCCCTCTCTCTCTTTTTAGTTTTGATAATAATTGTATTCTAATGTGAAAATTACTGTGTTGATCAAATGTCTAATTTCTCTTGTACATGTGACAAGACACGAAACAGGCCAACAGAGTAAAGTCTCCTGATTGTTCGGAAGAGATGTTTGTTCTTCATCTGGACGACGAGGGAGGACAGAGGGAGCGGTGGGTGGGTGGGGAATGGAACCCGAGGTCACCAGCGTGGGCTGGAAATGAAAGGCTAGATGCTTTGAGACCTTTTTGGACAGATTTTGGTTTGTCTCTTTCTCTCCATACCACATTTGGTTTTGTTTTGTTTTGTTTGTTTGTTGTGCCTGTCCTGTCTTCTGTGCCCACTCATTCCACAGCTCGTCAACAGCCACAGCCCGGCCTGACCGCGCAGAGCCCCGGCACCGAAAATCCATAGGGAGCAGTCAATTTAAAGTCGACATGAGGCATCCCACCAGAGGAGACACTACCACTGCTGCCGAGTCGCTTCGG
>CM065730.1:13850347-13862847 GCA_033310375.1 Conus canariensis | reverse complement strand
TTCTCTCTCTCTCTCTCTCTCTCTCTCCTCTTCATCCTTCAGATAAACCCTTAACTCGGTTTTTTTGTCTTTTTTTTCGAACACTTTTCACAATCACAGCTCTTTTATAATTTGTTTATTTTCATGGACGTATAAACATACTTAAATGACAGCCCCATCCTGTGTCTGTCTGCCTGTTTGTCTATCTGTCTGTCTGTCTCTATGTCCGTCCGTCTGTCTGTCTGACTGTCTTTCTGTCTGTTTGTCTGTCTATCTGTCTGCCTGCCTGTTTGTTTCTCTTTCCGTCCATCTCTCTCTTTCTCCGTTTTAAATTTGCACTAGCTCTGTTGCACGTGTAGAACTAACATGTGCAAATGTGTTTTTACCCCTTTATTATGTCAGCAGTGAAACGGATAGAGCCAGAGGGGAAAAAAAAGCAGATTTTTTTTAGAAACATTTCTGCCGGGCAGAACAAACAAATAGGTGCCACACACGAGAATTTGAACCTTCCGTTCTGGGATATGATGCACAGATACCTGTTTCATCATCAAACAGTCTCGCTGTCGCTGTATTTCAGCTCTTCTTCACGGATCATCTGTTCTCGTCTTCGTCCAACCTCATCCCTTTGTATATTGAGAGAGAGAGAGAGAGAGAGAGAGAGAGAGAGAGAGAGAGAGAGAGAGAGAGAGAGAGAGAGAGAGAGAGAGAGAGAGAGAAAATACGACTATTTTATTGAATGTCACCAAAATACTGCATTATTACCGTGGGGACAGTCATCACATCAAATTTCAAAATAAACATTCTTTTGACAGCAGGCATTCCAAATCATCTCAAAGGTTACGAGGGGCTACGTTCCAAGCAACACCTCCCGCACAGGATGCGGGAGCACATAGACAAACAGGCAGACAGACACAGGATGGGGCTGTCATTTATGAACTGAGAGTTCAACTCCAAGCTACGTTACACTTCTTCGTCCTCTTCTTCTCCACTTAGCTAATCTCTGTTTCCTTTTTCTTGACCTCTCTCTCTCTCTCTGTCTCTGTGTCTGACGTGTCTGTCTGTCTGTCTGTCTGTCTGTCTGTCTCTCTCTCTCTCCTCTCTCTCTCTGCTCTCTCTCTCTCTCTCTCTCTCTCTCTCTCTCTCTCTCTCTCTCGTCAGCTGCTTCCGTCAGCTGCTTCCGTCAAAGTGACAGGCAGTGTCTTCCGTCCCAAGAGTACAAATCACTGTGTACAGGAAGACTGAGTGCTGAGGAGCCAGCACCGCTTAAAGGTGAGTTTTCAATGCCGGTTCAAAGTGCACGAAAAGGGAAAAACATATTTTCTTTCTGTCTGTCTTCTTTTTCCCGGGGCGCATGACAGGTAAGCTTCATTACATTTTATGCTCTTGAACAATTCGTTCCCATACATTGAAATCACACAGACAGACAGACAAAACAGACAGACAGATGCACACACACACACACACACACACACACACACACACACACACACACACACACACACACACACACACGCACTCATATGTAATGAAACTGTGTGTAGCAACGTGTTTCTAAGGGTTGGATTGTTATGCTTTCTTTATTCAGATAAGTTCATATAGTAAAACATAATGGAAGAAAACAACAACTAAAAAAAAGAAAAAAAAAAAAGAAAAAAAAGAAAAAGAAAACAATAAAACCAGAAAACAAAACAAATGGTAGAGAAAAAAAAAAACAGAGAGAGAGAGAGAGAGAGAGAGAGAGAGAGAGAGAGAGAGAGAGAGAGAGAGAGAGAGAGAGAGCACATGAGGCAAGCCGGGTGTAGGCCTATTCAATGAAAGTTTACATGTTTATGTTTTTTAAGGTCCTGTTCAATGTCCAATGGGACTGCTTTAGGCGATGTAAGTCATATGGAGCTGTAATCATATCGATATTAATATAATGTACAAGGTCGTTATCATTCATAATTCATTCTGGGTCTGCTAACAACGGCATATATGGATGCCGGATGCCACTTGGAAAGAAAATCGTTATATACAAACATTTTTCGAGCAATGTACTATTCAGATTTATACCTCTATATTAGCTTATTGAGAAATACTTGTAGACTGGGTGAATTATGTTCTGTTCTACACTGATATAGATAGTGTTTCGCAAGTAATACAATAAAATAGACTACATGGTCTATATGTATATTTTTGTCAAATCCAACTATGGCTAATGGTTCAGGTACCTGCAAATGAAATGCACACATACATTTTTCATTATTCAAATCCACCAGCGTTTCCCAAAAACGTTTTATGACCGTACAAAAACCAACATATATGTACAATACTGTTTTTAACCAAGGTGCAGAAAGAACATTATTTACTGTTCAATACACCCATTTTTTTTCAGCACCACATTAGTACCAAGACATCAGTGTATTATTCGTAACTGTAACCATTTCATTTTTACGTCAGGAATGTTGCTAAGATAAAGGAAACAGTTTTTCCAGTCATTTTCAACGTTCAGTTTTATATCCCGGTTCGTACAGCACTTCGGGTGTGTATGATTATCTAAAAAAATGTCATAATATAATCTTGGTCCTTTACAAACTGACGTCAACTTCTTGTAACAAATGTACATATTTAGACATGTATTAGTATTTTCAACTTTAATTTTTGTTGTTTTTTTGTGGTTTTTTTTTTATATATTCAATTATAGCTGCTTCAAAGCCAGAAAACGTGACAAAATTAATGTTTACGTCGTACTTTTGGTTAATTGTTCATAAGAAATAAACTGGCCATTGTCAAGCAAGAAATGAGCAATGCAATATATGCCCTTGTTGATCCATGCTTTTCCCAAAATAATCTTTTTCCCAACTTGTATTCTGTTAGTATAAACAACTTGTTCCGCAAGGAGTTCATGAGGATGTTTACAGTTAACTTTGTAGAAAAATTGTTTCTTCGCGGTAAATACCTCTGTCCAAAATACATTTGAATTACAGAAGGAAGAAAGTATTTCTGGTCCATATTTCTCAATATCGCTGTGACGGACCATTTTTGTCCGGTCCCAAATTGTGGGGACACTTCGGATAGACACGAGTGTACCTGTTCACCGGTTGACCCGTTTACCTGACAGCTTTACCTGCGTTTTGTGTCAGTCAGGTGAGCGAGGATTTCCCTTTAGTCCCTACAGAGTTGCCGGCACAGAAACATCTCCAGAGAGCCGAAGAGAGACTGAAGGTCTGCTGGTAGTCAGGTATGTTCAAAAGTTAAATGGAAGTTAGGGTTTGTGCCAATGAAGTTTTTTTTTTTCCTACAGATGATTGTGAATTATCCAGTTCTTAGTAAAGGCTTAAAATATTTAATTGTTCCCCTGATATATCTCGTTATTAACAAGATTTGACGAGACATAGGGTGACAGTAGGAAGTTGTGGTTAGTGAATGTGTGAGTCGAGAGGTGGATGAGAAGAATGGAGTGAGCAGATGGAAGAAAGAATATGTATACTTATATGTGATCGGGGAAAAAGTAATCTAGTTAAATCAATGTATTATATGCATACTTATATGTGATCGGGGAAAAAGTAATCTAGTTCAATCAATGTATTATATGCATACTTATATGTGATCGGGGAAAAAGTAATCTAGTTAAATCAATGTATTATTTTTAAAAGTGTTGTTTATCTTCTCCCTAAAGTATTATAATGATGCGAGTGTTGGTGAGCTCTAGAAGTGAGCAATGGGAATTGTTGCGCCTAAATTATTGAAAAATGTATTATGATTCCTGTTGCGGACACGTCTAGTGATGATAATGTGGAAAGATAAAAACATTCTTTTCTTGATTAAAAGGGACAAAAGGAAATCGTTCCTTTATATGTAATAATTGTATTCTTGGTACTTTGAAAAAGGTTACATGTGGAAATCCTTTTCGTCAAGGCAGTTACTTATGGTGTTCATCGAGGAATCTTTCCATTGTAATGCACCCACTGTATTGAAACTTAGTAGATTCTATTATGGGTATTTTCCACCAAATTCCAGTGAAATGTATTATGTGGAGTGACTGCTAGTGACAAACAAGAACGAGATATATATATATATATATATATATATATATATATATATATATATATATATAAATTTGTTAAAAAATATATTTAAAAATGAAGTGTTAAAATCTACAAGCTTGTTTCAAGCTTGTAGATTTTAACACTTCACATTTAAAAATATTTTTTAACAGATGTTGCTCCCCAAGGGGTTGAGCACCTTCAGATTTTTAAAGGACATTTTTATATTGTTCATAATATATATATATATATATATATATATATATATATATATATATATGAAGTAGGCAAGATAACCAAGGTAGCTATCAGTTCCCCAGGTGTCGGTGAAGCCCCTGTGTCCGACCTTGAGCTGACAACCAACCGGATGTGGGGTGCAGCCCGTGCCCAGCCGCTGTCTCCATTCAGAGGGATGTGGAGAGGCTGACCGAGTGGTCAGTAAACATCGTGTCTGTTAAAGCGCTTCAGAGTTCTCCGTCGGTACGACGACGTGTGTTTCTTCTATCGTGTGGGAGTCCCTTGAAGGACTCCACGAACTGCTTCCGTGAGCGGCTTCCGTACCGTGTGACTGTGTGACTTGGGCCGGACGCGACCAAAGGCATGAACTGTTTGTAGTAACACTGCTGTGGTTGCCAGCGAGGCCAGCGCCGAAGAAAAAGAATATATATTTGATATGACAGTATAGCACCTAGTGTTGTTGCGCGCCCTTAATGGGGGTGGCTGTGAATTTATTGATGTGTCTGCTTGTACTTATTATGTAACATGTATTTGTTACGTTTTTGATGTTTCAGGCAGCACAAAAAACAAACAACAACAACAACAAAAAAAGAAAAGAAAAGCAAGAAACTTAACTTGTTGCCTGGCTATCTATGTTCGTATGGTGTGGGTGTATGTAGGGAAAAGACGCATCCAAACTTCTTCAGGTGAGAGTCAGACAGCAAAACACGCACCGCACACCATCCGTAACAATCGCTTAAAAGTGGAAAGTTAGATGCTGTAATAGTTTTCCATTTGTGGTGTGTGATCTGAATTTTTTGCAGCCACGTCAATCTTAGTGAAGAAGCAAACGTTTTTAATTCTAGTAGTCCAAGACCACCGTTTTGGATACTTTTATGTGCAGTTTTTCTACTTATTTGTCGTGTGTGTGTGTGTGTGTGTGTGTGTGTGTGTGTGTGTGTGTGTGTGTGTGTGTGTGTGTGTGTTTATATTTCACACACATTTGTAACAGCAACTTTGTAAAGTCTCAAAAAAGTGTCTGGTGGGTTAGATAGTAATATCCACAAATGGATGAGTTTTGATAAAATAAATGATTTAAAGCTGTCACCCTACTCAAAGGAATTAGTTGTCTTCTCACCCAAATCTTTAACAAATGTTTCACATCCGCTAATGTTTCTGAATAATTAATATCTGCACAGTTTTGCAAATCGTTGATAAACCAGATTCCGAGAATTTTGAATTTTTGTGGGTTCCACGCCATACCTAAGTGGTCCATGTAGCAAACAGCAGATTTTTTACTGCTCCCCAACCAAACAGCGCTAGTCTCTCCAGGATTCATATATAATCCTGATATACGATCAAACATTTCCAGTACGTTTAGTCGTTTATAGGCTGAAGGTTATTCGAGAGAGCCAGGGGGATAGCTGAAGGGGGGAAAGTGACGAAATATATCTGTAACCTGGAAAAAAGACATTTTATAAGTAAGAGTATGGCTAGGTTGATTGATAACCATGGCAATCTTCTAAATGACTACACAGAGATTCTTTACGAGGTCCACGGATTTTATGAATCCATGTAAAAAAAAAAAATGGAGTTGACGACTGTGATTTAGATGAGCTCATTGAGAATATTGCACATTTAGACCGTGACGAAGCAAATAGTTTAGACGTCGAAATCACACTAGAGGGGACATTTATAGCATTAAAGAATATGAAAAACAACAAAAGTCCTGGCCCTGATGGCTTCACAACAGAACTTTTTAAGAGTTTTTGGAGCAGAATAGGTGTTTGTTTCTTGTCAAAGCCTTCAATGCAGGATTTCGAAGGGGAAAGCTTTCTTGTGTTCAAAGATAGGGAGTAACCGTATGCATACCAAAGGGAGATAAAACAAGACACTTCGTGAAGAATTGGAGACCAGTCTTGTTGTTAATTGTTGTAAATAAATAGGATCATCGTGTATAGCCAACCGTCTAAAAAATGTGTTAGCTGGTCTCATCAATGAGGATCAAACAGTTTTTATCAAGAATAGATACAAAAGGGATATTATTAGGCTCATTTACAACACAACTGCGAACTTAGAAGAACACAACTTACCAGGGCTTTTATCAAACATTGACTTAGAGAAAGCATTCAATTCAGGGAGCTCGGGTTTTATGTTTAAAGTATTATAAGTGTTTGGCTTTCAACAGGGCTTCTGCAAATGGGTTCTATAAAAATATTAACTCATGTGTCCTTGCTAATGGTCAAGTTTCTAGTTGGTTTGAGGCAGACAGCGTTTGCAGACAAGGTAACCCACTATCGCCATATTTATTTATATTAAGTGTTGAAATTCTAGCATTAATGATTCGGTAAAATGCAGACATACGTGGAATAGTTATAGATACAGCCAAACATAAACTTTCTAAATATGCAGACGATGCGGAATTTCTTTTAGCAGGTGACAAAAAATAATTTGAAACATGGATTGTTATTCTTCACAGTACACATACCTGCGTTGATGGTTTTTCGTTGTAAATCGAATAGAATATCAACAATTACTTTTTTCGTATGGAAAGAGTTGTCTGCAAACCAGCTTGTCTTCTTCATTTTTCATTCCTTCGTTTAGTAGCTTTTTGTCTTTCCTTCTTCTTCGTTTTCATGTTTCTCCTCTCTCTCTCTCTCTCTCTCTCTCTCTGTCTCTCTCTCTCTCTCTCTCTCTCTCTCTCTCTCTCTCTCTCTCTCTCTCTCTCTCTCTCTTCATTTGTCACTCTGTCATTCTTTTGCTTTTTCTCTTTCTTTCTTCTTCTTTGCCGTGTTTCGTCTTTTTTTAATTTTCATTGTTTCATTCTTTAGCTTTTGTCGCCTTCTTTCTTCATATTCACGTTTCTTCCCTGTCTTCCTCAAATTTCATTCCTTCATTCAGCAGCTTTTTGTCTTTCTTTCCCATTCTTTTTAATGTCCTCTCTCTCTCTCTCTCTCTCTCTCTCTCTCTCTCTCTCTCTCTCTCTCTCTCTCTCTCTTTCATTGTTTATTCTTTCATTCTTTTGCTTTTTCTTCCTTCTTCTTACATTCTTTCATTCTTTAGTTTTTGTCTCTTTCTTACTTCTTCTTTTCACGTTCTCCCCCCGCCCCCTCCTCGTTTCTTCTACCCATATTCGTTTTCTTCACTTTTTTTATTTTGCAACCCCCCCCCCCCTCCTCCTTTCCCCTTTTTGATCCGTCTCCGTCTCCCTGCCATGAAACTGCACAGCCGTACCGATACCCTCCCCCCCCCCCCCCCCGCCCCCTTCTCCAGCGCCCCCTCCATCTCCCACCTAAGGGCATCTGGCACCAAGCAAAAGGTTACACAAACGCCCGGATAGAGAGGATGCCGTGTTTAGACCCAGCCTGACAAGTCAGGAAGGTTTGGGGAGAGACCTGATAATCCCAGGGAGGTCAGGGAGGATAAGGTCAAAGGATTAACATTTCTCCCCGGCAGAGGCCGCAGGCAGAGAGGTGTACACCGATGTGATCTTTCCCGGGCTGTTTTCTCACTAAACTGAACGTAGGCCGCGGTTTGGGGGTGGGGTTGGGGGAGGAAGGAGGGTTGTTGGTTTGGAATGGGGTAGACTGGCATTCACTTTAACAACTGAAAGAAAAAGAATCAAAGAGAGAGAACACCAACGAATTCCTCGCGTAACTGGCCCCTGACGCATGGAATTTGAACTTTGAACTGAATTTTCGGAATTTGCCTTTGATACATGGAAGTTGAACTTTGAACTTAAACTTGAATTCAATCCTTTTCTTTTCTTTTTTGGGGTGGTGGTGGCGGCGGCGGCGGTGGTGGTGGTGGTTATGGAGGATTACAATTAAAGAAACTAGCCTTTAATATCATAAATATTTACCTGTGTGTGTCATATGGACATGAGCATTTCTTTGTGAATAAACACATTTGTTTGTGTATGTCAAATGTATAAAACACAAACTTTAAGGTGATCACTCTTTATACAAAGAAGGGAAAGAATTACACAACTGCCCGGTTTATAAGAACTTTTGTAATTTTCAACGGGAAATTGTTTTTAAAAACTGCGTACAAAGTTGGGTACAGACTATGATATAGATATCCTAATGAAACAAATCCAAGAAGATCGTGTTCTTGAACAAAAAAAATGTATTCTTCAACCATCAAGCAATGACTTTCAGACTTGATTTTTCTTTTACTTCAGTACATGTTCTTCTGCTGAGAGGGGAGAAAAGACAACGGGGAGGGAAAAGAGGGGGAAAAGTGGGGGTGGGGGGAAGAGAAGGAGTGGGGGCGATTAAGTAGTTCCGTCTTCAATGGAACATGGGAAAAAAAGATGAAATGGGGGGAAAAAATGATCATTGATGTTTCTGTCTTTGCCTTTAGGACATTGGGCAAACGATCGTGACAAATAATTTCATTAAAACAAAGGAATTAAGACTGTAATTTTGCAACGCGGAATTTGAGCAGAGAAGTGGTCGTCTCGTTACATTGTCATTACCAATTGTGCTGAATGTTGTTTATCCTGCCTGAAGAAGACCGTTTACATTGTGCTGAATGTTGTTTATCCTGCCTGAAGAAGACCGTTTACATTGTGCTGAATGTTGTTTATCCTGCCTGAAGAAGACCGTTTACATTGTGCTGAATGTTGTTTATCCTGCCTGAAGAAGACCGTTTACATTGTGCTGAAAGATTGTTATATATCCTGCCTGAAGAAGACCGTTTACATTGTGCTGAATGTTGTTTATCCTGCCTGAAGAAGACCGTTTTTCGATTTGATGCTAAGAAATGTTGATGTTGTTATCCTGCCTGAAGAAGACCGTTTACATTGTGCTGAATGTTGTTTATCCTGCCTGAAGAAAAGACATTGTGCTGAATGTTGTTTATCCTGCCTGAAGAAGACCGTTTACATTGTGCTGAATGTTGTTTATCCTGCCTGAAGAAGACCGTTTACATTGTGCTGAATGTTGTTTATCCTGCCTGAAGAAGACCGTTTACATTGTGCTGAATGTTGTTTATCCTGCCTGAAGAAGACCGTTTACATTGTGCTGAATGTTGTTTATCCTGCCTGAAGAAGACCGTTTACATTGTGCTGAATGTTGTTTATCCTGCCTGAAGAAGACATTGTGCTGAATGTTGTTTATCCTGCCTGAAGAAGACCGTTTACATTGTGCTGAATGTTGTTTATCCTGCCTGAAGAAGACCGTTTACATTGTGCTGAATGTTGTTTATCCTGCCTGAAGAAGACCGTTTACATTGTGCTGAATGTTGTTTATCCTGCCTGAAGAAGACCAATTGTGCTGAATGTTGTTTATCCTGCCTGAAGAAGACCGTTTACATTGTGCTGAATGTTGTTTATCCTGCCTGAAGAAGACCGATTGTGCTGAATGTTGTTTATCCTGCCTGAAGAACGACATTGTGCTGAATGTTGTTTATCCTGCCTGAAGAAGACATTGTGCTGAATGTTGTTTATCCTGCCTGAGAAGACTTATTGCTGATGTTGTTACCTGCCTGAAGAAGACATTGTGCTGAATGTTGTTTATCCTGCCTGAAGAACCGACATTGTGCTGAATGTTGTTTATCCTGCCTGAAGAAGACCGTTTACATTGTGCTGAATGTTGTTTATCCTGCCTGAAGAAAGACATTGTGCTGAATGTTGTTTATCCTGCCTGAAGAAGACCGTTTACATTGTGCTGAATGTGTTTTGGATTTATTTTATCCTGCCTGAAGAAGACCGTTTACATTGTGCTGAATTGTTTTGTTTATGTCCTGCCTGAAGAAGACCTAGAGGTTGAGTTTTGTCTTGTAATTTGTTTGTCCCTTTTGTTTGGCGGGCTTACTAATATTTTATTTAAATTGTGCTTCTGCAATTAAAACATTCTTAAATGACCGGATTATCGCTACTTTACAGCTTACTTCCATCCGGTTTTTGTACATGTGCGTGTCGAATATGCAATACAATACATTTAAAAAAAAAAAGAAGAAAAAAACGGTTTCCGTGTAGACTTTTCACTCATGTCACAGCAAAGCATTTGTTCATCTGCAGGACATGAGAAGACAATTTTGCAGTTCAGTTCCAGGACAAACTAAGCGATCGAAGCACTGAAAGATTTTCAGGAAGAGGTTAGAAAACGCTTAGAAGCAGACTCCACTCACCCGTCGTCTCGCCCTGAAGCCACATCTATCGTAAGAATCCAGTTTGTTTGTTTGTTGTAAGGGTAAGAATCCAGTTTGTTTGTTTGTTTGTTTGTTGTAAGGGTAAGAATCCAGTTTGTTTGTTTGTTTGTTGTAAGGGGGGACGAGAGAAGAGGAAGAGGAGGATCGGAACAGCTTACAAGGGTAGAAGAGGCGAATTGAGAGGACACCATCTCTTCGACATCAACACCAGCTCGTTGTTTCGTCTTCTTTTAATTTTGAACCGACTTGAATCATCGGACCGGAACGGACCGAACCGAACCTCAGGACAGTCCGAGCTGCACGCCACGCCTCTTCACGTGTCGCCCGTCATACTTCGACCCAACAAGGCGAGGCCTTTTTGTACTCCCAGTTCTTATAGAACAGGGAGTACTTTATTATGGGAACGAAGAAATGATGTGTGTGTGTGTGTGTGTGTGTGTGTGTGTGTGTGTGTGTGTGTGTGTGTGGTCAAAATGTGTTCCACTCGCTCCAGACAAAACTACTGGGCCGATCTTTCTGAAAATTTGTAGGTATGTTCATTATGGGTCACGGATGATGCCCGATGTTTTATTTTTCTTTATGGAATATCTGAGGAAGTACTTGGCCGGTTTTCTGAAAATTTGTAGATTATGTTCATTATGGGTCACGGATGATGCCCGATGTTTACCAGAATAGCCGTTACTAACGGCTATAACGGCCCAAAATGGTTTTTCCTCTTTACGGAATATCTCACGCGTATTCAAGATAAACTGGGAGTACGTTTATATGTTTTGCATCTTGTTTTTTCTTCACTAGCCCTTTTTTATTCACAAACACTTGAACGGAATCAGCGTCAACACCTTCACCAAGCTCAGCTTACCCCCGGACGCTGGGGTGACACAGGCCTCCCACCCTCTTTGAACTGAGGTCTTGCCAGGACCCCCTTGTGGCCACAGCCACCTTAGCAGCTATGGAACCGTTAGCAGTGTCTAACCCAAACGACATCAGACACGGCATTACAGGGCTGCCACAGCTATCTCCAGATACTAACTAATAGTCCAAACCACACGGCTAGGCTGACTACATTAGCGGACCACCATGTAAATGGCTGGTTCCCCAGGGTCCGACTAGCGTGCTGGGCTAATGCGTAGGTCAGACAACTGCTAAGTCGTAGCCATGACATGCTCTTTTTAAATTCTCTCATCTTAGTCATTAATTCAGTTATCCATCAGCTTTAAATCATGCATCGTGTAGTCTTGAAACTTTGCAGATGTGGTGTAGCGTATATGGACTAGTCCGTACGCAGTGAAACCACCTCGATGAAACAAAAACTAAAACTGGATCCGGAAGGGCTTAGGGTACATCAAAACAAACCCTTCACCTTGATCCCATATCTGAGGCTGAGGCGGGTCAACTCCGTTGCAAATGGTTTCCGTGTGGAAATGAACCCCACTAAAGACTCAAGCCCTCCTCAGCAAAGACAAGTACATCACAGGACCTCCTTGGCTGTCTGCCCGGCCTCCAGTTATTCTTCCAAACAAAGCTGTCCAGACCAGCCGTGGTGAAGTGCCTGTGCTTGGGGTGTGGCTACAGTCAGAGTGACGTTTCAAACTTACCCCTCAGTGTGATCCACCACGCTAAAGTTAAACTGTGCTTGGATTCCTAATGGTTCCCATGTTTGTGAGCATCAAGATTCCAAGCCTCATTTCTCGCAAATCGATCCTAAATAGTTCCCATCCCAAAGTTTGCGCGATTAATTTCTGCAAACTCTGTCCTCTGAGCTGTTGAGCAGAATTATGACCTTTACACTATGATCAGAGAAAGAACCGTTTGACCCTTGGACTAGATGATGATGACGACAGGCGATGGAATAGCACACTAACGGCCATAGACTGGCACCATTTGGGGACAGTTGAGAGCTGAAACCTGCTGCCATCACATCATTTAGAATAGAGTTGAAGAACAGCAATACTTTGTGTAAAGTTTCAAAGTGTCATTGCTCCACCTATGTAAACTTATTCATTGCCATGTAAAGCAGCGAAAAAAAGACAATGCTACCTGATACCTGATCTGTTTACCCGCATACTGTCCCAAGGATGCTATAGTCTCTAACATATCAGTAGCGGTGGTGGAGTTAAATGACCT
>CM065730.1:13840347-13845347 GCA_033310375.1 Conus canariensis | reverse complement strand
GTTTGTCTTATCACGAGAGTCTAACTCAAATAATGTTCTATATGTTTTTTTGCGGTAATCTTAACACCCATTCTTGTCAACTTTAACCAGTAGTGTATACACCCAACGGCAGAATTTATGTAAACAGGGTATCTATGTTTGTCTCCATACACAAGATCATTCGGTGTTTGCATTTGAACTCTCAAAAACATTTTAAGAGCAAAGAGATGTGCTTTTTCACAAAGGTGTGCAGAATTACTTAGCCCCCACAATTCAGCATCATACTAAACAATTGGTTGTATCTGCGCATCAAATAGCTTTAAATATACAGCAAGAGAATTGCATTTTAACTTACGTCATTTTCGCAATATACATGACAACGCATGCTTCGCTCTGCAGGCAAGGTTCTGACAGGAAGCAGTAAATCTTAACCGTGTCGAAAAATATTGCCTAAATATTTATAAACATTAACAACAGGCATAAGGATTTCATTGTAAGTCCAATGCTCACTAGCTGCTAAGTACCCACCTTTTCTAAATACAACTATATTACTTTTATTCATATTCACATTTAGGTGGGGTGCTGTTGCTGCCCTATGTAGACTATTTAGTTGCGTCTGTAGCCCAAATATTGTTTCCGACAGAAGAACTATGTCATCTGCCAAAAGTGATATAAATAGTTCAAAATAATCATGCGTAAATGTTGCACCATTCCTCCTAATTCTAGTCACTTCTATTGCTGATTCATTTATAAATAGTGCAATATAAATAAATACAAGTTCCATTAGCATTTCAAACTCTAAAGCCTGTGATTGACTGCCATGACCCTTGTCTCTCATACATGAACAATTCAGTTTGCAATATTATGCTTTTACTGTGACTATGACTGTGTGTGTGTGTGTGTGTGGTGTGTGTCGCGCGCGCGCGCGCGCGCGCGCGTGTGTGTGTGTGTGTGTGTGTGTGTGTGTGTGCGTGCGTGCGTGCGTGCGTGCGTGCGTGCGTGTGTGTGTGTGTGTGTGTGTGTGTGTGTGTGTGTGGTGCGGGTGGGTGAGTGGGTGGGTGGGTGTGTGTGTGTACGCATGTGTGTGTGTTTTAGGGTTTGGGCGTTGGTACGGGTGAGTTTGTGTTTTTATGTATTGTTTTTATAATCTATGTAATGTTTTATGTCTATGTTTATGTGGAAGATGATTTAATGTTTGAATGTTAATTTTAGTGTTATGTCGCGCGCGCGGTGGTGGTGTGTTAGTGTGTATGCGCGGGCTGTGGGTCGTGTGCGTGTGTCGTGTGTGCTGTGTTGTGTGTGTGTTGTGTGTGTGTGTGTGTGTGTGTGTGTGTGTGTGCATGTGTGTGTGTGTGTGCGCATGTGTGTGGGGGTGGGGGGTGTGAGTGTTGATGTATTTATAAATACATATACTAACACAGGTTTTTATGTAACGATTTATAATGTCTTTTTGTAACGTCTTTTGTACTTGTGAAATGATGTGGAGCAGAAGAAAAATTTCCGATGGACAATAAAATGATTGAATTGAATTGAAGTGAATTGAATGCAGAGAACAGCACCGGAATTGCAACATCCCCTTGTTTTACCCCTCGGGTAGGTACAGTTTATATAGTCTGTCAATTTTAAACCCGAGCGAATTCTAGCTCTGACTGTAGTGTACATGTTGTGAATACACCGAAAGAGTTTTGCCTTTAATAGCATTTTTTACCAGAATAGGCCACAGTAGGTTCCTTTCTATGGAGTCAAAAGCTTTCTCAAAGTCAATAAAAGCAACATAGAGTTTACAGTTAAAGTAAAACTTTTGTATTAAAGTTAATAATGTGTACATGTGATCCCCTTTTAAACCTCGCTTGATATTCCCCTGTGATATTATGCAGCTCAATCCATTCTTGAGTCCTATTCTTTACTACAGAACTGTAAAGTTTACTGCTTGTATCACATAATGATATCCCTCTATAATTACCGGGATAGTCTACATTACCTTTTTCAAAATAAAGGTAAAACAGTAGTTTATGTCCAGTTATCTGGGAATATTCCCTTATCAAACAAAGTGTTAAACAGTTCAACACAGAAGTCAATAACTCGATCACCAGCATTTTTCAGCAACTCGCCAACAATTTCATCCGGACCAGCGGATTTACAGTTCTTTAACTTTCTAAAGCCAATAACACTTCTTCTCCAGATATTGGGCGGTTCATGGAACCATCATCGTCATATTCATAAAAAATATCGTCAATGTTGTCGTTAGATACTAAAGTAAATTCATTTTCTAAATTTGTTTCAAGCCACTGCTTAAAGTGTTTATACCAATCATCGATTGTTATATTTTTATGTGGCTGCTTTCGTTTTGAAGAAGTTTTATGGACATTTTCCCCAAACTCCCTTTGATCATTTATAGAACCAAACAGTGACCCTAACAATTGCTAATGTGTGCCGATTTTCTTTAAATTTTAGCAAATTCTTATACTCTCTCCTAGCTATGCAGTAAGCATCAAGATCAGAACTTCCTTCGTTTGCCGAAATGTGTTTAGCAATCCTTTTGCTTTCGATTTATTTAGTTTGCATTCTTTGTCATACCAGTCATTTTGTTCGTCATTATTTTTCAAACAGAATTGTTTTTCCATGCAAGAAGAGTAAGTCTTAATACATGTAAAAAACATATTCAAGGTTTCATTGCAGTCCCGATCAATCATATCAACAGCACTGTCAAGAGATGACAATGCTTCCTCTGAATACATTGCATTGACGTACGTATGTTCAAAATAAGGATTCCACACAAACTTTTTAATAAGCTCACGTTCCATTCCAGCGGTCAAAGACAGAGGGTTTAGATTCGACAATTCAAAATGAAGCTCGACGGGTAAATGATCAGATTCCAATCATTCTGATACAAATAAACTGCAAGACAACAAGTGAAAATAATTCTCGAGATATCAGAGAATAGTCATTTACACTACACCCTGACTCTGATATATAAGTGTAATGCCCATGGAGGTCACCATTACATATTCCATTTAGTATGCATAATCCACATACCCAACAAATATTTTCCATAGTTGTAGATTATACTGTCGGAAGATTTTCTTCTCGAAAAATTGGAGCAACTGGTTAAATCAACACCATACTTATCATGCTTATAAACAATATCTCGAGAGACATTTGCAGTTCTACTGTTCAAATCTCCAGATAGAATCACATGCATTGTTCAAATCAAGCATACAATCAGTAAGGCATCCTTCAAGAGTTGAACGCCTTCTTCCTTGCGCTGAACTCTGAAGCGATCTGAAGCGATCAAAGCTAAGTGAATTTTCGTTATTTTATTCGTTTGTGTTTCACCTGAAGAAGACCTATGAGGTCGAAACGCGTTGTGTTTTGTCTTGTGACTCGTTTGTCCACGTTTCTCTGGGCGGTTCGCTAACATTTATTTAAGATTTGTTTAGATTTCCGCCTGCATTCGTCTCACTTTGTAACTAAAATTCCGTCAATCAAAAAGAAAACAGCATTTGAGCAATCTACCTGGAGTTCTCTGACATAGCGCACAAAATCATTCCTAATCAGACAGATTAACCCCCCTGAACGTCTGCCTTGTCTGGTAAAGTTAATAGCAGGTTTGCTAAACACACCTGTAAACACATTAAATTCAAGATTTTCTACAAAAGTCTCTACAAGACAGAGTAAGTCAAATTTGGACAAATAAGAAAGAGAATTCTTATTGTGAATCTTAGAAAGAATTCCTTTAATATTCCAGCGCAGGAACATGAAATATTTTTTAATGTGTATTATTTGTTTTATCTCCGTCATCATGCAAAATATAATTACTTTTGTTACAATTCTCGCTACGTCTTTCATGATCCGACACTGACTGCTCTCTCTCATTGGCATAAACAGGAATAAAAGCACTGTCAACGCTGCTACACTTTTTCTTTCGTAGCCACCCCCTATTGGTGTCCGCTGTAACACCACGTGCTTTCACTGAGATATCTTTGCTCTACATTAAAATCATCCCTAGTTCTCTGGTCAGCTGTGTCATTGTCATAAGACGTAAAACATGCCAAGTTTTCACTTTCACAACAATACCTCTCATTATGATCAGAAGAAACAAAATCTGAAAGCTGGTTATTCAATACATTTCCAACACTATTTACAAAAACAATCATACCCCGGCGCCACCACAGAACCCATGTTTACACTGTCAGAGACAGAATGTTCACTCACTGTGGCAGCGTCACTGTCACCATTGCACACTTCCTTCTCTGCACGGGATTTTTGCACACACCACACCGAAGATACCGGTGTTACTGTAGGACGTCCCCTCCCCCTGTATAGAGTTTTGTCCATCACTGTCGTCAAGGCCATACTTCTTCCCCTCGATAAGTAGATGGTCGAAGATCATGGCCACACGTTTTCCCTGACTCTTTAGTTTCTTTAAATGAGGGGTTAGTTTCCTCCTTACCTCTGACTCTAAGTGAAAAGTCCTCCCCTATAAACATTTGCGTCCCCTTAAGTTTATATCTTGCCTTCAAGATGCTAGCTTTGTCCTTGAAGAACGTACAGCAAACGATGACCGATGAGCTGTTCTTTGAATTCATGCGGTGGACTCGGTCGAAATGGATGTCTTCAGCAATATCCAGCTTGCCCACAAGCATGTCATGGACAAGGTTTTCACAGTCTTGCTGGGTTTCATTTTCCCTCCGGAAAAGTCCATGAAAAATCAAGTTGTTTCGTTTTGAACGGGCATATCATCAACCTTTTGCTCCAAGAAATCCATTTTCTTCTGTAGGCTGTCGTTGCTGGTGCGGTGACAATCATTTTCCCGTCGCAGATCCGTCACTTCCTGCTTCAAAGATCTCAACTCTCCACGAAGCGCAGCGAATCCATCACTCAAGTCTTTCAAGTCGCCTCTCATCCCATCACATTTCGTGTTTAGCGTCTGGAGCATGGACATCAGATCGAGATTCGAAGGATGTTGGGTGGTTGGTGTAGTTCCTGAAGAACTAGTTGGCGTGCGTCCTGAGGGCTTG
>CM065730.1:13825347-13837847 GCA_033310375.1 Conus canariensis | reverse complement strand
TCTCTCTCTCTCTCTCTCTCTCTCTCTCTCTCTCTCTCTCTCTCTCTCAATGAATGAATGGATTCTTTTATCAGAAGACCCATTGGCCCATTCTGATGGGGCCTCAATCACAATACAGTTACAAACAATAATCATATACAATGTAAATACATATCTATCAGTACAATGCAAATGTTAGATTGAATGTCTAGTTAATGACGACAGCACGTCTTGCAAAGGCTTTATAGAAGGATAATGACATGATTAGCATCGTTACAATGTTAGATAATGAAAATGAAAGGCACAGCTTGAACGTATATGGATTCGTGTAATATTGGGAGGGGGGGGGGGGTATTTTTTTCTTTAATCACCGTAAGCTGGACACAAAAGCACAATGTGGATTTCATCTTCTCTAGCAGATTCATATAGTGAACATAACAACTGTGACTCAGTTGTTCTTGTATATCTTAAAGAATGTGTCAATGTAGATGAAACCCCACATCAAAATTTTCTTAGGGTCATCTTTACAAACTTAAATATTCATAGACACATAGGACTCCCTTGAATAACTGCTTTTAAACATTCTATAACATCTAGATCTCTTACTTTTTTTTGCGTATAATTGTCCCATTCTTGCCACCTGCTAATCAATTATTCTCTGTCTAAATTATCTAATGAATGTTGAAACTGACTCTACACTCTGATTATCCCAAACATAAGATAACCCATACTTGTCTTTAACTGTATGGACATCTGTAACCCACATATGCTTCCACTTTTCATCAAGTGAACATAATATTTTGTATGCCTTGTATGGTAATCTATGTACCCCAATATAAGTCAGTTTAACCAAAATTTAATGCAACGTATATATGAGTTTAAGTATATAGGGTACCTACCCAGATCCCCATGCAAGAAATCAATCGATGTTCCTATATCTACACCCAAGAACTTTTTAGAGCCATATGCGTGCACTTTTTCTACTTCTAAAGCTGCCTCATCCACAGCCCATATTTCAGAGCAATACTGTATTATAGGCTGCACTTGGGTATCAATTAAGGTGAATTATTCTCAAGTTTTATACAACGTTCTCAGAATTGAGAGAAGAGAGAGAGAGAGAGAGAGAGAGAGAGAGAGAGAGAGAGAGAGAGAGAGAGAGAGAGAGAGAGAGAGAGGAGAGGAGTGGGGTGAGATGTTTGATGTGGCAAGTCACGTGTTCACACGGTGTATTCAATTTGTCGGTTATAAGTTGACGTTTATGATTTTTTTAAATCAAAATGGATATAATTATTAAACATAAAATATATATATAATATATATGTGTGTGTGTGTGTGTGTGTGTGTGTGTGTGTGTGCGTGCGTGCGTGCGTGCGTGCGTGCGTGCGTGCGTGCGTGCGTGCGTGCGTGGGGCGTGCGTGTGTGTGTGTGTGCGTGTGTGTGTGTGTGTGTGTGTGTGTTTCTTGATTTTTGTTTTTTTTAGTGTCTTTGTATTTTGCAGAATCGTTGGAAGCGAGTTCCAGACATATGGTCTAGAATAAGCTTGGCTTTTTTGCAGTAATTAATGCTTGGGTAGGGAAGAAAAAATTTATGCGAGCCCGAACAGCGGTTGAGTCTTGTGAAAAGGGCAGTTACATAACGTGACAACATATTTGTCGAAATTTTAAAAATACACGTTGCCTTGCTAAATTCAAGTCGCTTAGGAAGTATAATCGGTGCTTTTTTGTTTTCATGTATTGTTAAGATGCAGATGGAAGGAGTAACTTTGCTGCATGTTTATGGAGAGGTTTTAATCTTTTTCTGTGGACATCACTACCCTCTCCCATATTGTTGAAACGTAATTGATATATGACATTATATATGAATCTTAAATAAATGTTAACGAACCGCAAAAAAAAAAAAACGAAAAAAAAAAAAACGTGGACAAACGAATTACAAGACAAAACACGACGCGTTTCGACCTTTTAGGTCTTCTTCAGGCAAGATACAAAACAATTAGGACAACGAAAATGAACGAGCAATCACTTATCTTCAATCACTTCAGCGCCAGATAGTCGTTCATTCAACGCCTATCTTGCCGGTATCTGACCAGGAGTTACGATACGTTAGTGAGTTTCCTCCCTTTTGGAGATTGTCTCCCCCTTGGAGACTAAAAGCTTGCTGAAGACTCATTTTGAGAAGCATTTATTATTCCCCATTCACCCACTCAAGCACATACTGTTAGTTAGGCAGAATTATCTACCACTGCAGATATGAATGCTTATCTCCCCCTATTTCTTTTACCTATTTTTTTTAAATCTAAGACATAAGAGCAAGCTTTGTTTATAATTCTATATGTCATTGCAACACCAAGCTGCTCTGTAAACTGCTGGAATGGTGCTCGGTTACTCATCCTTGGAATTTATTAGTTCATTATAGTTCAGTCCCTTGCGGTTTCATTCCATGAACTGGCCCTCAGCATTTGTGTCTTAAGATGTTATCTTTTTTTACGTCTTCTGCTTTTCACAAGAAAATGTAGCTTATTTTGTTTGTTTCATAATTTTCTTTTGCTTCTTAGGTGGGACCTTTGGTCGTTTTTGAAAATTCAACAAACATACTAAGGTACTGCACACCAGCCTTTTTCTGGGATAGCATTCTGCTTAAAACGTGAAAGGCAAAGGAGTCTAGTTCCCTCCGAGGTCACTGAGGAGAAACAATCAGGTTTCGAAATGCCGGTATCTGACCAGAAGTTGTGATATGTTAGTGCGTTTTCTCCCTTTTGGAGTTTGTGTCCCCTTTGGAGACTAAAAGCTTGCTGAGGGCTCATTTTGAGAAGCATTTATTATTCCCCATTCACCCACTCAAGCACATACTGTTAGTCAGGCAGAATTATCTACCACTGCAGATATGAATGCTTATCTCCCCTATTTTTATAGTCCAATTCTTTAACCTAAGACCATAAGAGCAAGCTTTGTTTATAATTCTCTCTCTCTCTCTCTCTCTCTCTCTCTCTCTCTCCATATATATATATATATATATATATATATATAATAAAGAGAGAGAGAGAGAGGAGAGCGACAGAGACAGACACACGCGCGCGCGTACGCACGCGCGCGCGCGCGCACACACACACACACACACACACACACACACACACACACACACACAACAATTTCATAATAATAATATATATATATATATTTTGTTATATATCATCATATTATTTTTTCAAATCTACACACACTTTATATGTCCTTTTAGGTGGGTAGTCTTCATACCACCGTCCACATTTGTACCGCCACACACATGTACTTCTTTTTGTGCCATCATCTTTCGATGTTTTAAGCGTGATAATCCATTGACCTGTGTTCGTCATTATTGAGCTCCATCTTCTACCCATGCTTGTCGTTTTGCCGGCTAATGGACTTTTCTTTAAAACGTATTCTGTCGTTCGTATCATTTTGCGAAAACTGTCTTCTTCATTGATTTGATCTTAGTTTCCCCCTTCCGTCCCGCCTTCCCAAGTCTTCTTCATTGATTTGATCTTAGTTTCCCCCTTCCGTCCCGCCTGCCCAAAGTCCCATCCGGTACAAGTATTTGGTGTTAGTGAAACAAGATTAAACTCTCGCATCACAGATGCTGTATTAGCATTCCTGACTTCAAATTAGAAGAACGCGATGGTGATCAGCCCAACATACTGGCCTTGCTGTTTACACTCATCAGTTAATTGCCAACATTACCCGACGCAGAGCAGATCTTGGAACTAACATTGGTAAAGGTATATGGATTGAAATGATAAAAAGGAACTCCAAATCTCCGGCAGTATTGACCGGAAATTTATAAAGAAAACTCATCCTTCACATACGAATGATATGATAATGTGCAAATAGTGGATCAAATCTGTCACAAAAATTCAAATAGTCTGCTATCAGCAGATTTTAATATTAGACATGTTAAAGCAACAGCCAGCTTGGACAAGAACACTGTCACTAAATGCACTCCATCAAATAGTGCAAACCCAAACCAGAATAACTCATATAATCACAAACAACAGATCTGCAATATTTGAATTTCAGTGGTACGTTCTGGCGTTAGTGATCCAGTCCGGTCTTCTGCACGTGGTCCTTCAGGCTCCCAAAACCACCATCCAAAGGTCACACGACCATCCGATTCCGTTCTTTTAAACGTTTGGTGAAACAGTATGTCTCTTTGACTTGAGATTTTCCTCCATTTCACTTAACTTATAATTACTCTGACGTCAATGAAAACTGTCATTCTAGTACCGCACATTCCTTGCCATTATAAAGAAACACGCACTGTTACACTACAAAAAGAGTTAAGTATCCCCAGATGAGCCCGCGTTTAACACCAGAATCACTGCAAGAAATAATTCTTCAAGACAAACTCAAAGAAGCGAATCTATTTGACGATTACAAAAGGCAGAGAAACTTTGTTTCAAAGGAAGTTGAAAAAGTCAAAAAAGAGTATTTCAGTCAAATGATTATAGATGCAGAAATCACAGCGCCCATCTGGAGGGTAATAAATACTATTGTACTGAAAAAAAAGTATAGATTCACAAAATTCAACAGTAAACCTCACGCCGGACACATTTAATGTACACTTTTTTATCTTTATAAGACATCATTACTCGAACTTCACACACCGCTAGAGAATCTAGTGAATAATCATGTTGATCTTCCCTAACATCGTTAGGCAAACAAAAGCGATCCTGTAACACACTCATATTCCACTTCTTGCTATACGTGAAATAGGAACGCTCATAACGCAGTTAAGGAACAAGTCCATGGGTCCTGATAACAAACCCGCATTACTACTCATACTCACTCTACCTTACATTGTTGATCTCTTACATACATATATAATTTATCCATTAAAACTAATATCTTCCCTCAAGCGTTTAAAATGCCAAAATGGCCCCCCTTCCAAAACCCAATGATTCGTCGGATCCAAATGATTTCAGACCTGTATTCTTACTGTCAGTTCTATTATCAAAACCCCTCGAAGGGCACATACACGAGTATCTCTTTCACCCATTCCCATGTGGATTCAGATCGTATCATTCTGCCACACAGCAGTATCACGAATGTGTGACTCAAGGCTTTCAAATATGAACCAGTCACGAATGACATGGTTTTCTTATATATTTTTTTTCTTGACTTCAAAAAGGCTTTGATCTTGGTTTCAAAGTGAAGTGACTGCAGAGGGAAACAGACTCAACGTAAACAAGATTGACTGTGTCGCCAAGCGGAAGAACAAGTCACTAAACAAACACGACGTGTTTTGACCTCTCTCACCAGGCAAGATAAACCAATGAAAACAAAGGACAAACAGAGTCTCCTCACACTGGGCTAAACATGAACGTGGAATGTAAACGAGGCTGCTGGAAGTGGAGATCGAGACAGTGCGGGTTAATATGATAATGATAGTAATGATGATGATGACGATGAAATAAAGAGACTATTACCGATAGTACTAATAGTATCTATAATCACGGTAATATTATAATAAAAACAAAGATAATCATGGTATAACTATAGTGATAATGATGACAATACTAAAAGGAAGAGAGAAAGGAGAGGAGTTGGAGGATAGTTAAATGATTTGTTTATAGTAGCAATAGTAATAGTAATGATGATGATGACGACGACGACAACGACGACGACGACAACGATGGATCATGATGATGATGATGATGATGATGATGATGGTGGTGGTGGTGGTGGTGGTGGTGGTGGTGGTGGTAGTGGTGGTGATGATGATGTTTTTGTTGTATGATGATGATGGATGATCATGATCATGAAGAGGAGGAGGAGGAGGAGGAGGAGGAGGAGGAGGAGGAGGAGGATATAGATCGTGGGAAAGATAGAAAGACTGAGTTTCAGAAATGTAGAAATGATACTAATCTTGTTGACCATTCCGTTCTTAGAAAGAAAGTGTCTATCTATTTGAACCATTCCTCAACAGCCTCATAATTCCAATCATACTTAAATGACAGGACTCAGTAAGCACTGCTTAATGGCAAAACCTCATCTACAGACATTTGTCAGACGTGCGGTCCTAGAAGGGTCAGTGTTAACCCCCTCCAATTCTGCATCTTCATCAATGATGTACCATTATCCATACCAGATGAAACAGTCACAACGGATTTATTTGCAGTAAGAAAACAGTAATACTTATGTAAAGGCAACACGTCCAAAACAAAATAAAAACTAAACAAGAAACAAAAAACAGAAAAAAGAGGGGGGGGGGGGGAGGAAAGGGGGCGGAATATATATATATATGTGGTGTGTGTGTGTGTGTGTGTGTGTGTGTGTGTGTGTGTGTGTGTGTGTGTGTGTGTGTGTGTTTGTGGCGCGCGCGCGCAGGGCGCGAAGAGAGAGAGAGAGAGAGAGAGAGAGAGAGAGAGCGCACGCCAAGACGCACTTGTGCGTTTAGAGAGGAAACAAACATTCAGTAACCAAGCAGAAAGTCGACCACTGTTAAAACGACCAAATGAATACAATCCGAGACCAAGGGGTAGTCTGAACACCCTCGCCTCTGGCTGCTGCAGCTTCTGCTGTTACTGTGGTCGTCATGGACGCTGTAATAGGGTTACGCAGTTTGGGCCATTCCAATGCCAATGAGAATGAATGCCTAGGAGGCTGCAGACGATTCCAGAGATGCCCAGACAGAGACCATCTGGTGACCAGCAGAAATACAGACAACACTGCAGCCTTTGGTCTGCATGTTCCGTTACTGCCTCTGTAGAAAGGGGGTTGCAGGGAGGAAGGGTGGGCGGCGGGAAGAGGGCGGATGGGGGAGGGGTTGACAGATAGCTGAGGAGGTGGTGGTTGAGGAGGGGTTTATACGATGAAAGAGTGCGTCTCAGTGAAGGGAACGGGTGGTTGTTGTGGGATGGTGATGGTTAGGAGGGGGGGGGGGGGGAGGGGATAAATGAATATCTTGGTATTCACAATGTCTTGCTCTTCTCATTACAGTCACTGCTAATGCCTACTCTAAATTAACATGCAAAATATTCCGCTATATCTGAAGATGCGTTTGGCAATGTGATTTTTTGAGTCAAACAGCTGGTGTTTGTGTTGTTCTGTGTATGATTTAACAAAAAAAAAAACCTTTGTAATAGACAAAAAGCACTTCCTGCCTTAACTAGTTGGCAATCACTCGGCTCGAAAGTAATCTAGATATGACACACTTGAAAATCATCACCTCAGCGGTATCTGCAGAGAAGACACTACACTCCAGACAGGTCAAGCTTATCAGCGCCGGCTGCTGTGTGCGTAGACAGACTTGACTGACGGCTTGACAAACACGCACGCGCAGACCGCATTCCTGTACCTGTGGTGTCTGGCCTGACCAGTTTTCTAGAGCGTGGCAGGCCAGACCAAGAAGTATGCACCTTGAGCTATTGTCGTGCTTGTTCGCTGGACGTTCGAGAGACACGTCAGAACTGCACAAACAACGGAGAGAGAGAGAGAGAGAGAGAGAGAGAGAGAGAGAGAGAGAGAGAGAGAGAGAGAGAGAGAATAACAAATCAAGATTTCAGGAACGGTCTATTGTGCAATTTTTCTGTGCTCTCAAGACATGTTACTGTGTACAAATAGACATAAAACTGTTCGCATGCATGCTCACACATACACCCCGTTCACGTCTACGCACAAGGACATATTGTTATCCTTCTTAGATTTCTTCTGAACTAAGATGATGCACACAGAAGAAATAAGATGACGCACACGTGGTTTGTCTCAAAATATATACTTTCATATTTTCATTTGCTAGAAACTGTTTTAATAAAAAAAGGTTTTTCCGATTAGAAATCTCAGAACTTGCCAGGAAAAAAGTTAAGCTGCGCTCATATTAAACCATGTCTGTGAAGACAGTGTCAATCAAGACAGCAAGCTAGTACACGGAAAGTTCCCTTGGTAGCCATATCATCAGAAAGTAGTTAATGCACGTGAGCAAAAATTCCAAATGCTCTCTCTACCTATCACAGGACGTTTTTGTATTATTATCATTATGTGTGTGTGTGTGTGTGTGTGTGTGTGTGTGTGTGTGTGTGTGTGTGTGTGTGTGTGTGTGTGTGTGTGTGTGTGTGTGTGTGTGCATGCCTGAAGGAAACACAATGGCGGAACATGATAAAAAGATTTCCTTTTTGGACATCTAGGTACTTCATACAATACTTATCTGTATTGAAGATGAAGTCAATTTTAATTGTGAAAAGAAGCCAGAATAGAAAGTAGATTGTTTAAATTCATCTTTATGGTTTACCTTTGTTGCTTGTATTTACAAATACACCAATACATGGCTGAGCACAAAATTCGCCGCATTCTGTAAACGTGCTTGCCATTGGTAGCCAGAGCCATTGGAATTCACCCTGCACAGTCCAACCTGGCACACTCCACAAAACTCTATTTAGTTATGACCAAATTTACTTTGTCTTTACTATTAATTTTGATTTCAATATAATTATGATCACCATCCCTATTATTATTGATATTATTATAATTGTTATTATCATCATCATCATCATCATCATCATCATCATCATCATTGTCATTACTTTGTTTCTTTTTTTCCGCGTACGCAGGCTGATACTCCCTGTACAGACAGGCAAGGATTAATCCCATCTACCCAGCAGAGGGAGTGGAGTTTTGTGTGTATGACCGTTTTTTATATCGCCATTAAGGCAGCCATACTCCAGCTTCGGGGAAGGTGCATGCTATGTGTAACGTGTCATCCATACCAACGGCCAAACTGGCCTTCTCATCCAAAAGTTGGTGATGGGATTTTACGTGTATGCAAGATGCTATGCGTGCGTTCACACACGGAACCTCATTCGAAGGACGGGATATCAGTGTATGGGAAATGGAGTCAGAACCAATGTTAACTCCGAGGGGAAAAAAAAAACCCTATACCGAAACGATCCGGCGGAGATTCGAACCCGCAACCCCAAGATCACCAAGATTACTAGTCCGGCGCTCTACCACTGAGCTATTCTGGCCCCCATTATTAATATGATTTCAATTATTATTATCATTATCATTATTACTACCATTATTGTTATTACCCTATTGTCCTTCCCATCATTATCATTATTACTACCATTATTGTTATTACCTGTTGTCTTCCCATCATTATCATTATTACTACCATTATTGTTATTACCCTGTTGTCCTTCCCATCATTATCATTATTACTACCATTATTGTTATTACCCTATTGTCCTTCCCATCATTATCATTATTACTACCATTATTGTTATTACCCTGTTGTCCTTCCATCATTATCATTATTACTACCATTATTGTTATTACCCTATTGTCCTTCCATCATTATCATTATTACTACCATTATTGTTATTACCCTGTTGTCCTTCCCATCATTATCATTATTACTACCATTATTGTTATTACCCTGTTGTCCTTCCCATCATTATCATTATTACTACCATTATTGTTATTACCCTATTGTCCTTCCCATCATTATCATTATTACTACCATTATTGTTATTACCCTGTTGTCCTTCCCATCATTATCATTATTACTACCATTATTGTTATTACCCTATTGTCCTTCCCATCATTATCATTAT
Source organism: Conus canariensis (assembly GCA_033310375.1). Lineage (NCBI taxonomy): Eukaryota > Metazoa > Mollusca > Gastropoda > Neogastropoda > Conidae > Conus > Conus canariensis. Next base: position 13,828,282 of record CM065730.1, on the reverse strand, counting down.
TACTACCATTATTGTTATTACCCTATTGTCCTTCCCATCATTATCATTATTACTACCATTATTGTTATTACCCTATTGTCCTTCCCAGCAGCCTTCTTTTCATTTCACATCCATGTTGCGCCCAATTTAAGGAGACAAGTGATTGTTCTTTTTTCGTTTTTATTGTCGTGGATATGGTTTGTCTTGCCTGAAGAAGACCAAAGAGGTCGAAACGCGTCGTGTTTGTCTTGTAATTTTTTTTGTTGTTGTTTCCTTCGTTCGGCGTCATAGTAATTTTTCTTGCAAATTTGTTTAGATTTCCGCCTGCAGGGACCTCACATTGAAACCAAATTTGCTGCGTCTGGTTCTTACCAAAGCTGTCAGACTGGGTTCAGTGTGAAAGCAACCTAAACTGAACTGCGCAATACTCACAATACGTCAAAAGGAAAATGGCGTGGTAGTGTAGCACATGGCTCACCCGGCAGTCTGTGAAGCCAGCTGATTCCAGGTTTCTTGTTCCAGCCGAATTTTCTTCTTCGCCACTGTGATTAAGACCTTCAGCGGTCATGCGGGTGCTAGTCTTCTTTTTTTTCTTCTTTGGCGAGACAGTACATCCGGATCGTGTGCGTGCCGCGTGCGTTTAGCGCACGCAAAAGAACTAACTCAAAAACACTCGCCAATTTCTGCATCTAGATACACGAGCACAGCACACGAAGACAGAACAATGTAATAATTAAATGCTGGACTTTCAGTTTGTGCTCTCTTTGCCGACGGTATCGCAAGTTTCACAAAGAAAACATGTAATGACACAGAAGCAACACTTCCTCCACCATTGTCCAACATGATCTTCTACGGCATCAAACCTGGCCAGAGGGTGCAGAGCTGCAGATGCAGCTTTGGGGCAGCCGTCAAGACTTCGAGAAGACTGTGGGATTCATTGCAGTAACAGGATTGAAGATCTGACGAAACGGATAAAGTTGACCGCAAAAGTAGACAAAGAAGCGAAACAGTAAACAAAACAGTGTAGACGTATGGCATATATTATGTCACGTGACTGACAGAAGCATATAATACTTTAGGTGCAACCTTGAGATATTTTAGGGGTTTGACTTTCACAAACTGTATAATATTTAACGAGACCAAGGAAATCATACAATCAATAAAACCGATTGAAAAAAACGCTTCCATTTTAGACTGCGGATCATTTATTTATTGTTTTGCGAATGATTTTCAGTACTGCAGCAACTGGAAACACTGAAAACCTGCTTTTTAAACAGTCATGACCACCGTTTGTTTGGTTGCTTCGTTGGTTAGTTGATTGGTTGGTTGGTTTTTTGCTTTTATGTCTTTGCCAGGTCATTAATGTAATGCGGAGAAATTGTTAGACTGCACTTGTTTCCCCCCTCTACAGAATTGTTCAACATGTATATATATATATATATATATATATATATATATATATATATCGATAGATAGATAGACAGGTTCAGTTCTCCCAAGGGATATGGCACCGCTCCACAGCAAAAAGTTATCACACACACACGCACATACACACACATAACACACGCACACACGCACATACACACATCACACACATATGTAGATAAGCTACACACAAAAAGTTAAGGATCACTTTCACAAACATTCATAACTGTCAAAATAAGAAAGTCAATGCGTTGAAGTTTGGCCAACATTTAATTCCATTCTTTAGTGATAACGATACACAATTGCCTTCGATCTCGAGCAATCGTTTGGTGTGTACATTTGATTAAAGTGGGTACGTATCCAAATTTGATTTCCCAAAGTCACTGAAATCACAAGACAGGGCATACTGATGCTCCCAAAAGCTCAGTAATGCGTGTAACCACCATGGCTGTTCTGGCACTCGACGCAGCGAGTCCTCATCGAGTTGACCAGGTTGGTGAAGATCCTCTGTGGAAGCGCCTGCCACTCAGCCTGCAGCATCTGGTAGAGGTGTTGGGCATCCCTGGGAGGGGGGTGGCTCCTCACTTTGCGATCCAGCTCATCCCAGAGGTTCTCAATCGGGTTGAGATCGGGACTGCATGCTGGCCACTCCATTCTGTTGACTCCAGACTGCTGCAGGAAGTCGTTGACCACCCTTGCCCTGTGGGGGCGAGCATTGTCATCCTGGTAGACAGCCCTCGGTCCCATCTGCTGCAGTGTAGGCACAGCCAGCGGTCGAAGGATCTCATCCCGGTATCGGATGCCAGTCAGGTTACCCTGTACATGATACAAGGGTGTTCTGTGGTGAAGGCTGAAGGCCCCCCAGACCATTACAGAACCTCCACCAAAGGCCACCTTTTCTTGGACAGTGGCGTCAGTAAAGCGTTGCCCTGGGCGCCTCCAGACCCTCAGTCGGCCGTCGTTGTGGTGAAGGGTGAAGCGTGATTCATCACTGAACAGGTCCTGGGACCATTGCTGACGTGTCCACCTCACGTGACGTGCGCAGAAGGTGCGGCGTGCTGCCCTATGGGCTGGAGTTAAGCGTGGCCGTACTGCTGGGCGACGAGAACGGAGATTAAACCCATGTAGGCGGTTCCGTATGGTCTGCTGGCTGATGTTGATGTTAGTAGCCACCCTGAACTGCCTTTGAATTATGCTGGAAGAGGCTGTTCTTGTCTGCAGGGCTTGTCGTTCAATGAGACGATCGTCACGTGGGGTTGTCTTCTTCGGTCGACCAGATCTGCGTCTTTCATGGACAATCCCAGTGGCTGTGAAGCGTTGTATCAGTTGGACAATGACCGAGATGGACACATGAAGTCGCCTGGCCACTTCTCGCTTGGGAACACCATCTTGGAACCATGCAACAGCTCGTCCCCTATCCAACTCGCTTAATTTTCGTCGTGGAGGCATTGTCAGATCAGGCCTACTACAGGTGGAATGTCTTCTTATATAGCCAAGCGAGCGACAGCATCTCACACATAAACAGCAGTGC
>CM065730.1:13815347-13820347 GCA_033310375.1 Conus canariensis | reverse complement strand
AGTTTCACATTCTCACTACAACAGGTAAAAAGTACCTCACTGGCAGAGAAAAGAGAGAGAGAGAGAGAGAGAGAGAGAGAGAGAGAGAGAGAGAGAGAGAGAGAGAGAGAGCTGGCAAACCGATTGTATAATGAAAGCTGACACTAACTGGTTTTCACAGGCTCTGCAAAGTTTCTACTGGGGCTGTGTTGGGCGACATCATCATAGTTCCACTGGGGCTGTGTTGGGCGACATCATCATAGTTCCACTGGGGCTGTGTTGGGCGACATCATCATAGTTCCACTGGGGCTGTGTTGGGCGACATCATCATAGTTCCACTGGGGCTGTGTTGGGCGACATCATCATAGTTCCACTGGGGCTGTGTTGGGCGACATCATCATAGTTCCACTGGGGCTGTGTTGGGCGACATCATCATAGTTCCACTGGGGCTAGTGTGTGTAGCGACATCATAATAGTTCTACTGGGGCTGTGTTGGGCGACATCATCATAGTTCCAGCAGGCAATGACCATATCAATAATAACTTAATGTACAAGGTCAGCATGCATTCGTAATTTAGTCTGGGTCTGCGAACATCGGTTTATATGGGAGCCATCTAGACATAAAATCTTCAAACACACATTTTTTTAAAACAATAAATGTTCTCAGTATTTCAAGTACCTCGGGGCAATTGTCCCAGATGAGGGATCAAAACATGAAGTGCTCTCAAGAGTTGCGCAAACGACAGCAGCGCCAGCCAGACTAAGACCTATCTGTAATGACAGAAACATTACAATCAGTTACCAGATCAGACTGATGCGCTCCCTGGTCATTGCCATACTTCTCTATGCCTGTGAGACGTGGACTCTGACAGCTGAACTTGAGAGAAAGATCCATGCATTAGAGATGAGATGCTTCTGCATGATCCTTGGCATCTCATACAAAGACCATATTGCCAACTTCGAGGTCCAGACCAGAGTAAGGCAAACCATTGGACCATACGAAGACCTGTTGTCTACAGTGAAAAGAAGGAAAATGAATGGTGTGGTCATGTTTCAAGATCAACAGGACTTGCAAAAACCATTCTACCAGGAACAGTGCGAGAAGGCGGAAGGAGAGGAAGACAGAGAAAGAGATGGGGGGACAACATCGGTAAATGTACTGGCCTCACACTCAGCAACTGCCTAACAGCGTCCGAGAACCGGGAGTGGGGGAAGCTGGTTGCGAAGTCTTCTGTGGCGCCCCAACAGCTTTTAAGACTCCGGGATAGGTGATAGTTGATACGCGATATTTTCAGTATTATATCTATAGTTCTGCTTGGTGAGTAGTGTGGCTGGACCTGGCACATTTGTTGACTCCACTCACAGAAAGTCTCCCGTGACCTGGATGTGTCAAGTGGGAATTTAATCCAGTGCCTTTGGAGCGAGAGAAGATAGCTTGATGCTCTTGGCCAACAAGACTCCCCCTCATCGCCACCAAACTGATGAAAATTGGCCACTGCTTGGAAGATCGTCTGTGAAGTCGCTCTCTACCATGATTCACCGTCACTAACATGTGCAAAACGCTTTACTGCGCAATTGTGACGTCATGGATGATTTTGTCATTCATCATGAGTCAAAGAACTGACTGGTATGTCTTCTTCATCAATGAAAATCGACATGAACGTGACACAACAGAAAAGTATTCTAAAATAAAGTTTAATAATTAAATTTCTATTCACATCATGCTGTTTAGTCACGTGTACATAAATTTTGAGAGAGAGAGAGGAGAAGAGAGAGAGAAGGACGAAGTTTACTGCTATTAAGCTGTACAGCCCATTTAGCAAATCGGCGCGATTGACAAAACGCGACACGATCTCATTATCATGGAAACCAATGGCAATGGTGTGTGTGTGTGTGTGTGTGTGTGTGTGTGTGTGTGTGTGTGTGTTTCCATATTACGTGGCAAAGTTGTGAATGACATAGTGTCCCTGATATGTGTGCACAATCAGGTCAACGAAGGACTGTCACCCCAGGTAGAATTGGACTAGAGCGAGGAGAGCGTGCAACCGCCGTGGAGCACGTGCTTGAGACTCGGCGTGTTGTGTGTTGCTGGCACGTCTTCCTGTCCGCAGGTGGGCTAGTTTTACACGTTCCTCAGATGACATGTTCCTGTGTTCTTGCTTGATGTACCAGAACACATAGTCGTCTTCCGTATTCGGCGCGCAGGAATATTCTAAAACAATGTCATCCGACTCGCACAACAACACATCGACACCACCTGACTTACGAAGCACAAACCTTTCTAATCACTATGTTCCTGTGCTTATCTGGCAGACGTCTCTGTACCTGCCGATCTGTCAAAGTGGCGACATTGTCCTTCACAATTCCCGTGTCAAAGCCTGCCACTTTTCTTTCTATAATGTGTTCAAGGGCTGTGTTGCTGACAGAGTGCTGGAATTCCTGATGTATCTTGCCACAGTCAGACTAACCTGAATGCAAAAGTCCAAGACTGTCTTGAATATGCGAAGTATGAGACTCGCTGTCGATGTGTGTAGACATGACGTGTTGTTCAACAACATCCTGTGTAGTGATGTGTGTAGACATGACGTGTTGTTCAACAACATCCTGTGTAGTGCAGTGTGTTCCATGGTTTTCCCCTTCTGTGTCGAACAAGACCAGTTCATTCACTTCACAAGCATTATCTGCACAAACCTGTTCAAGCCGTCTGTTTTGCTGCTTGGCCCTTTCTTGGTCACGTTTCACCAGGCTGGGCGGTTTTATTCTATAATACTGAACTCGCGTTCCCCGGTTCAAGACAGGATCCGCCATTCTTCTTGTCAGAGAGAGAGAGAGAGAGAGAGAGAGAGAGAGAGAATGAGTTCCAGGCTAAATCTAGATTAACTGAATTCAAAGTGGTGCAGTGAACGTTTTGCGACAATAAAGACAATGGCTCACTTGATCTTTCTGCACATGCATTTCGGCTTGTTCCCCCATTGGCAACACACGCCGTTAGCCACATCACACTCGTCTCCAGCGATGACTATGTCTTTAACAGACAACCATCAGACCAAACTAAACCGGCCCTCGGGGGGGGGGGGGGGGGGGGGGGGGGGGCGGCGGCAGCTGCTGTGTGTATAAACAGACCTGATTGACAAGATGACGAGCGTGCACGCACCGACCGCATTCCTTCCTCTGTGGTGTCTGTGGTGTCTGATCTCTTTGTTAGAGAGTGACAGGCCAGACACAACAGCAGCAGCCAGAGGTAGGTTGACCGCTTGAACTGTGGGGGAGCTCGTTTGTTTGACCGACACGTCTAGCAGAGCAAAAACAACGGAGAGAGAGAGAGGGAGGGAGGGAGAGAGCTTCCATCGAATAGTGAGACATGTGAATAGTCTCTTACCGCAAACTTGTGTTTGTGTCTTTGATTTGTGACTTTCTGAAACTAAGAACAACATCAACAAGAAGCAGTAAAAAGAAAAAAAGAAAAACAAAACAACCACCCAAAAGAAAAAAGCAAGCAAGGAAGGAAACAAACAAAAACACCCGTTGCTTTCGAATGTTTTTAGACTTGTCTTTCTGAAACATAATTATACAAAGCATTGTGTGGATCGTCGAGACATTGATTGAGAATTGTTTGTAAGTTCGATATTAGTGAAAGAAATGATTCAATGAGGATTGTGGGTTGAAAAACAACAACAAAGAACTGTCCAACACTGACAAACAGTAATGGTTTTCCTTTGTACGCAACACTGACAAACAGTAATGGTTTTCCTTTGTACGCAACACTGACAAACAGTAATGGTTTTCCTTTGTACGCAACACTGACAAACAGTAATGGTTTCCCTTTGTACGCAACACTGACAAACAGTAATGGTTTTCCTTTGTACGCAGGGCAGGTAAGAGTGCGCGGTCTTGCAGGAAACATGCGCGCGCGCGCGGGGCGCGCACACACACACACACACACAACACACACACACACGCGCGCGCGCGCGCACACACACACACACACACACACACACACACACACGCGCGCGCGCGCGCACACACACCACACACACACACACACACACGTACACCACACACACACACACACACACACACACACACACACAAACAAAACACTATGACGAGAGTTGGGAATGGGTCGGTTTGTCGTCTTGGGGGAGGATTTGGAATGTGTTCTCTGTTAGAGTTGTGGTAAAATTTTACTTCACCCTCTCTTTTATTAGTTATGGAAAGGGCAACTTCCGGTACTAGCCATCGAAAGAAATTTTTTTCAGGACTGGTAAAATACTCTATAGTGGTTTAGGGACACGTTTCCTTAGGCTTGTACACTTAACAGTACTTGTAGCTCTGAGAGACAGAATTAGAGAGAAGTTCAAACATTCAATACTAATTGAACAACGAACAACTGACACAAGTTAAGTGCACTTTCACACATCAACTTTACTTGTTTATACAAGGGTGAAATATTCAAATCTATTTAACAAAAATCCATTCATGCTGAGTTTTGGTTAATACTGTTTCATCATTAAATAAGAGGGAAAGTTCTGGATGACTGAGTTGGAATCCACTCGGAATATCAGAACGTATCTGATGTTGGAGAGGATAATTGATCTCTCTCTCTCTTGTTGCTGGTGACTATTCCACTTCTATGGACCTGCTGCTCAATTGCTGGCCTGGAGTATTTCTTCACTACCAGGCATGCCCAGGGGAGATAGGGACCCAGGTTTCTAGAACAAATAGAACCTGGCCTATAGTTGAATAGCTGAGAGTCTGGCTTGTCGAGTTCACACAATTGCCTCTGGCTTTCAGTAAATGTGTGAGATCTCAGCCAACAAAGGATTTGACTAGCATAAAGATATCTGCAATTGTTACCAATCTCCACTTTTGTTCAGATTTTTTTGAGTGGAGTGTAACAAAGGGTAGGAGACACTAATACAATGCTAAACAATTTTAGATCTAGTTGCAAAGCGAGAGGACTGCAGGCGGAAATCTAAACAAATCTTAAATAAATGTTAGCGAACCGCCCAGAGAACGTG
>CM065730.1:13760347-13800347 GCA_033310375.1 Conus canariensis | reverse complement strand
ACAGATTACAATACAATCCTCTCACAAACTGCAATCCTCTCACAGACTATAATCCTCTCACAGATTACAATCCTTTCACAGACTGCAATCCTCTCACAAACCGCAATCCTCTCACAGACTACAATCTTCTCACAGATCACAATACAATCCTCTCACAAACTGCAATCCTCTCACACAGACTGCAATCCTCTCAGACTATAATCCTCTCACAGACTACAATTCTCTCACAGACAACGATCCTTTCACGCAGAGCAACTCACTCACGGAAGACAATCTACTCACAGACGACAATCCTCTTACAGATAACAGTTCACAATCTACAATTTGCAATCCTCTCGTGGACATCAACCAGCTCACGGACAACAATCCACAGCGCATTTAACACAGGCTCAGATTTTGCCCCCTATCATCACCGCAGGTGTTCGCACACGCCGAGCCTGGGATTTGCTCACAAATGGTGTTAACAGAAGTCTAGAGGGCAGGCTTGTCACGCAGTCCCCGACAAGAACTTACTTCCACAGCCCGACTGTCGATCTCAATGATCATCATGATTTGTTTTTAATCCAGATACTCGCTTGCGGATGTAGCCTACTATTATTTCCCTCAACCGCGCGAATGGCACGTCACACCAGTTCCAGGTACTGCGCCTTCAGCAACATTCCCCCGCACTGGAAGATACTGTTTATTACCGGTAAGCGAGACCAGAGGCACTGACCCGGTTCTGGTATGCATTCATTCGTCAGGTGTGAAAGGGCGCCTTGTTGTGTTTGGTTACAAAAAACATGTTTTTTGTTTTTTTGTTTTTTGTTTTGTTTTGTTTTGTTTTGTTTTGAAATAGTCTTTTCTTTGCGGTGGATTCTGAACTCAGTGCATTGATTACGTGACACACATTTGTGATCAATCGGCAAAAGTACCGAAATTAAACGCAAAATGCTCCATTTGGGACTTTTGTAAGGATACGGTGCTGGTGTAAGCGTAGGAGCCCCAAAGACGTTCTCTCAATTAGCTCAGATATGAAGCTATTGGCGTTATCAGTAGGGTTGCCTATGTTAGGTTACAACAGGGGAGGTCACCCAGAAGGGGCATTCCGCAGCAAATTACGCGCTTACACAGCGCAACGTTACGTTTGAAATGTTCTGCAGGAACCCTCGGGGAGGGAAAAAATGGCGGCGATTGTAGTTGGGTTCCGTTTTTCATGGTTGCAGGCGTTTTTCGAATTCCAATGTGGTATTACTTTAGCAACAGTTCAACCACTTTCTATATAATTCTTTTAAGATCCGTTTTGACCATGTGTTTCTTGGCATATGACAGAAACATCGCAATCAGTTCCAAGATCAGACTGATGCGCTCCCTGGTCATTGCCATATTTCTCTATGCCTGAGAGACGTGGGCTCTGACAGCTGAACTTGAGAGACGGATTCAGGCAATAGAGATGAGATGCTTCCGCAAGATCCTTGGCATCTCATACAAAGACCACATTACCAACTTGGAGGTCCAGACCAGAATAAGGCAAACCATTGGACTATACCTGTTATCCACAGTGAAAAGAAGGAAAATAAGATGGTACGGTCATGTGTCAAGATCAACAGACTTGCCAAAACAATTCTACAAGGAACAATGCGAGGAGCTAGAAGGAGAGAAAGACAGAGATAGAGATGGGAGGACAACATCAGTGCATTGGACTGGTCTCATACTCAGCAACTGCCTAAGAGCGTCTGAGAACCGGGAGGAGTGAAGGAAGCTGGTTGCGCAGCCTTCTGTGGCGCCCCAACGGTCTTCAAGTCTCCGGGACAGGTGATAGGTTTGATACGGCCGAAACGACTCAGCAGCAGTGCAGTGTCTCCGCTCGCAGGCGACCTCACGTCGACACGAACTATTGGCGCTGACATTGTAGCAGAACGAAACGGCGGTGTATAGGCGATGATTTTACACATTGGGAGACGTGTTTGGGGTTAATGCTACTGCTCTCTGATCCAGAACTCACCCGGGCTGTGGGGGCGCTACAGTGACTACTGTCCCAGTGTTTTCCATCTCTGACCATTGACGGTCAGTGCCTGGGTGGCTGCAAAACGCTACCTGGTGTCATGGCTAAAACTGTCCGCCCCTCCCAAGTTGTCCCACCCCCGGAGACCATGAGGTAGCCCATACTGTTTCATACCCCTCACACTCCCTCCCCTCGATGGTACCCCCTGCCACCTAAAGTGTTCCCAAGCCTGGCTGCGTGGCATGCCAAACTGACACCCCCCCCTCCCCCCTTACACCTGCACTGTTTCCCCACTCGATCGGATCCATTCCCTGTGAGAAGGAAAGATCACCGACACACTCAAGGTATGTTTTGTATTAAACAAATACAGTGATAGTCTTCAATCCGAAAACCACTCCCTCTTTCCTATCCAATGACCTGTGGATTGTCAGTGCCGGGGCACTGGCAGGTCTGTGGATATGGACAGGTGATCTCAATGAGCGGCGAGGGTGCCGTGCCATGGAAGTGGCACAGAAGATAGGACAGAAACACAAAACTCTATGAGAAAGGTTTTGAATCGGACATGGGTATCATATCCAAGGTGAAGATGCGTGCGAACTTGTGAGTGAACATCGAACGCCTGAACCTGGTCTACTGTCTCCAGGGCAACATGAAACGGCCTTCGAAACCGAGCACAACTTGGACATGAGTAAAGAAGTTAATATTTGCCAGTCACATAGTTGATCGGAAATCTCTGTAAGAGACATTATGGCAGGTCTGTAAGAACTAGCAAGGAAAGCAGATAATTTCCATTGTATCCTTCTGAATGAGGTTGAAGTGAACTTGACCCACACAAAGACTGTCGAAGTGAATGATGGTAGCATATCATGAATATAAAACTTATTATGATCTGAAAAACAATCATATTGATCGAATTGATAGTAACAATCCTGTTGTCAGGTATTCAATACTGTACTTCAACATCCGCGATTAGGCTTCCTTTTCGCATTATATATTTTGAAATGTATGGCTTTCGTTTGATTTCCCACATTGATGTGTATTCCTTGCCCCCCCCCCCCCCCCCCTCCACCCCCCCCCCCCCCCCCCCAACTCCCTTCATTATTGTGAATAGGCTTTGAAAGCTTCACTCAATAACTCATTCATACATTTATTCACTGTCTGTCTGTCTGTCCGTCTGTTTGTTTATGTGTGTGTATGTGTGTGTGTGTGTGTGTGTGTGTGTGTGTGTGTGTGTGTGTGTGTGTGTGTGTGTGTGTATGCTCGTGTGTATTCCTTGCCCCCCCTCCCCCTCCACCCCCCAACTCCCTTCATTATTGTGAATAGGCTTTGAAAGCTTCACTCAATAACTCGCGCGCGTGTGTGTGTGTTTGCCTGCCTGTCTGTCTGTCTGTCTGTCTGTCTGCCTGTCTGTGTCTGTGTCCGTGCTTGAGTGTGTGGAAAGCAAACAATCCACAAATTACAAGCAGGCACAAGGTGGTCCGTCTTTTTAGTCAGATTCTCACTTAGTATAGAAAGTCCGAACTCAGTACTGCCACATTGCTCCCTGAATTCACCCCCAGAGACCGCTCATTTGTATGGGTAGAGTAAAAAATAATTCCAAAAGTTGTGGTAAGTTAGGAGACGAACATTTCAAAACTGATCAGTAACACAACACGTCAGTCTGGTGGGAAATACCAAATTTCTACTTTCATTTTTGAAGAGCCGGAGTCAGTAGCCATTGCTGAAAGACATGAGCACAACTGTCAGTCTCCTAGAGAACCCAGCGACTCGAATTCTTGCGAGCACAGTGATCAACTTGGCATTCGTTGTCTCCATTCGACAGAAAAAAAGGTCAGAGAAGATATTTTAGCTTGTGGCGTCATTATGGGAAGTAGATGCCTCTCGCCAAATCCAGAGCTTTCAAAGACCCCTACTGGGATCTTTCGTTGGGGACTTTTGCAGACTATAGGACACCTAACATGTGTTGCAACGTGTGTCTCAAATATCATTTGACCTATTCTTTTATTGATAAGAGCATGTCCATTTTTGACAAACAGAAAACATTGGTGAAAACGTTACATGCAGATTTCCTATATTTACCGCTTTGGTGACATCTTCACAAAAGGGGGATGGCTGAAGATGTCTTATCAATATTTATCATGCTATAGTTTCAGTTTCAGATTTATCAAGGAGGTGTCACCACATCCGCTAAGTTTCGAGACCACACTGCCTATGATTTAAAGCGGATGGATAAATGTCTTAATGACTCAGATCAAAGAATTAAAGAAGTCTCATGGCTACGTCTTGCCAGATGTCTGACTTACGCATTGTCCCAACGCGCTGGTCAGACCATGGGTACCTATCTTACATACATTCGCTGTGTCATTATTATCATTGTGTGTGTGTATGGTGTGTGTGTGTGTGTGAGTGGCGGGGGGGGGGGGGGAGGGGGGAGCACTGGCCCATGTGTGAATGCCAGCGTATGCAGTGCGAGTGTGCAGGTGCATGTGTGTATGGTGTGGTGTGTGTCTGCAGGTATGTAAGTGCGCGCGCGCGCGCGCGCGCGCGGGTGTGTGTGTGTGTGTGTGTGTGTGTGTGTGTGTGTGTGTGTGTGTGTGTGTGTGTGTGTGTGTGTGTGCACGCGCTCACGTGTGTGCATTTGTGTTTGTGTGTGCAGGTGTGCATATGTATACGTATGTGTGATTTGTGGGCTTGTTTAAGTATCATGTCATAAGAAAATGGTTGCGCTAGCACCTGTAACTGCTGAGAAAATGCCAAAATTTACTTTGGACACACACACACACACACACACACACACACACACACACACACACACACACACACACACACACACACACACACACACACAAACAGGGTGATCACATAGACTTACACACTGTGTTCGGAAAGAATGAACGTAAGAGACTTTACGGATTAGTATTTGTGACACTTTACCTCAAAGCAATCACATATCACTGTCATTATCATTATTATTATCATTATCATCATTATTATTATATTATTATTTTGATGATTTTTATTATTATCATTATCCTCCTCCTCCTCATTATTATTATCATTATTTTTGTTATCATTATCATGTCATTATTATTACTGTTGTTATTATAATGACGGTGATGCTCATGGTTACAGTTATTATTGTTATTTTTTTTAAACAATTCCATAAGTAGTTAAATCCCCTTTCCCCCTTTTTTTGTTTTATACAAAACGGTAAACCATTTCCAAACAGACGCCGAGAGAATTGTAAGGGAGATGCTCACCCTATACAAAGACCTTTTTTTCTTCTTTGTTTGTTGTGTTGTTGTTGTTTTTAGTAAACGTTGTATTAGCTTACAGATGCTCTCAAAGCGTTTTGTTGTTAACAACACGATCAGTAGAAAATCTAGTTTTCCATGACAGTATTACACGACTAATAGTGGCCACTTAGAATCCATCTGAAACCAATTTGGTTTATCTGGCTTTGGAGTAACAGTGCCAGCGACTATTTTCGACTGATTCTCTGCCTTGGGAATAATCACATTAACTTCCTGCTTTATTTCATGTATGTATGTATGTATGTATGTATGTATGTATGTATGTATGGTATGTATGTATGTATGTATGCATGATGCATGCATGCATGCATGCATGCATGCATGTATGTATGTATGTATGTATGTATGTATGTATGTATTCATTTATTGATTGGTCTATTTATCTATTTACTTATTCATTTATCTACTTATTTAACTATACATTTGTCTATTTATTTACGTATGTATGTGTGTATTATGTATGTATTTATTTGTTTATTTATTCATTTTCAGTTGGCAAAGTTAGAAAACATCTTCGCTGCTTAACAAAATAACGCAGAATGTGATTTATATTCACAATCATTGCATCTTCATTGCATAGGGGGGAAAAAAGGAAAAAAACAACAACAAGAAGCTACTCTTGATGTGATTGTTGTCCACAATCCTTGCAAGCAAGTTCTGAAAGGACTCTAGGATCAACTGCGCAACTGAAACTGAAACTGAAAAACCTCGACAATCATGATCAAAGCGATCTAAAAATTTCGGTGCGAGAAATTATGATAAAGAAAACAAAAGAAAACGAAAAGAAAAGTAAAGAAAGAAAGATAGAAAGAAGAAAGAAAAAACGAGGAAAGAAAGAAAGGAAGAAAGAGAGAAAAAGAAGAAAAGTCAACACTGCACAAAAGAGAAAAGTATGCTTTCTCTTGTTAGACAAATATGAGAACGGCAGGGAAACTTTGTATGAATTCTTTCTTTACAGAGAGAGAGAGAGAGAGAGAGAGAGAGAGAGAGAGAGAGAGAGAGAGAGAATTCTTTCTTTACAGAGAGAGAGAGAGAGAGAGAGAGAGAGAGAGAGAGAGAGAGAGAGAGAGAGAGAGAGAACATAATGGACGAAAATCCATGCAAGCATTTTGAGGCCACAAGGGGATAATGACGAATAGAACGTAGTTGCATGAATGAGTGCTTTATATTTTTGTTTTGTCTGTTTGCTTGCTTGTTTGCTGTAAATGTATAGAAAAGATCTCCTTCCTGATGTTTCAGTCTGGTTGTTGTTCTTGTCTTACCGTTGACATTATCTTCGTCACTGTATATGTTGTCTGGCAGCTCTGATTTGTTGTTGTCGTTATTGTTATTGGTGGTGGTCTTCTTCTTCTTCTTGTTCTTGTTTCTTCTTCTTCTTCTTCTTCTTCTTCTTCTTCTTCTTCTTCTTCTCTCTCTCTCTCTCTCTCTCTCTCTCTCTCTCTCTCTCTCTCTCTCTCTCTCTCCTTCCTATTTCGTTCTCTTTTCTATATCATCATCATTATCATCATCATCATCATCATCATCATCATCATAGTCTTCTTCTTCTTCTTCTTCTTCTTCTTCTTCTTCTTCTTCTTCTTCTTCTTCTTCTGCTTCTTCTCTGCGGGTGAAGTTCCAGTTTAATATGGAATGTAATAGATGGAGGGAGACTGGAAGAGGAGAGGAGCAGGATGGGTGAATGAGGCTGGGGGTGGGGGTGATGGTAACAGAAAAAGTGGCAAAAGTGAAGGAGGAGCCGGGGAGGGGGGGGGGGCAGGAGGGGGGGGGGGGGAGGGGGAGAGAAAGAAAATGTGGAAGGAGAACGGTGGTGATGGCAATACGTCGACGTCCATCCAGCGCCATCGTTTGTCAAAGCGAAGAAGATTCTCAGCTTCTGTGGCTCTTTCGTCCGAGCAGGCTCTGCGGTCCTACCAGGCTCTGCGGTCCTAGCGGGCTCTGTGGTCCTAGCAGGCTCTGTTGTCCTAGCAGGCTCTGTGGTCCTAGCAGGCTCTGCGGTCCTAGCAGGCTCTGTTGTCCTAGCAGGCTCTGCGGTCCTAGCAGGCTCTGTTGTCCTAGCAGGCTCTGCGGTCCTAGCAGGCTCTGTGGTTCTAGCAGGCTCTGTGGTCCTAGCAGGCTCTGTTGTCCTAGCAGGCTCTGCGGTCCTAGCAGGCTCTGTTGTCCTAGCAGGCTCTGCGATCCTAGCAGGCTCTGTGGTCATAGCAGGCTCTGTGGTCCTAGCAGGCTCTGTTGTCCTAGCAGGCTCTGTGGTCCTAGCAGGCTCTGCGGTCCTAGCGGGCTCTGCGGTCCTAGCGGGCTCTGCGGTCCTAGCAGGCTCTGCGGTCCTAGCAGGCTCTGTGGTCCTAGCAGGCTCTGCGGTCCTAGCGGGCTCTGTGGTCCTAGCGGGCTCTGTGGTCCTAGCAGGCTCTGTGGTCCTAGCAGGCTCTGCGGTCCTAGCAGGCTCTGCGGTCCTAGCAGGCTCTGTGGTCAGGTTATAGCAGCCTCTGCGGTCATAGCAGGCTCTGTGGTCCTAGCAGGCTCTGTGGTCAGGTCATAGCAGCCTCTGTGGTCCTAGCAGCCTCTGTGGTCCTAGCATCCTCTGTGGTCATAGCAGGCTCTATGGTCAGGTCATAGCAGGCTCTATCGTCAGGTCATAGCAGGCTCTGTGGTCATAGCAGGCTCTGTGGTCATAGCAGAATCTGTGGTCTAACAGGCTCTGTGGTCGTAGCAGGCTCTGTTGTCAGGTCATAGAAGGCTCTGTGGTCTTAGCAGGCTCTGTGGTCAGGTCATAGCAGGCTCTGTGGTCTTAGCAGGCTCTGTGGTCAGGTCATAGCAGGCTCTGTGGTCATAGCAGGATCGGTGGTCAGGTCATAGCAGGCTCTGTGGTCATAGCAGGCTCTGTGGTCTTAGCAGGCTCTGTGGTCAGGTCACAGCAGGCTCTGTGGTCTGGTCATAGCAGGCTCTGTGGTCATAGCAGGCTCTGTGGTCATAGCAGGCTCAGTGGTCAGGTCATAGCAGGCTCTGTGGTCAGGTCATAGCAGGCTCTGTGGTCAGGTCATAGCAGGCTCTGTGGTCAGGTCATAGCAGGCTCTGTGGTCATAGCAGGCTGTGTGGTCAGGTCATAGCAGGCTGTGTGGTCAGGTCATAGCAGGCTCTGTGGTCTGGTCATAGCAGGCTCTGTGGTCATTGCAGGCTCTGTGGTCATAGCAGGCTCTGTGGTCATAGCAGGTTCTGTGGTCAGGTCATAGCAGGCTCTGTGGTCTGGTCATAGCAGGCTCTGTGGTCATAGCAGGCTCTGTGGTCAGGTCATAGCAGGCTCTGTGGTCAGGTCATAGCAGGCTCTGTGGTCAGGTCATAGCAGGCTCTGTGGTCATAACAGGCTCTGTGGTCAGGTCATAGCAGGCTCTGTGGTCTGGTCATAGCAGGCTCTGTGGTCAGGTCATAGCAGGCTCTGTGGTCTGGTCATAGCAGGCTCTGTGGTCTTAGCAGGCTCTGTGATCTTAGCAGAATTTGTGGTCATAACAGCCTCTGTGATCACAGCAGGTTCTGTGGTCATAGCATGTTCTGTGGTCATAGCAGGTTCTGTGGTCATAGCATGTTCTGTGGTCAAAGCATGTTCTGTGGTCATAGCATGTTCTGTGGTCATAGCATGTTCTGTGGTCAAAGCAGGTTCTGTGGTCATAGCATGTTCTGTGGTCACAGCAGGTTCTGTGGTCATAGCATGTTCTGTGGTCAAAGCATGTTCTGTGGTCATAGCATGTTCTGTGGTCACAGCAGGTTCTGTGGTCATAGCATGTTCTGTGGTCACAGCATGTTCTGTGGTCATAGCATGTTCTGTGGTCATAGCATGTTCTGTGGTCACAGCAGGTTCTGTGGTCATAGCATGGTCTGTGGTCATAGCATGTCTGTGGTCATAGCATGTCTGTGGTCATAGCATGTTCTGTGGTCACAGCATGTTCTGTGGTCAAAGCAGGCGACCGTCCTCACTCTTCTCACCCCTACACCCTCACCGCTCTCTGCAGATCGCACCCCCCACATCCCACCTCTATCCTCGCGGGTCGCATGTGGTGGAGAGCGGGGGTGGGGAGTGGAGATGGTTCTGACAGGCCCTGCACTGGCAGGATGTGGGCCACTGGTGCAGCGCACCGCTCTACCCTCATAAAATGCCGCCGCCACTTGCCAGCAGAAATGGAAAGGACTCAGCGCCCCTCCTCTCCCTCCCTCCCTCCACAAATCCTCTCTCCCAGCTCCACCCCCTCCTCTTCCTTTCCTCCATCCATTCGCATCCCCTCCCCTCCCTCCCCCTTCGCCTCTCCATCCGGCTTTATTTTCACCCCCCCCCCCCCTCACACAGCTTCACTCTCTCATCCTTCTAGTCCCTTCCCATCCCATTCTTCTCTTCTCAGTCACTCTCAGCTTGTCATTTGTCTCCTCTTTCGTTTTCTCTTTGCCTATGTCACTTCCCACTTGTTGTTCGCTGCAGTGCAACGTCGACAAATGACCAGTCAAAACAAAAGACAGTTCCCCCTTTTCATTAACAACTTAACGCTTTACACTATGCACATATAAGTCCTGTCTATTTTGTTCACAAAATCAATCAGACATATTTTTTCAAAATTACATCAACAGGTCCTCACGGACTATAAAAAAAACTGTTTTCTTTCAAAATTGCATCCATAGTGCCACGCACAAAGATCATTGTTTCCGTAAACAAGGTTTCCTGTCTTCACAGACCTATAATATTTCTTTCCCAATTTCTTATCTCTGCGACCTATGGTCAACATCTAAAACAAATCATAAACTGTGACTGTGCCCCTCTCAACAACAAAAAATACAGCTGTATTCTATCCGGGGAGAAAGGTCGTGAAAAAAGAAGAAAAATACATTCATCATCATATTATTCTTTGTGTAAAGAATATTCCTCCTCCTTTTTTTTAACTTTTCACCATCTTCATTATGGCTTACCTGACGGTTTCTCTTTATGGCCAGTCTTGACCCTCAATTTCAATGAAAAAGAAAAACAAAAAAACCTATGAGGCATGCATTCTCGCGGGCTCTCGCTCTCTACGGCGCCGTGGACTGGTCTTCTTTCTCTCTCCTTAAACTACCCATCCTACAGGTAACACATCTCCCTGAGCTCTACCCATCCTACAGGTAGCACATCTCCCTGAGCTCTACCCATCCTACAGGTAGCACATCTCCCTGAGCTCTACCCATCCTACAGGTAACACATCTCCCTGAGCTCTACCCATCCTACAGGTAACACATCTCCCTGAGCTCTACCCATCCTACAGGTAACACATCTCCCTGAGCTCTACCCATCCTACAGGTAGCACATCTCCCTGAGCTCTACCCATCCTACAGGTAACACATCTCCCTGAGCTCTACCCATCCTACAGGTAACACATCTCCCTGAGCTCTACCCATCCTACAGGTAACACATCTCCCTGAGCTCTACCCATCCTACAGGTAACATCTCCCTGAGCTCTACCCATCCTACAGGTAACACATCTCCCTGACCTCTACCCATCCTACAGGTAACACATCTCCCTGAGCTCTACCCATCCTACAGGTAACACATCTCCCTGAGCTCTACCCATCCTACAGGTAACACATCTCCCTGAGCTCTCTGTTCACTGCTCAGCATGCATGCTGAACGGGTTTTTTTCCTGAACAGGTGAGCGTAGGCACAAGGCTATAATCCTTCTGTTTCTTTCGAGAGCCTGCACAAGCGATACACGTTTTCCGTGGACACACTCCAATAACAAATGAATATATGAAACCACCAGGAACTTCGGCACAATTTCTGACGATCAGGAGGGCTGGAAGGGGGGGGGGGGAGCGGTAAGGGGAAGGGAAGGGGAGGGCGTGGGGAGGGAAGGGAAGTACTAAACGTTCTGAGAAGTCGGTGTGCATAGCATATACTGGGGATGGAGAAGATGGGAGCGGGGGCGGGGACGGGGGGAGCGGCTTATTTTACATGTTACATGAAGCATGTATGTCTCTAAATGTACGGATTGAGTGTGAGTGTTCAAACATTATGCACAGGTTGAGTAAATCCCCACATTCAGTCAGTCCATACACTCTTTTTTGCCGCCGCCCCCCCCCCCCCCCCCCCCGTCCCCCTTGCCCCCCTCTGTCTGTCTGTTTGGGTTTAAAGGTGGAGCGAAAAAGAGAGGTATGCTGATGTGTGTGTGTGTGTGTGTGGTGTGTGTGTGTGTGGTGTGTGTGTGTGTGATGAGAGAGAGAGAGAGAGAGAGAGAGAGAGAGAGAGCTCAGTTTAGAGTCTCATTTAAAGGACTTGAAATGCTTGGTGTCTGTCTGCAGAGACATGGACTCTGAAGAAAAACATGTTCTCCAACATGGCCGTGTCCACCATGAAACTGAACCCTGGAATATTGGATCAAGGGAACACTGCTGTGTCTACACGACCTGCCAACCCCACACCCACCATCCCCAAACTATCCCTACACTCTCTCTGCCCCCCCCCCTCCCCCCCCCCCCCCCCCCCCCCCCACACACACACACACAGCACACCGCCATCCGTACCATACATTTTACAGTGAAAATGGTTGGTACTTTTCGCTGCAATGTGGACTTGCTGCGGTGCACATTCCCACCCTCTATCCCCATTCTCCTTTCCGTTTCATCCTGCCTGCGATCCTCACTGCCCCTACCCATGCTTGTCCCCGCTCGTCAACATCCGGGTCACGTGCCGCAAGGGATAGCCATAATGATTAGTTTCGTACCCGTGCAGACACCCCTCTCTGACTTCTCGTCCCCTGACCAATTTTACTTCAGTCTCTCTCCCCCCCCCCCCTTCTCTCTCTCCCCCCCCCCCCTCCCCGCCAGGTCCCCCTTCCTCTCCAGCCTCGCGCTGCACCACGCCACGCCGCTGTCCTACCATTAGTCGTGAGGCAGACGGAGGAGACGAAGGAGGAGGAGGAGGAGGAGGGGGGGGGAGCACACACCCCCTTACATATTGTCAAACATGTCGCAAGACCTCATGACTGGCGAGGTCCTGAGAGGTAGGGATCAAGACATGTTTTGTTGCAATGTTCGCGACATGCAGAGGGTGATTCCACAACGATTCTTCGCACTTAAATTGTTACGAACCCACTACAATTGTAAGATTTTCTTTTACATTTGTGGGCAGAGTTGAATTATGCATGTATGCTCCTTCCTTCACATTCTCTCATGTCATTCTCTCTCTTTCATGAACAACAACAACAACAACGACGATGACAACAACAACAAAACCTGACAAAAAAAAAGTTAAGGAAAGAACAAATAAACAAAAAAAAGCTTCTGCAAAGTAAAGCCAAATGCAAAAGTCTGTAGACAAATTGACTGGCTCTGGAAGTAACTCACAATAACTGCCTGATGCATGATGCAACAAACTTGGCCACGATGCCTCCAACCTCACCCCCACCCCGTCACCGTGATGTCGCCAATACGGCAAAACTGGGGCTTTCAACACATCAGTCTCGCCACATCCCGACAAATCTTGGGATTGTGATAGTTTGTGTTAGAACATCCACCGTCCCACTGTACGCGCAAGCTTCTTTACTCTCCTATCCTTGAAATATCTCGGCTTTTTTTTTTTTTTTTTTTTTTTAAGGAAGAGGGGTGGGTAGAAGAGACGGAGAAAGAGGGTGGGGAGGCGGCGGGAGGGGGGGGGAGGAGGAGACAGGGCAGATAAGAAAGGATTGATGCCATAAAGTAGCCACTGCGCTGAGGTTTATGGAGAATTAATGAGGTGAGCCCCTAACAGATGGCCCATGGGCCAGAGGAGGCCAGTACCACGTGCCTGATGAGATACACAAATCGTACTTTGGACTTGCCGCGCCGTGTGCAGTGCTCTTGTGGCTGTGCTTGAATTGCTTCTCCCCGCCTCCCCCCCCCCCTCCCCCCCGGCCTTCTTTCTGTCTCTGTCTATGTCTGTCTGTCTTTCTCTGTCTGTCTGTCTCTCTGTCTTTGTGTCTCTGTGTGTGTATGTGTGTGTGTGTGCTTGTGTGTGTGCGTGCGTGTGCGTGCGTGCGTGTGTGTATGTGTGTGTGTGTGTGTGTGTGTGTGTGTGTGTGTGTGTGTGTCTGTCTGTCTGTCTGTCTGTCTTCTCTCTCTCTCTCTCTCTCTCTCTCTCTCTCTCTCTCTCTCTCTCTCTCTCTCTCATATAATCCACTTGTTCACCAGTTCGTGTGATACTTAGATCAATTTGGGAAAAAGCACACACACACACGCGCGCACACACACACACACACACACACACACACACACACACACACACACACACACACACACACACACACACAGAGGCACGCGCGCATGCCCGATGCGCACACGCACGCACGCTTACACACCCCTACACACCCACACCTTCACCCACCCGCTCACCCAAGCCCCACCCCACACACACACATCACACCTTGTGTCTATGCTAAAACATGTTTATCTGTCGCAAGTGACATCCAGGCGTCATTCCATTATTACTTGGTACTGATGACAACACAAATCAGACAGATCTTCCATTGGATCATTTTGATGGCTGAATATTTCATTTATAAATCTAGCGTTGATCAAATGTAACCTCCCCCTAAATGTTCCTGGCCTGTGGAGATAAAACAGAGATAACGTCTTGTGTCTGATAGAGAAACACCACATAAGGCACTAAAGTAAATGGGTTCCATGTTCAACTGGTGCATGGTCAGTGTTCCAGATTTACAGGCAATAATCATTTGCTCTGTGTGTGGTGTCTTGCTACCTTGGTGCATGGTCAGTGTTCCAGATTTACAGGCAATAATCATTTGCTCTGTGTGTGGTGTCTTGCTGCCTTGATGCCTGACTGGAACGATATGGATATTGAAATATGGTGGTGTCATTTGCTATCCCCATAAGTCATGAACGATATGAATATTGAAATATGGCGGTGTCATTTGCTATCCCCATAAGTCATGAACGATATGGATATTGAAATATGGTGGTGTCATTTGCTATCCCCATAAGTCATGAACGATATGGATATTGAAATATGGCGGTGTGATTTGCTATCCCCATAAGTCATGGTATATTTCATGAGACACTGAACATAACATATTTCGATGTTTATATATGATGTCGCTACTTCATGTGCATTCGAATATTTTCTTTCCGTATACCTATGAGAGAGAGAGAGAAAGAGAGAGAGAGAGAGAGAGAGAGAGAGAGAGAGAGAGAGAGAGAGATTCGGATGGTTTATTCTTATAAGCCATAGCCTTTTAGTAGGAAGGGGTGAGTGAACATGATATATTATCTGAAATAATATAAGGACTGCAAAGTATACCAAACACAAATTATTCGGAGCATGAACTCAGAACTGTTATTCCAAATTTCAGTGCTATATACAAAAGGAAGAACAACTTGAGAGAGAGAGAGAGAGAGACAGACAGACAGACAGACAGACAGACAGACAGACAGACAGACAGACAGACAGACAGACAGACATACAGACAGAGACAGAGAGAGAGAGGGAGGGAGGGAGGCAGTTGTGGATACAAGATCTTTGCTCAAGATGCCCGCTGCTCCACCCCTGATAAAAAACGACAAAAAGAAACAACCGCTCGTCGTAAACTGAATTACGGTCAAATAGCATTTCTGCACCTCAAAAACACACACTGGAATTTTTTTTTTTTAACTCAGGAAAAAGTTGGAAAAGCTTTAAAACTCCTTTCGAAAACATATACAAGAATGCTGCAAATCTCGTAGGTTATTTATAGGGTTTGAAAGAGTGCTGACTTTTAGAAAACATGATTAGAACATTGTCCTTCAATGCAAAAAGGGCTTGTCTGCTATGAAATCAATGGCAGCTGAAGGCATTGAAAAGTGCCATCTCTACCGATTATATCACGTGGTGGCACTCAGAGTGATTGATAATGGATTAAGGTTTACAACTGTCCAAGAGCAATCTTAAATTAGAAAGAATTCAAAATGAAGCAGTGAGATTGATCTTGGGAACTACGAAGGGCACATCATTTGAAACTATGCGATACCTGCTTGACCTTCCTTCAATGCAGGTCAGACACATGCCAGAACAGGTGAAGGCATTTCAGAGCACTTCAAAATCCCCATGTTCCACCACACGCAGCAGTCAGGCAAACCCATGACACGCAGCAGTCAGGCAAACCCATGATGAATAGCAGTCAGGCAAACCCATGATGAATAGCAGTCAGGCAAACCCATGATGAATAGCAGTCAGGCAAACCCATGATGAATTGGTGTCAAACCGCAGCAGTCAGGCAAACCCATGATGAATTGGTGTCAAACCGCAGCAGTCAGGCAAACCCATGATGAATTGGTGTCAAACCGCAGCAGTCAGGCAAACCCATGATGAATTGGTCAAACCGCAGCAGTCAGCAAACCCATGATGAATTGGTGTCAAACCGCAGCAGTCAGGCAAACCCATGATGAATTGGTGTCAAACCGCAGCAGTCAGGCAAACCCATGATGAATTGGTGTCAAACCGCAGCAGTCAGGCAAACCCATGATGAATTGGTGTCAAACCGCAGCAGTCAGCAAACCCATGATGAATTGGTGTCAAACCGCACAGTCAGGCAAACCCATGATGAATTGGTGTCAAACCTTTCCGTGTCGTCATTTTCATGGGGGACTGTCGCTGGATGGAGGTGGTGGTGCCCTCTCGAGGGGGGGGGGGGGGAGGAGGGGACCCTCTCTCATGCAGGTCCCATGAGAAAACCATCATTCTCATCAGTAGTGAGCTTTGGTAGGTAGTGTCCTGCGTATTCCGAGATCAGAGCAGGCACCAATGAACACACCGAAGTGATTCGGCAGCAGTGCACTGTCTCCTCTGACGGGATGCCCCAGGCAACTTGATATGGATTGCCCCTCTTTGGTCTGTCGTGCTGGGGCTCCGACAGGAAGTATGGGTGTGCCTGTGTATGGGGAAGCCGGAATAAGCCGGGCGGTAGTAACATCACTAAGGGTGGCGGTGGGTATGGGTGTGGGGAACACGGACTCCGAGGCTGCAAACATGAAATCTGTCAACAATAAAGTACCCTTTCAAGGCAAAGCTTTCGTCAAACAATGCCGTCAGAAATAGAGTCCACACTAAACATCGGTGCAGTCAACTTTGTGAAAGAGCTACACAAAACACTACAGATACAAATACTTACTGTGCCTTGAACAGACATGAACAGCTCCCCATTTTCGTGCCTGCGGACATGCCCGGGCACAGCCCACTGAACCAGCACATCCACAGACACCTTCACCACCCACACTCTCCTGACTGCAGGACCGCGTGAGGGCTGAGAGAGGACCCATGGCCGACGTCCACCATTCTACGACAGGAGCTGCAGAGGTCTGCAGAGCCTGTGACCACGCCTATTTCTCACTGAGTACACTCCTGCTGTGATGGCGCTGAGGAGGAGAAAAAGGAGGAGGAGGAGGAGAAGGAAGAGGAGGAAAAGAAGAGGAAGGAGAATGAGATGAAGAATGAAGAGGAATAAAAGGAGGGGGGGAGATGGAGGAGGAGGAAAAGAAGAAAAGAGGAATACGAAAAAGATGAAGAAGAAGGAAGAGGAGGTAAGGATTCAGAAGGAGGGAGAAGGAGGAAATGAAGAAGAAGAAGGAAGAAGAAGGAGGAGGAAGAAGAGGAGATGGGGGGTGAACAAGTTCACATAAACAAGTCTTCTGTTGTTGTGAAATGGAGGAAGAGGAGAAGTAGGGGTAAACAAGCACATTGGATAAGCTTTCAGCTGTTGTGGAAATGATTGAGCACTAAATAAGGGCATAATACGAGATGGTATGAAATATAGGACTCTTCAACGGCAGGATATAATTTTTCCTCTAAACTCGTTTTTTTTTTTCCAAAGGAGAATTCTGTTGTGTTTTGCTTACATCACGTTTCATCTCTTAGGCGAATCTCACGTGTATGTAAGGCAATGGCATAATTGATCACCCACACCGCCCAATAAACATTTATTATTTGTCTTATCAGAGTGCTTGCCATCCATGCAGGGGAGAAAATCATCAGTCAAAGATACCAAGTGACACATGGCACACACACACACACACACACACACACACACACACACACACACACACAACATATATATATATATATATATATATATATATATGTGTGTGTGTGTGTGTGTGTGTGTGTGTGTGTGTGTGTGTGTGTGTGTGTGTATATATATATATATCCAAACACGCACGCGCACAAGGCATCACATACAGCGGCACACACAAATGGGCACGTGCCCACACACCCTTGGACACACGTCTACACTCACCATACAAAATACAATGGTAATAATGGCACAGACAATATTAGGTAGGTACACAAGGTCTGACCAGCGCGTTGGTCTAATGCTTAGGGCATCCATCTGCTCAGTTGTAGCCATGACACCCTCTTCTCAGTTTATCTCATCTCAGTCATCAATTCATTTATTCAACAGCTTCAAAGCTTGCGCAGTGTGATCTCGAAACTTAGCAGATGTGATATAGCGTATATGAACTGGCACTCACGCAATGATTTCTCCATGATGAAACTGAAACTAATGTGGTATTGGAAAGAAATCGGAAGAAACAATAATAAACAACTGCTGTTAGGTGAACTGGAATCGCACTAGCTGTGTATAATACATACCAACCTTTCCATTGATAAGAAAATAGTTCAGTAGCTTCCAGTGGCCTACGGTAATGCCAAAATAAAAAAATCTGAAGGAGGCAAAATCGCGAAATGTTTTGCTCACAGAAAAGAGAACTTACCTGGCTGTGCGTAAGACGTTCAGACCTCCTGACGAAATCAGGATTTTCCAGAACAAAGTGGATTTCATCAGAGTGGAACTCTTGATCCTTTTATGTGCACGTTATGAGTTCTATGATGTTTTAGTTTGCATGTTGCCAGTACAAGCATGTAAAGACACAAAATGTTTCTATTAGATCACGAACCAGATTAAATATATCCATAGTATCTTAAGCTCAATTTCTTTCAGTTCCAGAATGGTATTAGTCAACACAACCGCTTCTTCATACAAATATAACAACTTCTTTAAAAACAGATGTGTGTGTGTGTGTGTGTGTGTGTGTGTGTGTGTGTGTGTGTGTGTGGTGTGTGTGTGTGTGTGTGTTCTCAGAAACATTTGTCTTCAACTTCCTTTCTGCTGCCAGACTTGACTACTACCTTCTTCCCTTTCCTCTTCTCCCCATTCCCAAACATTCATCCCCCTCCCCGCCCCACTCTTCCCTCTACTTCCTCCCCATTCCCTGTCCAGCTACACAGCATCCGGGTGATGCACTGCAATGGATGCCAAGATGATTGGTTCGCACTTGGGCAGTCACCCCTCTCTGACTTCTGATTCCTGCCCGATTTACCTCTACCTGTTTCCCCTCTCCCCACTATAGTCCATACTTTCCTCTGTGTGTGTGTGTGTGTGTGTGTGTGTGTGTGTGTGTGTGTGTGTGTGTGTGTGTGTGTGTGTGTGTGTGTTAGTCTCTGTCTCTGTCTCTGTCCTCCTTCTCTCCCTCCCTCCCTCCCTCCCTCCCTCCCTCCCTCTCTCTCTCTCTCTCTCTCTCTCTCTCTCTCTCTCTCTCAAATGTCAATCCTTGATCGAATAAAAGTTTTCTGAGTTCATTCTATCTGTCTGTCTGTCTGCCTGTCTATCTGTCTGTCTGTGTCTGTCTCTGTGTCTGTCTGTCTGTCTGTCTGTCTGTCTGTCTGTCTGTCTGTCTGTCTGTCTCTCTCTCTCTCTCTCTCTCTCTCTCTCTCTCTCTCTCTCTCTCTCTCTCTCTCAATCCTCGGGCTCTTTTCTTCTCCTGGAAAGCGTCAGCTGTTTTTGGA
This sequence comes from Conus canariensis, assembly GCA_033310375.1. Classification (NCBI taxonomy): domain Eukaryota; kingdom Metazoa; phylum Mollusca; class Gastropoda; order Neogastropoda; family Conidae; genus Conus; species Conus canariensis. The sequence continues at coordinate 13,781,236 of CM065730.1, read as the reverse complement.
AAGGCAATAAAGGACGATGGGAGGGACTGATGCCGTAAACCAAGGACTGGGCTGAGGCCTATGTGAAAATAACGAGGTGAGCCGATTCCAGATGGCCGCTTAGTACTTACAGCTTCACGGCTGACGATAAAAAACAAATCGGCTCTTTTGCCCTGCTAGCACGCTGAGCGGAATGGTTGGAATGGGAGGGATGGGGAAAGAAGGATGGGGGGAGGGGGTTGTTAGGGTGGTGAGTTGGGGAAAGGGGCACACAGAAACCAGATGACCTACGTCGGGAAGGAGAAGAAAACTTACCACATAAAAGATAGAGTCAAAGTTGATGTGTCTTGGGGGTCGTGAAAATAATAGTCGGAAGACAGATGTGGAAAAGAGGGGTTGATGACGCCTTTCGAGATTCTGGAGATTCTTTCCCTAAGACGAAGGTTTATTCTGTCTCTGTCTGTCTGTCTGTCTGTCTACCTGTCTGTCTGTCTGTCTGTCTGTCTCTCTCTCTCTCTCTCTCTCTCTCTCTCTCTCTCTCTCTCTCTCTCTCTCAGTGGATCATATGTTTGTTTTACTTGCAATGTTATGAAAGCTGATTTCGTTAAATCGTAGATTAAATGTAGTTTTTATTGATTTTGAGACGGCCTTTGACTTCATTCTGAGAAAGCAACTTAAGGATATTCTTCAAAAGGCTGGTGTGAAAGGAAGATCTTTTTGTACATAAAAAGTGTGTTCTGATGTTAAATCAAAATATCATGTAGTATCAACCTCACAGAATGTATTTTGTGCACACACGGTGTCAAACGGGATGATGCTTAAAAACTTTAACTGGCCTTTGAAATCCTTGGATAGGGATGACATGAAGATACACTGTCTTTCTGAAATCTTTGAATTATTTATCTTTGTTTTAAGCTGACGACGATATTGGAAACTCCTGTTTAACCCCACACTCAATGAAATAAGCTTTTTGAAACAACTACAGTGCAACTCATGGACAAGAGTACCAATGTGGTTTTAGAGCGAGGGATATTCAGCAGAAAGGGAAAGAGGGTATTATACAATTCAATTGTTATACTATCTTGGTATCTGTTTTACAACCTATTTTAGTTTTTCACCTGCTTATCAGGACCTTGTAAGCAGAACAAAACACGACTTGCTACATATAATGAGAAAACTGTTCTGGCTAAACAATAATTATTCAGTTGTATTCCTCAAACAACTACTTGCTCAGTATAAAGTTGGTTTACAGGATCTGGATAAAGCTGTATCTAAAATAGAGAACGTTCACGCGTTTGCTTTGAAAAGATTTCTCAGCGATGGATATAAACGCCAAACTGATCTTAGTTATATATGAAGACACAGGTTAATATACTACCTACATCAACTCATATTTGCGATGTATTAGTTACTGGTTGAAATTGTATGTGTGTACTAAAAAAAAAAGCTAGATCTAACTGTAAGAGGCGAATAAGATATTGGTAAGTTTAGAAGCACGGGCATCTGATATTCGTGATTCTTTTCTACAAAATGGGTTCGGGTTTGCTTTGACAAATCGAGTTGTTTTAAAAAATAAGTCAGCGGTTTTTTTCCCTTTACGAACGTCGTCCTTTTGATTGATAAAGAATGGCAAAACCGAGAGTAACATATTCTATGTAGTAACAGGCAAGCTTTATGTAGAACATTTAAATTGTCTAGAAATTGTTGATAGGGTTTTTGCTTGACCTTGTCAGGCATTTAAAGAATTATACCACAGGGATAGAATTTGGAATTGCTAATATATTCGCACACAAAATGCACAGAGGTATTGGTACGCTAATGTTGATGAAGATGCTATGCTTTTTTCATTGCGTAAAAATTATTAGCATTATCATTATTATTATCACTACTACTACTACTACTACTACTACTACTACTGTTAGTATTCTTATTATAATGGCAATGCTGCCCTGCCTTCCAAGATTTGCGAAATGACGTTCTTGCCCCCGAATACATCGAAAATCCAGGTTTAGTTAATATTTTAAAATAGTTAATTGAAGTGATAATGAGGACTATTTGCATGCACTTGTGTAAAACATTTAACAGATTTACCTTATTCTTCAGTTACAGTGGTACTGGATTACGCATTTTTCTGTCTTTCCGAAGAGGGCAGTCCGATTCTGAATACTTTTCCGCTTCCATTCTCTCTCTCTCTCTCTCTCTCTCTCTCTCTCTCTCTCTCTCTCTCTCTCTCTCTCTCTGTGTGCCAAGCATGCCCTCGCGATTGAGGTGTGCGTGCGTGTGTGTGTGTGTGTGTGTGTGTGTGTGTGTGTGTGTGTGTGTGTGTGTGTGTGTGTGTGTGTGTCTGTGTGTCTGTGTGTCTGTCATTGTGTCGGCATGCCTGTGCCTGTGCCGGCAGTTCAGTATAGAACTGCCAGATATTTTCACATGAAGTGCGGACATGTGATTTCTGCAGAAATTTTCACAGACTTTGAGGTACCTGTCGAAACAGTGTCAAGGTCTGAACATATTCGGTGAAGAAAATGTCTGTGTATATCTACGGTTAAGGTTTGGACTCAGAGACTAGTCACACACACGGGCCTTGTGCCTTTACCGTCAGGCTTTTTATGATGTCACACAAAGCGCACCGGTAAGCCCGTTTTCTGCAGTAAAATTAAAAGCGTGTGTGTTAGTAACCCTACACACGTAGTCATGAAAAGTAGGGTGGAAAACTCGGGCGAGTTCAAAATCTGTTCAACTACCAGGTAAGATCCCTCCACCTCCTCCCTGTGTGTGTGTGTGCGCGCGCGCGCGTGTGTGTGTGTGTGTGCGTGTGTGTGTGTGTGTGTGTGTGTGTGTGTGTGTGTGTGTGTGTGTGTGTGAGAGAGAGAGAGAGAGAGAGAGAGAGAGAGAAGGGGGGACAGGGAGAGGTGTTAAAAATCCAAATCTCACTGGGTTTTTTTGTTGTTGTTTTTTTTTTTTAGAAAATAAAAATGGCGGTGCCATAATGATGAAAAAGCCAAGTTTTTTTTCTTTTTTTCTTTGTTTTTTTTTTAGTAGACAGTCAGAAATGTCCCACAGCTCTGTTCAAAACTGTTCACCAGAGAACATAAACAAATGCATCTCTTCAACTGGTTATCACTTTATGCCATCCATAGCTACACTGAACAAAGTTACACACACACACACACACACACGCACGCACGCACGCACGCACGCACGCACACACACACGCACGCGCGCGCGCGCGCACGCACGCACGCACGCACGCACGTATGCACGCACGCACGCACGCACGCACACACACACACACCCACACACACACACACACACACACACACACACACACACACACACACACACACACACACTCACACACACATTTCTTCTGCATCTTTTTATCACGATGTCTTTGTTGATGTTGTTGCTATTGCTGTTGTTCTCGCGGCATTAACAACACAGTTACTGTCGGTATGCTGCATGTAGTTGTCTCAGCCACTCACACTTGTGCTGAATATGAAACTGAGAAGGACTCATCTAGTAAGGGAGATGTAGCCCAACAAATCAACAGAACTCCAAACTTCAGGGGCAATTGAAGGTTATGGTCAAATTATTGTTTTTGTAACTGTTTTATTAGACAACAAACAAGAAACAAAAACAAAATACAAACAAACAAACAAACAAAACCTGTCAGTGGATTTTTCGAAGACTAGACAAAACAATACGTTAGTTTCAATGAGGTGACTGCGAGCAGAAACTGAAACAAACTTCATGGAAAATTTACTGTTCTGTCGAACGAAAGAGGGAAACAAATGACAAGAGAAAGCACGACGTGTTTCGACCTCTTTGGTCTTCTTCAGGCAAGACAACATTCAAGGCAATGAAAACGAAGAACGAACAGTCAATTATATCCTCAAACTGGGTACAGAATGGATGTGGGATGATATGTGCTTTTTTATCCCTAGACTGCAAAATTTCTCTGTATCCTTGGTGGAAATCGTCCTCAGAATAATCTCTGGAACTAAAATCACAGGAAGATGAAAACAGGACTACGGTGTGACAATTCTTTACGCGTTCACCTAACGGAATGTGACTGCATGCAGCTTAGTGATATTCATGTCGAAGGATCTCAGGCGGGGTCCAGTCACAGAAAACAGTTACTTATATTTCACTGATAAAATACCAAGAATTACAAATCCAGTGCTCTTGTTGTCTTCTCGGAGCAATGCCTGTTTAAGCCCTTATTACTGCCTCTTTTATGCGCTATGACGTTGAACAGTGGGTGAGCAGGGCGTTCTTTGCACGTGCATCATGTATTTCCACTGTCGCTATGATTGCTTTTTCACTGGTTTGAAAATAGGTCAAAGTTCCCTGATTTCAAATTATGTAGCCATTTATATCCTGCTCTCATGGTGACCTCAGTTTCGATTACCTCTCCACGCCTGTGGGCTTCAGTCTGATTCTGTCGCGTGGTGGCACCCTCCGGAGGGAGAGCTCACTCATGCTGGCTCCGCGACCAAGCAATTATTGTCGTCAGTAGGAGGCTTAGTAGGTGGTGTCCTGCGTATGTTAGATCAGAACAGGCGCCACTGACCACCACCGAAGTGACTCGGCAGCAGTGCAGAGTCTCCTCTTGTCGGTTGTCTCGTGACGGCTTGACATTGACTGCTCTCCGTGGATTGCTGGTGCCTGGGCTGTGGCGGGCTGGGCCGCGGTGCGCCTGTGGATGGGATGTCGGAATGAGTGGCGTGGGTGCAATGCCACTGAGGGGAGGGGAGTGGGGGGGGAGTGGGGGGGGGGGCAAAGAGGATGGGACAGCAAAAGAATAAAACAAAAAACATCCGTGATTTTCTGGATTTTCCTCAGGTGTGAAGAGTGGTTTGACAAGAGGCAGGAGAAGGGTGATACGTGAGCACAGTGTGAGGTCTCCAGTGTCGTTGGAGTCAGTTTGCTTTTTTCTGTCGTTGTTGTTGTTGTTGTTGTTGTTTTTAGCATAGCCGGTCCTTGGCTTGGTGGTGAATTAACCTTGTTGACTTGAGTTTTGCTTTGACTTTTCGTCTTGCTCCCTCAACTTTTTTTCACGTTCATTTTTTATTTATTCTATTTTATTTCCTTTTATTTCATTTTACATCATCATCATCATCATCATCATTATTATTATTATTATCATCATCATCATCATCATTATTGATATTATTGTTATCATTATTATTAGTAGTAGTATCATTATTATACCCACTGTCATAATCATTATTATTATTATTATCATTATTATTATCAGTGGCAGTAGTAGTAGTAGTAGTAGTAGTAGTAGTAGTAATAGTGGTGGTGGTGGCATTGTGGTTTGTCTTTTTGCCTTGTTCCATAAACTCTTCTTTTCCTTTCTTTATTTTCTTTCTTTTTTTTTCTTTTTTCCTTTGCCCTTTATCTTTGCTCGGTTAACTATTTCTCTTTTTTTTTCTTTGCCGTTTTGCCTTTAATTCTTAACTTTTTCTTTTTTTTTTTTTTGCTTCGGTTTTTTTTTTTTTTTTGCTTTTTCTTTGCTCCCGTAACTCCTTTTTGTGCTTACCTTTTTACCTTGCTCCCTTAATTTTTGTTTGTTTGCCTTGCCTTTTCCCCTTGTTTCCTTAACTCTTCATTTTTTACTCTCTTTTTTTCTTTTTTTTTTTTTTTTTGGCTTTGCCATTTGCTTTGCTCCCTTAATTCATTTTTTGTTTTGCCTTATTGCCTTACTCCTTTAACTCTTCGTTTTTTGTGCCTTTTTGCCTCACTTCCTTAACTCTCCTTTTTTTGCCTCGCTTCCTTAACTCCCCAATTTTTTTTTTTTGCCTCGCTTCCTTAACTCCCCATTTTTTGCCTCGCTTCTTTAACTCCCCATTTTTTTTTTTGCCTCGCTTCCTTAACTCCCCATTTTTTTTTTTTTTGCCTCGCTTCCTTAACTCCCCATTTTTTTTTTTTTTTTTTGCCTCGCTTCCTTAACTCTGCATGTTTTGCCTCGCTTCCTTAACTCCCCATTTTTTTTTTTGTTTTTTTGGCCTCGCTTCCTTAACTCTCCATTTTTTGCCTCGCTTCCTTAACTCTGCATGTTTTGCCTCGCTTCCTTAACTCTCCATTTTTTGCCTCGCTTCCTTAACTCTGCATGTTTTGCCTCGCTTCCTTAACTCTCCATTTTTTGCCTCGCTTCCTTAACTCTCCATTTTTTTTTTGCCTCGCTTCCTTAACTCTCCATGCTTTGCCTCACTTCCTTAACTCTCCATTTTTGCCTCACTTCCTTAACTCTCCATTTTTGCCTCGCTTCCTTAACTCTCCATGTTTGCCTCGCTTCCTTAACTCTCCATTTTTTGCCTCGCTTCCTTAACTCTCCATTTTTTGCCTCGCTTCCTTGACTCTCCATTTGTTGCCTCGCTTCCTTAACTCTCCATTTTTTGCCTCGCTTCCTTAACTCTCCATTTTTTGCCTCGCTTCCTTAACTCTTCATTTTTTGCCTCGCTTCCTTGACTCTCCATGTTGTTTTGCCTCGCTTCCTTAACTCTCCATTTTTTGCCTCGCTTCCTTAACTCTCCATTTTTTGCCTCGCTTCCTTGACTCTCTATTTGTTGCCTCGCTTCCTTAACTCTCCATTTGTTGCCTCGCTTCCTTAACTCTCCATTTTTTGCCTCGCTTCCTTAACTCTCCATTTGTTGCCTCGCTTCCTTAACTCTCCATTTTTTGCCTCGCTTCCTTGACTCTCCATTTTGTTTTGCCTCGCTTCCTTAACTCTCCATTTTTTGCCTCGCTTCCTTAACTGTCCATTTTTTGCCTCGCTTCTTTGACTCTCTATTTGTTGCCTCGCTTCCTTGACTCTCTATTTATTGCCTCGCTTCCTTGACTCTCTATTTGTTGCCTCGCTTCCTTGACTCTCCATTTTTTGCCTCGCTACCTTGACTCTCTATTTGTTGCCTCGCTTCCTTGACTCTCCATTTGTTGCCTCGCTTCCTTGACTCTCCATTTGTTGCCTCGCTTCCTTGACTCTCTATTTGTTGCCTCGCTTCCTTGACTCTCCATTTTTTGCCTCGCTTCCTTGACTCTCTATTTGTTGCCTCGCTTCCTTGACTCTCCATTTTTTGCCTCGCTTCCTTGACTCTATTTGTTGCCTCGCTTCCTTGACTCTCCATTTTTTGCCTCGCTTCCTTGACTCTCCATTTGTTGCCTCGCTTCCTTGACTCTCTATTTGTTGCCTCGCTTCCTTGACTCTCCATTTGTTGCCTCGCTTCCTTGACTCTCTATTTGTTGCCTCGCTTCCTTGACTCTCCATTTTTTGCCTCGCTTCCTTGACTCTCCATTTGTTGCCTCGCTTCCTTGACTCTCCATTTGTTGCCTCGCTTCCTTGACTCTCCATTTTTTGCCTCGGTTCCTTGACTCTTCATTTTTTGCCTCGCTTCCTTGACTCTCCATTTGTTGCTTTGTCTTTTTGTCTTGTTCCTTCACTCTTCACCTTTGCTTTGCTTTTTTGCTTTGCTCCCTTAATTCTTCATTTTTTTTTTTGCCTTTTGTGCTTTGCTCCCTTAGCTCATTTTCTCTTTTCCTTTTTGTCTTATTCCTTTAATTCTTCAATTTGTTTTTTTCCATTTTGCCTTTGCTCCCTAAACCTTTCAATTTTTTGCTTTGCCCTTTTGCCTCGTTCCCGTAACTCTTTTTTTTTTTTTTGCTTTTGCCTTTTTGTCTTGCTTCCTTGATTTTTTTTTCTTTTTGCTTTGCCTTTTTGCCTTACTCGCTCAGCTGTTCAGACAATCCTTGGGGCTCCATCATAGCAAGGGGAAAGGTAGTCTTTTCTAGACTTGATCGTTCTGGTAATCAGCCCATAGTTCCTACTGTCTTCTTCTGCATGATTTCCCCAGTATCTCTTCACAGAAGCATAATTAATGTTGGTATGGCTGTTCGATGGTAAGACCATTTTTTTTCTCCCTTTACACTTGCTAACAGACCCTCTTGTGGATAATTTATAATGGTTAATAATCTTGAGAATTTCTTCATCTGCAGCATCTGTTTTATGTAGCATATGCGCGAAATACTTCACTAACTTTTATTTTTGGTGATTTTTCTTTTTCTTCTTGTTTTTTTTTTTTTTTTTTAAGTCCGATTTGAGTTATAAAAAAAAAAACAAAAAAAAAGAAAACAGAAATTTTCAATATGGCTTGTCTGTGTTCTTCGGTCATGAAAGCCGAATGTAACGATCTAAGGGGAGGTTGCTGTCCTAGGACTTCAGTTTTTCGTGATTCCGAATACACGCAGACTGGTTACCACTTTTGACAGAACAGCCCAAGGCGGTCTCATTGACAGGAACGTGACGTACAGCACAAGAGCTGCCTTCCATCCAGATAAGACTGCTGAGATGACGTGTGAAGAAATGGGAGGGAATACATGGAAGGCTTGAGAAGACAAAAATAATAAAGATACAATTTAACGAGCAGGGAAGAAAAGGTACAGAGAAAGATAAATGTGGGCCTGAGGGGAGGTGGGAGAGGAGAGGGATGACGGGGTGGAAGTGACATGGATGGAGGGGGTGATAGTCGTGGGGAGGAATGGGGGTGGGGTTGGGGTAGAGGAGGGGAGGGAGGGACAGTGGGAGTGAGAAAGATGGTGGGTACAGCTGCAGAGAAATATGATTGTGGGCATCAGGGATGGGGGATGGGTGCAGGGGGGGGGACAGGGTGGAAATGACAGGGGTGGAGGTGTTGAGGGCAGTTGGGAGCAATCGGAACGGAGGGGAGGAGGGCGGAGGGAGGAGGGAGGGGGCAGAGGGGCAGGAGGGGAGGAGGGGCAGAGGGGAGGAGGGGCAGGAGGGGAGGAGGGGCAGGGGGCAGAGGGGAGGGGAGGAGGGGCAGGAGGGGAGGCAGGAGGGAGAGGGCAGGATGGGCAGGGGGATAGTGGAATGAAAGACTGTGGGCGGGTGGAGAGAAGAAGCAAAGTTTCCTTTTCTGTCTTTCTTTCTTTCTTCTTTCCTTCCTTTTTTTCTTTTTCTTCTTCTTCTTCTTTTTTTTTTATGAGCGCAAAGCCGAGAAAGGTAACAACAAATCAACAGCCCTGCACGCTCATCCGTTCGCCCACTGTGGTTTTTTTTGCCCGATGAAGTGGCTCTTCTTTCGTGCGGCACACCTCTCGCCGAAACTTAAGCTGCCTATCGCTCTTCCTCATCATTGATTTCTACTGCCTGACCTCTCGCAAGGGCGACAAACGATGAAACAAGGGGAGGCAAATCTTCCTCTCGATTGGTTTTCAAGGCGCGAAGGGAGGGGTTAGGGTGTAGGGGAGGGGTGAGAAGTGGAACGAGATATCGCCACGACAAACAGCGAGCGGTGATGGGGCCACGGTCAGTTTGTGCTCTCACGCCAAATTTGTCATAGGCGGTTTTGTGTGTGTGTGTGTGTGTGTGTGTGTGTGTGTGTGTGTGTGTGTGTGTGTGTGTGTGTGTGTGTGCAGCATTTGGTGCAGTGTGAAGCATGCTTTGCCCACCAGTTTGATATATGCACTCTAAACGTCTGAGGAAGTTGCTGTGGGTGGGACGGAAGTTATTTGCAGGTACTATTTGAAGACCTGTGTCTCTCTGGCAGTCGGGTGGATGGAAGTTATTTGCAGGTACTATTTGAAGACCTGTGTCTCTCTGGCAGTCGATTTCTGCTGTGTCAGCGCAGATACACTTACGGAGTCCCTAACCTGCTCATGCGTGGCGCAGTTGACTGAAGGTTAATGGAAACATATCTGTCATTTCTTTTCTTACATGCCCAGGATGAAAAACGTACGACCTAGTTTACTACCCCCCCCTCTCTCTCTCTCTCTCTCTCTCTCTCTCCTCTCTCTCTCTCTCTCTCCTCTTTATTTATCCACAAAAAAAAACAACAAAAGATGAGAAATACAAGACTATTTTGGTTAGGTTCGTGCAATACAACCACATAGGCGACAGCTGTTCGTAAGATATTATTTTTAAATGGCTTTGGATTTGTTTAGCTGAACCAGGGAGTGGAAAATGTGAAATATTATTGCAAGAATTTCGTCAAAGAGTCATTGATAAGAGATGGAAAAACTGGCATGAACATATTCAGGAAAGTAATAGGTTTTCATGGTACAGAACGTTCAAATCATCCAATAATTGCAAAATGTGTCTTTCACTTGATATCGATATTAAAATTTACATAACGAAATTCAGATTTGGTGTCTCAGGTATAGCAGTGCATCGCCAATGGTAAAATGCAGTTTCTGACAGCAGTTTGATATGCTCACTGTGTGAAAATGCAAACGATGACGAAATCACTTTTTGTTCTTCTGGTCTGCCCTCAGTCATCTACCGCAGGAATATATTACATTTAAATGCTATGCAAATCATGTCAGTTTTGTGTGACTCTACTAATGACAAATAGAAATAAAGATTTTGTGGGAATTTGTGCATGTGTTTCTGCAGAGCCTTTGAGAGGCGAGCTGTTGCGTTTAGTTCATAAATGTATTGAACCACCAATGTTATCTGAACATCGCTATCCTAATAAGAAGTTAATGTCTGAGTCAGTAGATTGCACTTTATGTACCTGCACAGAAGATTGTACTTCTTGCACTTATGGACTACGTTGTTGTTGTCGTTGTTTCGTTGTTGTTCTTATTGTCGTTGTTGGTATATTTACTATGCTATGTTTTTTTTAATGTAATTTTACTCTTCAGAAAGCCTATAAAATTCCATTTAATTTCTCCCTCTTATTAATACATCAGGCAAATAGAGTCTGAACCAAAGAAACTTGATGTATGGGTGCACGCAAACAAAGTCTTTTTAGCCATAATGATACATGGCAGATAGATTTTTAAGTACATCTCCCAGCGCTTTCTGGATCAGCTGGTAGATACATCCTGTAAATATATATGTCTGATTACAGTGTGCGTTCTGAGGTGAGAGGGCTGCTCATGAGATCCTTTTCTTTATCTCGTTACGTAAGCTGCCACATCCTCTTCCTTTTCAGATGATGGAAGATTTCACCCCAGCGCTAACTATGGACTGAAGATCCCCCCCCCCCCCCCCCCCACACACAAACACACCTTCTTCTCTTGATCCCCACGTATCATGATGTTCATGATGACCATCTCCCGACACCCATCCCGGACCCTCCACGCCGTCAGCACCGGCCAGTTCGCCAGATCCCTGGGTTTGTGTGTACCATTGCAGCTGTCCCCTGGTGGAATCCATCTGTTTGATGACTGCTTCAGGGGCCCCGCGCCGGCTGGTTCCTGCGCGGCCTCGCTTTCGCTTGCTAGGTGAGTTCCGGTTTCTTTGGCTTGTGTAGTCGTGTTTGACACGAGTATGCTGACAGTGCTTTTGGTCTAAAAACATCTTCTTCTTCTCTTAATCCCTTCCCCACATCTTCTTCCCTGGATCCCCTCCCCGTTCTTCTCTTGATTCTCCCCGTCTTCTTCTCTGGATCCCCTCCCCGTCTTCTTCTCTGGATCCCCATCCCGTCTTCTTCTCTGGATCCCCCCCCCCCCCCTCCCGTCGTCTTCTTTGGATTCCCTTCCCCTCTTGATCACCCCCATCTTCGTCTCCTGCCCCCCCCCCCTTCCCCCCGTCTTTGTCTCTTGATCCGCCCATGTTCTTCTCTTCATCCCCTATCTTCTTGTCTTGATTCCCCCATCTTCTCTTAATCCTCTCCAATGTCTTCTTCTCCTAATCTCCCCATTTTCTTCGCTGGATCCATCCCCATGTTCTCTTGATCCACCACAGATTTTCTTTTCTTTATTCTCCCTCCATCCCCCCCCCCCCCCCCCCCCCCCCCTCCTCGCCGCTCTTCCTTGATCGACGTCGCGTCTTCTTTTGCCACGCTACATTACTCCTTGTCCACACTTCTCTTCTCTTTGTCCACCACCTTCTTCTCTTTGTCCACCACTTCTTCTTCTCTTTGTCCACCACTCTCTTCTCTTTGTCCACCACTTCTTCTCTTTGTCCACCACTCTTCTTCTCTTTTCCACCACTTCTTCTCTTTGTCCACCCTCTTCCTCTCTTTGTCCACACCACTCTTCTTCTCTTTGTCCACCCACTCTTCTTTTCTTTGTCCACCCACTCTCCTCTTTTCCCACCCACTCTTCTTCTCTTTGTCCACCCACTCTTCTTCTCTTTGTCCACCCACTCTTCTTCTCTTTGTCCACCCCACTCTTCTTCGCTTTGCCCACCCACTCTTCTTATCTTTGTCCACCCTTTCTTCTTCTCTTTGTCCACCCACTTTTATTCTCTTTGTCCACCCACTTTTATTCTCTTTGTCCACCCACTTTTATTCTCTTTTGTCCACCCTAAGCTTCTTCTCTTTATCCACCTCTATCTTCCTCTATTCATCCACTTGCATCTTCTTCTCTGTGTTCTTCTCTTTATGCACCTCTCTCTTCTTTCCTTTATGCACCTCAATCTTCTTCTATTTGTCCATCCCCGTCTTCTTTCTTTACACACCCCTCTCCTCTTCTCTTTATACGCCCCTATTTTCTTCCCTTTATCCACCTCTGTCTTCTTCTCTTCATCTACCCCTATCTTCTTCTCTTTGTCTGCCCCCTCTTCTTCTCTTTTACAGCCCCCCTCTTCTTCTCTTTGACAGCTCTCTCTTCTTCTCTTTGACAGCTCCTCTCTTCTTCTCTTTTACAGCTCTCTTTTCTTCTCTTTTACAGCCCCCCTCTTCTTCTCTTTGACAGCTCTCTCTTCTTCTCTTTGACAGCTCTCTCTTCTTCTCTTTGACAGCTCTCTCTTCTTCTCTTTGACAGCTCTCTCTTCTTCTCTTTTACAGCCCCCTCTTCTTCTCTTTTACAGCTCTCTCTTCTTCTCTTTTACAGCTCTCTCTTCTTCTCTTTTACAGCCCCCTCTTCTTCTCTTTTACAGCTCTCTCTTCTTCTCTTTTACAGCTCTCTCTTCTTCTCTTTTACAGCCCCCTCTTCTTCTCTTTGACAGCTCTCTCTTCTTCTGTTTTTACAGCTCTCTCTTCTTCTCTTTTACAGCCCCCTCTTCTTCTCTTTTACAGCTCTCTCTTCTTCTCTTTTACAGCTCTCTCTTCTTCTCTTTTACAGCCCCCTCTTCTTCTCTTTTACAGCTCTCTCTTCTTCTCTTTTACAGCTCTCTCTTCTTCTCTTTTACAGCCCCCTCTTCTTCTCTTTTACAGCTCTCTCTTCTTCTCTTTTACAGCTCTCCTCTTCTTCTCTTTTACAGCCCCCTCTTCTTCTCTTTGACAGCTCTCTCTTCTTCTGTTTTACAGCTCTCCTCTTCTTCTCTTTTACAGCCCCCTCTTCTTCTCTTTTACAGCTCTCTCTTCTTCTCTTTTACAGCTCTCTCTTCTTCTCTTTTACAGCTCTCTCTCTCTTCTTCTCTTTTAAGCTCTATCTTCTTCTCTTTGACAGCTCTCTCTTCTTCTCTTTTACAGCTCTCTTTTCTTCTCTTTACAGCTCTCTCTTCTTCTCTTTGACAGCTCTCTTTTCTTCTCTTTTACAGCTCTCTCTTCTTCTCTTTTACAGCTCTCTTTTCTTCTCTTTGACAGCTCTCTCTTCTTCTCTTTTACAGCTCTCTCTTCTTCTCTTTGACAGCTCTCTCTTCTTCTCTTTTACAGCTCTCTCTTCTTCTCTTTTACAGCTCTCTCTTCTTCTCTTTTACAGCCCCCTCTTCTTCTCTTTGACAGCTCTCTCTTCTTCTCTTTGACAGCTCTCTCTTCTTCTCTTTTACAGCTCTCTCTTCTTCTCTTTGACAGCTCTCCTTCTTCTCTTTTACAGCTCTCTCTTCTTCTCTTTTACAGCTCTCTCTTCTTCTCTTTTACAGCCCCCTCTTCTTCTCTTTGTACAGCTCTCTCTTCTTCTCTTTTACAGCTCTCTCTCTCTCTCTCTTCTTCTCTTTTAAGCTCTATCTTCTTCTCTTTTACAGCTCTCTCTTCTTCTCTTTTACAGCTCTCTCTTCTTCTCTTTTACAGCCCCCTCTTCTTCTCTTTTACAGCTCTCTCTTCTTCTCTTTTACAGCTCTCTCTCTTCTCTTTTACCAGCCCCCTCTTCTTCTCTTTTACAGCTCCTCTTCTTCTCTTTTACACTCCTCTCTCTTCTCTTTTCCATCGCCTCTTCTCTTTACACTCTCTCTCTTCTCTTCATGCATCCCTATCGCCTTCTCTTTCTCCACACATACTTCTTCTCCTTATCCACCCTTATCTTTTCCATTTATCCACCCTTACTTTTTCCATTTATCCACCCTTATCTTTTTCCCATTTATCAACCCTTATCCTTTTCCATTTATCACCCTTATCCTTTTCCATTTATCAACCCTTATCCTTTTCCATTTATCAACCCTTATCCTTTTCCATTTATCAACCCTTATCCTTTTCCATTTATCAACCCTTATCCTTTTCCATTTATCCACCCTTATCCTTTTCCATTTATCAACCCTTATCCTTTTCCATTTATCAACCTTTATCTTTTTCCATTTATGCACCCCTATCTTTTTCATTTATCCACCCCTATCTTTTCTTTATACACTGTCTCTCCTTCTCTTGTCCATCTCTATCTTCTTCTCTTTGTCCATCTCTGTTTTCTTCTCTGTGTCCATCTCCATCTACTTCTCTTTGTCCATCTCTATTTTCTTCTCTGTGTCCATCTCCATCTACTTCTCTTTATCCACTCCTATCTTTTTCGCTTTGTTCAGTCCTATCTTTAAATCTTTGTCCACCACTATCTTCTCTTTATCCACATCCGTCTTCTTCTATTTTCCACCCCTGTCTTCTCCTCTTCATCTACTCTCTCTCTTCTTCTCTCTACCTACCTCTGTCTTCTTCTCTCTGCCTACCTCTGTCTTCTTCTCTCTGCCTACCTCTGTCTTCTTCTCTCTGCCTACCTCTGTCTTCTTCTCTTTCCTCCCTCCGTCTTCTTCTCTTTCCTCCCTCCGTCTTCTTCTCTTCATCAAGCCCTATTTTTCTGCCTTTGTCCTCCTCTCTCTTCTTCTCTTTATCCACCCCTCTCTTCTCTTTGTCCATAATAATAATAATAATAATGAATACTTATATAGCGCCTATTCTCGGCTAGAGACCAAGCTCTAAGCGCTTTACAATCTACACTCGTTTACACAACGGGCTGCCTACCTGGGTAGTGCCGACTGAAGAGCTGCCAGCTGGCGCTTCATTCAGTCGTTTCCCGTGTCATACAGTCAATATCGTCCAATATCGTTCACTCAATATCCTTGCTTCCTCCATTCTTTCAATTTCTCACGCAGGGTGCATGCTATGTGTAACGTGTCATCCATACCAACGGCCAAACTGGCCTTCTCTTCCGAAAGTTGGTGATGGGATTTTACGTGTGTGCAAGATGTTATGCGTGCGTTCACACACGGAACCTCGGTTTATAGCCTCATTCGAAGGACTGTATGGGGAGTGGAGTCCAATGTTAACTCCGAGGGAAAAATCCCCCAGTACCGAAATTCGAACCCGTAACCTCAGGATCACGAGTCCGGCGCTCTACCAACTGAGCTATTCCGGCCCCATCCCTATCTTCTTTTCTTTATCCACCTCTATCTTCTTTTCTTTTTCTTTATCCACGCTTATCTTCTCGTTATCCATCCCTATATTCTATTTATCCACCCCTTGTCGTCTCCTTATCCAGCCCTATGGTCTTCTCCTGATCCAGTCTTATCTGTATGTCATCCACCCCTGTCTTTTCTCTTGTCCCACCCCTGTCTTCTTCTCTTGTCCCACCCCTGTCTTTTCTCTTGTCCCACCCCTGTCTTTTCTCTTGTCCCACCCCTGTCTTTTCTCTTGTCCCACCCCTGTCTTCTTCTCTTGTCCCACCCCTGTCTTTTCTCTTGTCCCACCCCTGTCTTTTCTCTTGTCCCACCCCTGTCTTTTCTCTTGTCCCACCCCTGTCTTCTTCTCTTTTCGACTCCTCTCCTCTTCTCTGTATCCACCCCTGTCTTCTCTGCTCTGATCGCCCAGCTGCTAGCTGTTGTGTTTTCTGACACTGGTCAGTGCTGCTGATACCGGCAGACCAGCAGATTTTGGGGGAATTGTTCTGAGGCACCTGTTGATGGAGATTGTGCACCCTGTTGATGGAGATATTGCACCCTGTTGTGGAGTTGCACCCTGTTGATGAGATATGCACCCTGTTGATGAGATATGCACCCTGTTGATGGAGATGTGCACCCTGTTGATGGAGATATGCACCCTGTTGATGGAGATATGCACCTGTTGATGGAGATATGCACCCTGTTGATGGAGATATGCCCCTGTTGATGGAGATATGCACCCTGTTGATGGAGATATGCACCCTGTTGATGGAGATATGCACCCTGTTGATGGAGATATGCACCCTGTTGATGGAGATGTGCACCCTGTTGATGGAGATGCACCCTGTTGATGGAGATATGCACCCTGTTGATGGAGATATGCACCCTGTTGATGGAGATATGCACCCTGTTGATGGAGATGTGCACCCTGTTGATGGAGATATGCACCCTGTTGATGGAGATATGCACCCTGTTGATGGAGATATGCACCCTGTTGATGGAGATATGCACCCTGTTGATGGAGATATGCACCCTGTTGATGGTTTACTTTGTTCTTCCTATTGTCTCTGTTTCATTCCATGTATCAGTGGAGAGAGAGAGAGAGAGAGATAGAGAGAGAGACAGACACAGACACAGACAGACAGACAGAGAGAGAGAGAGAGAGAGAGAGAGAGAGAGAGAGAGGAGAGATTTTCTTGCAAATACATGTCTCACTCTCGGCGTAAGTACGGAGTTCGTAAGAAGATGGAAAATTTCATGTTAAAAAATATTGATTAACAAGGTGACAGCTGGTAATCGCACGGGAATTAGATAATCGTGTAAAATGATTCAGCTTCTTTTACTTCTCTTTCTTTATTCTTTTCTTTATCATTTCTTTTCTCTTTTCCTCGTCTTGTTTTTCCTTCTTCTTTTTCTTCTTCTTCTTCTTCTTGTATGTGTGTGTGTGTGTGTGTGTGTGTGTGTGTGTGTGTGTGTGTGTGTGTGTGTGTGTGTGCGTGTAAGTCCTGCTCATGTACAGATTTGGTGTTAAACAGCGAAGGAATGATCATTCACCCTCTAACAATCCCTGTTTTCAGAAAGTTGATTGTCTCTTTCTCTTCCTGTTCATGTTTTGTTTTTCTGACTCTTTGTATCTGGATTTCTCCATACAGGATGAAAGAGAGAGAGACGGCGGTAAGGGAATGCAGGGGTGAGGTAAAGGCTCCGGGGGAACTTCTTCCGCTGACACCGGCTGCCGCCTGAGAGTGAACGGGTTCTGAATCCGACGTTGCGCACGCTGCTTTGGGCGGGGAAACGCGCAAGGGAGGTAAGGTTGATGGGGCGATTATGGGGTGCAATTGCGTGCCCTTGGGTGAGCAGCACCGAGCGCGGGATGTTAAATACGGGGACGGATCCGATGGGAAAGGGTTAAAGCTCGGAGGGGGGAACAGATCGGAGACGACAGGGTTGAGTCGGGCTGACAGCGTCATGTTATTCTGGATTACCAGGACTCGTCTCCTGAGCTGGGCGTTCTGCTGCTCCGTTGTGATGTCATCATCATCGTCGTCGTTGTCGTCATCCTCTTCTTCCTACTCATCGCCGATTTTCTCGTCGTTCTCCCTCTAATTTTCATCATTGTCATTATTATTATAATGATTATGGTGATGGCAGTGACGACCATTATTGGCATCGTTATTACTGTTTATGTTGTTCTCCTCCTCATGATGATGATGATGATGATAAAGATGATGACGATGACGATGACGATGACGACGACGATGATGATGATGATGATGATGATGATCATCATCATCATCATCGTCATCATCGTCATATCGTCGTCGTCGTCATCATCATCATCATCATCATCATCACCATCATCGTCGTCGTGGTCGTCGTCGTCGTCGTCATCATCATCATCATCATCATCATCATTGCCATGAAAATAAGACGGAAATGTGCGTGCGTGCGTGCGTACTTGCGTGCGTGCGTTCGTGCGTGCGTGCGCGCGTGTGTGCGTGCGTGCGTGCGCGCCTGCGCGCACGAGCGTGTGTGTGTGTGTGTGTGTGTGTGTGTGTGTGTGTGTGTGTGTGTGTGTGTTTGCTGTCAAAACTGCAGCAGAAAATGACTATCAATATCTCAGACGAAAATGTTTTTACTTTAGCTGACAGTTGTTATATTAATGTTCATTTTTCTGTCAAAACTGCCATTAAATATGAACATAAATATCTGAGACGAACATAAAATCTGACATTTTTGTTATGGTGTCAAATCTGTTGTTAAAGAATTTGAACGTCCACATCTAAGACGAAAATATTTTCATGCTTTTTGTTTTGACCCATCTTCTGTGCCACCTTAGTGGCATTGCGCTCTCGCCGCTCCTTCTGAGCACTCAGCCACAGCTACACCCTGACCCGCCGCTCCTTCTGAGCACTCAGCCACAGCTACACCCTGACCCGCCGCTCCTTCTGAGCGCTCAGCCACAGCTACACCCAGACCCGCCGCTCCTTCTGAGCACTCAGCCACAGCTACACCCTGACCCGCCGCTCCTTCTGAGCACTCAGCCACAGCTACACCCTGACCCGCCGCTCCTTCTGAGCACTCAGCCACAGCTACACCCTGACCCGCCGCTCCTTCTGAGCACTCAGCCACAGCTACACCCTGACCCGTCCTTCCACAGCCCCTGCAGCGGCAATCCACAGGGAGCAGTCAATGTCAAGTCGTCATGAAGCAGCTAGGGGAGATACTGCACTGCTGCCGAATCACTTCGGTGGTGTTCTGTGGTGCCTATCTCATCCAGTATACGCAGGAAATCACTAACTGAGCCCCCTACTGATGCCAATAATTGCTTAGTCACGGAGCCGGCGTGAGTGAGCTCTCTCTCCGGAGGGCGCCACCACGACAGTTCCCATGAATTTGCCGATACCGGTGACCCTGGCAGATTTAAACCAAGGCCATAGAAGTGGACAAGCAATCGAAACAGAGGTCACCATGAGAGCAGGGCATGAACGGCCACAGAATTTGAGGAGGGAGTAAGGATAAGCCCCGTTCATGTCACGAAACTCTTCCGGAGCGGGGTGTGTGTAGAGAGGGTGATACACGTTGAGAGGCAGGATAGTGGTGACGGTGGGGTGGTGGGTAATAGAGGTGGTATTTAGTTATGCTGTTGTGGTTAGCTGTTTTGAATCGGGGAGGGGCGGAGGTGGGGAGGGGGGGGGGGGGATTGGAGCTCCTCTCTTCTCTCCTCTCTCTCTCTCTCTCTCTCTCTCTCTCTCTCTCTCTCTCTCTCTCTCTCTCTCTCTCTCTCTCTCTCTCTCTCTCTGTGCATACATATTGTCGGGATTCAAACCAACAACCTCTGAATGGGTGGGCTCTGAAGTGCGTAGCCCTTTGAGTATGAACTAACACACAACACACACACACACACACACACACACACACACACACACACACACACACACAGGAGTGCGAGTGTGTGTGTGTGTGTGTGTGTGTGTGTGTGTGTGTGTGTGTGTGTGTGTGTGTGGTGTGTGAGAGAGAGAGAGGGGAGAGAGACAGACAGACAGACAGACTAACAGACAGACAGAGACAGACGTGCCAAACGATCTTTAAGTACGATCACATCTGCAAGATCGAAAAATGCGCCAATCTAGCCACCACCTTGATGGAATCTAGCTTCCAAGCCAAAGTTGTCGTGCAAGTTAGCAGGACAAGTAGATTTATAGGCTCGTCAACTTGCGATTTCACCAAACAACTCGGGGTTTTGGTAAGAAGAGGACCAAAGCCATGAAAGCAATGGCAGAGGCAGCTCAAAAGAGTCCCAGTTGGATCTGGCCGAGAAGGAACCAAAGTGAACTTCTCAAGGCTTATATTTCCCAGTTAAGATTTGTCCGGCAGGGAACGTGGGTGAGACATCCATGAGACGCCCACCCATCCAGAGGCTGTCGGTTTGATTCCCGGCAAAGCCAGGAAAACGAAAAGATTTTGGCCACAGAAGGCATTCAGGAGTCATGACCGGGATGTGGCTCGCCCCATTTACAGTGTAAGGAGATCAGGGCTAAAACACTTGTCTGAGGGGGGTGGGGGTGTCTTCTCTGAAAACCAGCCGTCAACATCTCTCTAGAGTTTCCTCCTACACACAGAGAGAGACAGAGAGAGAGAGGGAGGGGGAGAGAGAGAGAGAGAGAGAGAGAGAGAGAGAGGAGAGAGAGAGAGAGAGAGAGAGAGAGAGACAGACACACAGACACACAGACAGAGCCAGACACAGAAAGAGACAGACAGACAGACAGACGGACGGACAGCGAGAGAGAAGAGCGCTAAAGGAGACAAGAGAGAGAGAGAGAGAGAGAGAGAGAGAGAGAGAGAGAGAGACAGACTCATTCACAAACAGTCTCGAACTCAAGTTTCAAATCCAACCGTTTATTTACAAACAAACACAGAAACCAAAATGCACGTACACGGCATTGAGCAAATAACAAGAAAACAAACGAGCAAAACGAACCAAATGAAACACACCTGCTCTAGACATCTGGTTGAACAACAAACTGTAATACCCAAAACAACAATAACAACGCACAAGTGAAACCGATCTGCTGACGCCACTTCTGTACAAACAAGAAAACAATTCATGATCAAGTGTAGGAGTGTCGTCTGTGGACGATGCTTTGGTATCATAGTCTGTCTTCTGTGCTCACATCACACTCCATCTCCCTTCTCTACGGCGCGAATCTTCTCGAATTAGATTGGCCTTCAGCATGTAGGCTGAATGAGTACGATGCTGGTGAAGGGATGATAAATGAATAATAATAATAATATTAATGATAATAATTATAACAATTGTAATAATATCGATGACGATAGTAATGACAATGATAACAACAACAGCAAAAACACGATCAATTAATCGTCATCATCATCATATTCATCATTGGCTTTATCAT
>CM065730.1:13747847-13755347 GCA_033310375.1 Conus canariensis | reverse complement strand
GGCTACGGGGACAGATATGACCATCAAGACTCCGAATTGAATCCGAAACTCCTCGTTGCGCCCAGCAATGTAGTAGCAAAACAAACATTGGTGGGGTTGCACAAGCAGAGTGCGTGTTGAGAAAACTACTGTTATTATTTTTTTTCTTTGTTCATATCTTTTAGCTTTATACACGTATTTGCCATTTGCAATGTCAACTGAGGTAGATCACCAATTTGGCTGATTCCGTATTACACAATCATGCGCCCATAACTTTCTGACAGAATCTCTACTTGATACAATGCAATCAAGACGAACAATGATTACAGCAACAACAGGAAAAACATGATAACAACAACAACACACAACAACAGTAATAACAACACAACAACAACAATAATAATAATAATGATATAATAATAATAATAATATTAATGACGAAAAGAAGAAGGAAGAAGAGAAAAGAAAATCGAGAATGGGAATAGAAGACTGGAAGCAAAAAAAAAGAAAAAGAAAAAAAAAAAAAAAAAAAAAAGAAAGAATAAAAGAAAGAGGAAAGAAAAAGCATACGAAGTAATCTCACTTGACAATCTTCTATGAACTATTTTCCAAAACTTATCTTAAAACAAAAATCCGATTACATGACTTTTTTCCTTTTTTTTTTTTTTTTTTTTTTTGCATACTCCCACCCAAGCCCTTTACAGCCTGCTCTCGTCCCAGTTTACGTTCCAAAAGCAGTGTAGGACAAGAAGCAATACCATGAGTCACAGTTTGACGCCAGGTGTAGGACAAGAAGCAATACCATGAGTCACAGTTTGACGTCAGGTGTCATGAGTACGTTCTTGAGGATGATTCTGGTCGTCTCAGAATATACGGGACAAATACAGGTGGTTGCTATTAAAAAAAAAAATTAAAAAAAGAGAAAAAAAAAGAAACAAAATTGGAAAGAAAAGAAAAGAAGGAATACCGCACAGAAATACTGTTATTGTTTTGGTCAACGTACATCACAGAATCCCTTTGGATTTCATGAAAAAGAAAAAAAAAATGAACATAATCACCATAGAAATTGTCGACAGTCACAATATGATCCGTCAAAGTAAAAACAAAGTACTTTTTTTTGTTTGTTTGTTGAGAAGACAAAAATAATCCGCTCTCGTTTTCTTCTTTTTCTGGAAAAAAAACAAAAAACAAAAAACGCCCAAAGCAATGTCCGACGTAGTAGTCATTCTCTCTGCGCACCTTTGTAGTCAACCGGAATAGGTTCTGTCATTTCCGGCACAAAGGAAACGCAATGCCACAGGCAATGATTTCTCTTCACGTCACCCGTTGTCGCAGTTTTGGTCCCCCCCCTCCCCCCCTCCCCCCCCCCTCCCTTTAGCGGAAGTGTGAATCTGACGTCACAGGAGGGGGTTGCAAGCCTTCACTCGAAGATGAACGTGCGTTTGCTGTCTGCCATGCGTTGCTTGTAGACTTCTTCGAACTGCTCGTTCTGCTCCTGTGTGAACCAGTTCTTCCAGTCTCCAATTTCACCTGTCACACAACAGAATAGTCGACATGACGTAGACATGAACACAGCCACATAGCTTAAGAGGAAGCAGGTCATAATGACAAAAGACAGGATGTGCTAGAACAGGCACTTCGACATCTTATGCTTTGCGACGTAAACGTTACAAACGACTGTGGGCCCCTGACGCTAACAGCTGGCCGTAAGCTAACAGCAATGTGTACCCCCTTGCGGATGTCGCCTACTCAATCTTTGGTCTTGCGGATGTAGCCTACTCAATCTTTGGTCAGACTTCGGGATGACAGCGAAGGTCAAGTAGTAACAACGCAGTTTGAACAGATGAACATTGCCCTGGCTCTGTGAAAAAAAAAGGAATGTGAAAAAGACGATTTTATCCTGGAATTTGGGGTCAGTAAATACGTTCAATGCCATACATCAGCAAGAATAGCAGAATGATGCATGGCCTGTGACTTCTCGTGTTTCTACGCCATTGGTAGGGCACAAAGATTTGGCAGTGAAAAGTCTAGCAAACGACAGAACAATGAAGGTCACGTGGGTCGTGCTGCAATATAACAAAAAGCAAATATTGGATCTGCCTCCACGTCAGGCATAGTAGGCGTCAAGGGCTGGACTGTGCCATGGACAATCTCCCAGGCAGGCACAGTAGGGTCAAGGGCTGGACTGTGCCATGGACAATCTCCCAGGCAGGCCCTAGTAGGGTCAAGGGCTGGACTGTGCCATGGACAAATCCTCCCAGCAGGCACAGTAAGGCGTAAGGTCTGGACTGTTCCTGGACAATCTTCCCAGCCGCACAGTAGTGCGTCAAAGGACTGGACTGTGCCATGGACATCCCCAGCAGCTCCAAGCAGGGCAAGGTGACTGTCCATGGACATATCTCCAGGCAGGCCATAGTCTGTTCAAGGCATCCTACTCTTCGCCATGACATCTCCCAGCTCAGTGCACAGTAGTGGGTCAAGGGCTGGATGTGCATGGACCCACTCCCAGCAGCACAGTAGCGTATGGCTGGACTGTGCCATGCAATCTCCCAGGCAGGCCAGTAGGCGTCAAGGCTGACTGATGCTGGACAATCCTCACAAACAGCTATGATAGTGGGTCCACAGACAGACTGTGCATGGACAATTCCCAGGCAGACAGTAGGGTCAAGGCTGACTGTGCCATGGACAATCTCCCAGGCAGGCACAGTAGGGATCAAGGGCTGGACTGTGCCATGAATAAGTTTTGGTAATCGCTGATCTTCTGACAAAAGCGAGGAGCAGCTTTGAGTGTAATGGAGAATATATAGCGTTCTGGGCCCAGTCTGTTACTGTGGACTCGGACCTGTTTCCCACAGCCGCACGCATGAAACGTGTCGTCCATCACAGACCACGTTCCAGCTACCGCATGCCTTCAGCAAACTTTCCAAGCACGGGAAGATGCTGTTTACCATACTTACTGGCATGCAGGCTCTCTCTTTCTCTCTCTCTCTCTCTCTCTCTCTCTCTCTCTCTCTCTCTCTCTCTCTCTCTCTCTCTCTCTCTCTCTCTCTCTCTCATAGTGAGCAGGTATAGTGCGGACAGAGGCACTGACCCGGATGTCACTGAACGCGCGTAAAGCAGACAGCACTATGATAGTGGTCAGTATTCCTTCATCAGGTAGGCGAGAACGCGCGTAAAGCAGACAGTACTATGATAGTGGTCAGTATTCCTTCATCAAACAGTACTATGATAGTGGTAAGTATTCCTTCATCAGACAGTACTATGATAGTGGTAAGTATTCCTTCATCAGGTAGGCGAGGGTGCATTACTGTTTCATCACAGAAATCATATTTTCTCTTTAGATTACGTCCTTCCTTTGCGGTGCATTCTGTACTCAGTGCATTCATTACAATACAGATGTTTGTGATTAATCGACAAAAGTGCCGACAATAAATGCAAAATACTAAATCTGGGACTGCTGTAAGAATATGGCGCTGTTGTTAGCATGTTGTTAGCATGACGTCGTTTGTTAGCACAAACGACGTCAGACGTGGATGGAAACAAGTGGGAATATACAAAGTGACAGAAATGTACATATTAGAAGAAGCCTTCCTCTTCAGCCTCCAACCCCACCCCCACTCTTTTCTTTAGACCCCCCCCCCCTTCCTTATTGTGAGGTTCATTTCTAAAACTCTATTTCATGAGAAACCAATTATTCCTTTTTTGCTAGCGCAGCTTCATGATCGTTCGTGTAGATACGTTTTGCTCCAGAGAAGGTTATGGTACAATTTTTAAGCAGACCCAGAGAAGAAAAGAACTGATGACTTGTACAGTTCAAACTAGATAAGAAAGGCTTTGTTGTAATGCAATCAATCAATCAATCAAATATTATCATCATCACTATCGTCGTCGTCTTCAACATCATTATCATCGTCGTCGCCAACATCATCATCGTCGTCGTCGTCATCATTGTCGTCGTTGTCAACATCATCATAATCATCGTTGTCATCATTGTCATCGTCGTCGTCGTCAACATCATCATCGTCGTCGTTGTCATCATTATCATCGAAGTCGTCATCACATCATTATTATCATCATCGTTGTCGTCATCCACTTGATTGTTATCCTCCTTAACATCATTCTTCTCTTCATTTCAACTCCCACTGCACTAGCTGTACCCCTACCCCATAGACCCCTCCAACCCCTACCTCCAGCCGCCTTCTGAGGGACACTGACCTTTCCGGTAGATGCCCACGGCATCAGCCTTGTAAACCATCTGGAGGGTCCGCACCTGCTCCTCCTCCTTCTCCTTCATGACGCTGATGTGGCAGGCCTCCGCGATGTCCTGACACAGCTGGTGAGAGCGGCCCGTCTCCAGGAACTCGTTCAACTTCTCGATCTGACCCACAGGGTCCTGGACACACACACACACACACACACACACACACACACACACACACACACACACACACACACACACACCACAGATCATTGAACGATTATATGTTATATGAAAGAAAAAGAAAAAGCGCCGAATTAAACTGTTCTTATTCTTTCACAGACTGACTTTTGTCACTTTCATTTGTGAGACAAGTTTCACGGCACTGAACACGTACCGCGCAGTCTTCCTGTCTCTGATGTTTGTTTTTCAACCCTTGTCTGTCATTAACATTGAACACTGCCCATGTTTCACCTGACATTCCAGACTGACGTGATTTTTTCATGTTTTATATTGGTGTCACTTTTGAACTGCTTCCTCTTATTCCTTTTCAGACTCTGAGAACAACACTCACTAAAGAATGTGCAGTTCATCTGCTCGCTTGTCTGTCAGTTGGTTGGCATACAGTTCTGGCTACAGCTGACAGAGAATATAACGAAGATAGAAGAATAGGAACACGTGAGAACGAAAGATAAACAGACAGATATCAAAACCTCGGCCAGCTTACCAACAAACCTATTAAGAAAAAATGAAAGAAAAAAAAACGCACCCAAAACCTCACTTAAGCATGCCAGCAAACAAATAGCCAAGCAAGACTTTACATAATCCACAAACCAACCAAGTAACCACCCATAAACCAACCCATCAACTTGCTAAATAAGCAAGCAAGCAACCAGCCAACCAAGTGACCGCCTAACCAGCCAACAGGCCCAAAGGGAACTTACTCTCTTCATGTCCTCAAAAGGCGAGACGAAGACTGGTAGGTCGGGATGAGCTTGGATCTCTCGTTCCCAGTCCAGCAAATGGTCAAAGTAGTTGCCATGCCAGACTGCACAGCACACACAAGTCATGGGTTTCTTACAAATAAAATCCCATCTAGAACCACCAAAAATACATACAGCTAGATTACAACGCACACACGTCATGGTTTTTTTTTTTTTTTTTTTTTCTAATCACTTCTAGAACTACCAAAAATATATTCGGCCAAAGTGCAACGCACACACGTCATTTTAAAGAAATATACATTTAAATCACCAAAAATACAAGCGGTCAGATTGCAAAGCTCAGACAATCCATGTTTATTTGTTTGTTTTGTCTTAATCACGTCGAGAACCACGAAAAATACGTTCAGTCAAACTGCAACGGACACGTAAGTCACGTACTTACCACACACATGGAACCTCAGTAAAAAAAAAAATGCATTTGGTCAAAATGCCATTCATACACAATGCATGTTTTTAGTTCATCTAATAAACCTGTCATAACGGTCACCATGCTAGCAGACTACAATGCACTTCCAATTTACGTTCTGACCACACCTAAAACCGCTGATAAAGTACCGGTGGTCATGGTTCATGCCTTGAACAGGTGCGTATTCGGACACGGGAGTGTGTGTGTGTATGTGTGTGTGTGTGTGTGTGTGTGTGTGTGTGTGTGTGTGTGTGTGTCAGTACAACACTATGTTAATCTGACAGTAAATGGTTTCAGTCAGTCAGTCAGTCAGTGTGTGTGTGTGTGTGTGTGTGTGCGTGCGTGCATGTGTGTGTGAGTGCGTGTGAGCGTGTGCGCGCGCTCGAGCGCGTGTATGTGTGGGTGTGTGTATGTTGGAGGGGTGGGGAGTAACAGGGTGACAGACAGACAGACAAACATGTAGACATACAGACACGTAGATAGACATAGGACGACAGAACATGTAACAGACGGACAGACAGACATGTAGACAGACAGACATATAAACAGACAGACAGACAAGCATATGGACAGAGAGACAGACATAATATACAAACAGTCAGACAGACATGCAAACAAAGAGATAGGCAGGCAGGCAAACAGACAGGCCCTCAGGTTGCAGGAGAACTTACATCCCCACTCCAGCATAACTTGGAAGAACTGGTCCCACGTGCCGCTGTAGCCCAT
This sequence comes from Conus canariensis, assembly GCA_033310375.1. Lineage (NCBI taxonomy): Eukaryota > Metazoa > Mollusca > Gastropoda > Neogastropoda > Conidae > Conus > Conus canariensis. The sequence continues at coordinate 13,749,034 of CM065730.1, read as the reverse complement.
CTCGTTCTTCATCTCGTTCAGATGGACGAAGAGCGACACGAAGGTGTCTTTGGGATTCCGCACCAGGTAGATCACCTTGATCTTCTTCTCCAGCACCTGAGCGCAGCAAAGCCCAGTCACTCGTTTTACCTCAATAAATCATTCAATAAGAGATGAATAAATAGATACACGACATAAAAGTAAACGCACAGTCTTCGGAATAGTTTCTGTGTTGTTATGAAGCCGATCACACAGGGGAAAATAAGAAATCAATATGAAAAAAGAAATGCCATGTGTGTGTGTGTGTGTGTGTGTGTGTGTGTGTGTGTGTGTGTGTGTGTGTGTGTGTGTGAGAGAGAGAGAGAGAGACTCTCCTCTCTGTCTCTCTGTCCCTCTCTCTCTCTCTCTCTCTCTCTTCTCTCTCTCTCTCTCTCTCCTCTCTCTCTCTCTCTCTCTCTCTCTCTCTCTCTCTCTCTCTCTCTCTCTCTCTACTACCTGCAGAGGCAGGTGCCTGAAGCAGAGGTGGGAGAAGAAGACCCGTGGGGCGGTGGCGGGGGGCCGGTAGGACTTGGGGATGTACTCCAGCACGTCGGTGGTGAAGGTGTTGGGCTGATACTCCGTGCTGTTCTTCAGCAGCATGCGGATGATCTGTTGGTGCCAGTGGTTCCCTGCACAGCCAGCGGAGAGAGTCACTTCCTGTCTGTCTGTCTGTCTGTCTGTCTGTCTGTCTGTTTCTCTGTGTGTGTGTGTGTGTTCTCTCTCTCTCTCTCTCTCTCTCTCTCTCTCTCTCTCTCTCTCTCACTTCCTGTCTGTCTGTCTGTCTGTCTGTCTGTTTCTCTCTTGTGTGTGTGTGTCTCTCTCTTCTCTCTCTCCTTCTTCTCTCTCTCTCTCTGTCATCTCTCTCCTTATTCTCTTATCTCTCTTTTACTCCCTCAGTCTACCCTCTTCCTATCTCATTTTCTTTGTTGCAGTAAAAACGAGAAAACTACACCCAAATAAAGGACAAGAAAAATAAGGCCCACCCACCCACCCACCACCTACCCCCCCCCCCAGCCCCCCCCCCCCCCCCCACAACACAAACACACACACACCACACACACACACACACACACGAAACTTACCAGATTTAGGGTAGCCCACCACGATGACGTCATCTGACCTCAATTCCAACTGCCTGACCTCTTTCAGCTGCTGGCGGAAATCGGCAA
>CM065730.1:13740347-13742847 GCA_033310375.1 Conus canariensis | reverse complement strand
CACACACACACACACACACACACACACACACACACACACACACACAGATTTTCAAGAGAGAGGGGGAGGGGAGCGAGAAGAGACAGACAGACAGACAGACAGATACACACACACACAGACAGACAGACAAACAGACAGACAGAGACAGAAAAGAAAGTGACGGAGAGAGGGACAGAGAAAGAGCTCTAACATAATGATTAACTGCTATTCAACCGAAGGAAGAAAATAAGATGAAGAACACACACACACACACACACACACACACACACACACACACACACACACACACACACAAACAAATCAACATAAAAGAGTGGGCTAAAACAAACAAATAAACACACAAACAAAAAACAAGCAAGCAAGCAGCAAACAAACAAACAAGCAAAATGAAAAAGGTGTGTTTTATTATTAGTTATTCTTTTTACCTTTTATTCTTTGTACCTTTTTTCCTTCCTTCTTACGTCCATTCTTGATGGGAAGTAACTGGTTATCACACCATCACCCTCGCCACGTATTCTCTGTCTGTTGACTAATTATGCGGGTGAGAAGAAGGCACGCGCGTTGGTCTAGGCGAAACCAATACGAATTCAATGATTCCCAGTGACGCAAGAAATAATCGCAACCGAATTCTTTAGGTGCACGCATCGTATGCTATTTTCAGAGCAGAATCTCCTGGCTTTGAGAGAGAGAGAGAGAGAGAGAGAGAGAGAGAGAGAGAGAGAGAGAGAAGAAGAAGAAGAAGAAGAAGAAGAAGAAGAAGGAGACGAAGAAACTCACAGCACAGAAGAAAGCGACGAAGAAACTGACAACAAAGAAAAGGAAGAACAAGTGTTGACAATGAAATACAAGCGTGATGACGTTGGACCTGAAAGTCACATTTTTTTCCGTGTCCTTGTTCTTCTTCCTTGCGCTGAACTCTGAAGCGATCTGAAGCGATCAAAGCTAAGTGAATTTTCGTTATTTTATTCGTTTGTGTCTCACCTGAAGAAGACCTAAGAGGTCGAAACGCGTTGTGTTTTGTCTTGTGACTCGTTTGTCCACGTTTCTCTTGGCAGTTCGCTAACATTTATTTAAGACTTGTTCTTAAGCTTTGTGGACAGATGTATGCAAGCGTGTGTTTGTGTGTTTCCGTGTGTATTGGCGCAGAAGACAGAGAGGGAGATGGAAAGTGGATGGGGTGCGGAATTTTGATTAGGGCTACGATTACCCATAAACATTTTCAGTCTGAAACAAAAGCAATAGTCCTCCAAAGGGAAGAAAACAGAAAATCACAATGCCACTCTTCTAATTTTCGGCCACGTGGCCTTTTTCAAGAGAAAAAAAAGATGGACTTCACGTAGTTGCATTGTTTGTCTTTTTTTTGTTGTTTTTTTTTTCTCTTGAAAAAGGCCATGTGGCCGAAAATTAGAAGAGTGGCATTGTGATTTTCTATAACATTTTCAGTTTGGGTTTTGATTTCTATCTTTATCGTTTCGTTTGATCACTTTGTGACCGATCTCTTTTTTCTCCCTTGTATGTCGTAGCTTGATTTATTATTCAGAACACAATGCAAACTTAATTTTGAATTTTTGTATCAGTTGAAGCCATTTTCATTTTACATCTGTGAGGGTGTTTTATGCGTAACTTACTCCCTCTCTCTTGTATAAGAATATATTTACTGACAAAAACTAATTTTTTGTAGATACATTTAGATTCCATTTCTTAGATTTTGCATGGATTATCTCTTTTTTTTAATGATATGCCGAGTTTGTTTGTTTGTTTACTTTTTTTTCGAGGTTTCTTTTTACCACTAAAGATATTGCCATTGCTGATGCTCATAAATGTATTTAGTTGTTTCTTTCCGTGGTTTTTAAACCCCCCTCTCTCTGTCTCTCTTTCACTTCCTCCCTCCCTCCCTCCCTCCCTCTCTCCCTCCCTCCCTCCCTCCCTCCTCTCTCTCTCTCTCTCTCTCTCTCTCTCTCTCTCTCTCTCTCTCTCTCTCTCTCCACCAAATCTTCTCGTCTTCCACTTCTCTTTCTTTCTCGAGATATTCATCGCCAACACACACCAGACATGTCAAACTCAAAGATAGTCATCGCCAACACACACCAGACATGCCAAACTCAAGGTATTCATCGCCAACGCACACCAGACATGCCAAACTCATATTTTCTCCTGTTCTCTCTATTTCTTAGCAGATCCCATGCTGTCACTACAGCCAAAGGGGCCGTGAGTTGGTCAGTCAGGAGACCAATGTTAGCTTCCGGTTCAGTTCCAGCCCCCACAAAGGAATCGCTGTGTTATGGCTGCAACGGAAGTCTGCCAAATGTTGTTTTGTCTTCCAAAGTCGTCTCCACCCTGGTTGCATGGTCATCTATGTATTGTATGGTCATCTATGTATTGTATGGTCAACTAAGTATTGATCATACCCCGTGACGAAAAGGTCGAGTGTCCAGGGTTTTTTTTTCTCTCCCTTTTTGACGACCTGAAATTGTGGTGGGTTCACGGTACAGTGGAATCT
>CM065730.1:13727847-13730347 GCA_033310375.1 Conus canariensis | reverse complement strand
TTTTCATATCTGTAACATATTTTCTTAAATTCATGTTCCCAGTTTCTCCATCTTCAAATCCCTCCCCCCCTCCTTAAGTCCAAATCTTTGCCAAATCATTACTATGAAGATAGTTCAGTTGTTGGCCTGTGCTTGTTTTTTTCCCCCACTATTAGATTGTTCGTCTATGTATTTGTCTGACTTTATTCAAGTTTAAAAGGCTGTGCCAGTCTTGAATAAAAGTTACTCTGTGTTAGGTTTTCTTATGGGAGCAAAAAATACCCCACTTGTTTACTGTTTATCGTTTACTGTTCCCTGCCTCATTTCATTTCCGATTTTGTTTTGATTAAATTGAGGTTATTTGTATTTGTTTCTGTCCGTCTGTGTGTTTGTCTTTTGATCTCCCTTGCATCTTTGGGTGGATCCTCAAGCGTAGGCTCAAAGATTGTCCCCTATATTTTATACTATTTGCATAATGTCTTTAGTTTTTCAGCAACTTTTTTCCTCCCCACACTTTCGTTTAGTTTCATTTATTACTCTTTGCTGGCTGCTTTGGGGGTGCTATTGGATTCTTTTTTGCACCCTTGGTGGTGAGAACACCACAGTATTATGGACAGTGGTGTGTCTCTATTGACGCCAGGAGTGCAGACACAACCAGCCATGTCTCCCTGATGAGTCCGACCCAGCGGACAAAAAGCCTCGGAGCAGGCAATACAAATATATCTGCCTTCAAAAGGGATTGTGATGGTTCCCTTATGCAGCTAGTGAAGAGTTTTCATATCTGTAACATATTTTCTTAAATTCATGTTCTCAGTTTCTCCATCTTCAAATCCCTCACCCCCTCCTTAAGTCCAAATCTTTGCCAAATCATTACTATGAAGATAGTTCAGTTGTTGGCCTGCGCTTGTTTTTTTTCCCCCACTATTAGATTGTTCGTCTATGTATTTGTCTGACTTTATTCAAGTTTAAAAGGCTGTGCCAGTCTTGAATAAAAGTTACTCTGTGTTAGGTTTTCTTATGGGAGCAAAAAATACCCCACTTGTTTACTGTTTATGTCACTGGAGTTTCTCCGTGAGAGTCTGTGTCTATACGAACGCATAAATTAAACCGGCCGCTGAAGTCCGTGAGCTGTGCCGATTAGGTTCAAACGGTTTCCGAGGCGACTGGTAATAAGATTAGATCCCTCCCCCCTCTCACCCCTGATGTGTGAGTGACAGGTTGTCAAAAATCGAATCCGGCAATTAGAATTCATATATACCAGACACACGGGGTGCAGTTTCACTGACCCCTCAAGACTGCCTGTAGACCAGACCAGAGGAAGACAAAAGAGACAACTAGAGAAGGCGTGGGACAATCCTGGTAACCTCGTTGATCTCCAGTCATTCACTGTGCATTCCCAGGAAAAGTGAGTTGGAACTCTGTTTTACATTTTTGAAACTATGTATGGATTTTATGTATACAATGTGCGTTAACATTGTAACTTTGTACAAATGCTTAGCAACATGTATCAAACTGGTGAATGATTATTCTGTGTAGGAGTTTGCTTGCCATCATGTGGCAAAAGCTCTCTCCCAGTGGTTATGATTCTTTGATAACTAGCTGATCACTGTTCTTTGTGTTCATCCTGACTTTTGCCAGTAGGCAATTCTGTCTATTAAGAAAATAATTCATTGATTAATTTTTATCAGGAAAACAGTATGCCTGTGCTAGGTGAAGAACTGCTACTCTGATTTATAAATACTGGCGATTGTTGGAATGATTTGTAGTGTATGACTTTAAGTCTACACCACATGTGTACTTGGACTCAGTGTAGCCCAAGTCAGTGTGATTTCATTCATAAGAAACATGGAAGAGATGTCTGACTGAAACTATGTAACATAGTATTACTGTCTCCTACCCTTTTGTGAGTTTAACTTAGTCTTTAAACAAAAGTGGAGATTAATAAAAATCGGAAATGAAATGAGGCAGGGAACAGTAAACGATAAACAGTAAACAAGTTGGGTATTTTTTGCTCCCATAAGAAAACCTAACACAGAGTAACTTTTATTCAAGACTGGCACAGCCTTTTAAACTTGAATAAAGTCAGACAAATACATAGACGAACAATCTAATAGTGGGGGAAAAAAACAAGCACAGGCCAACAACTGAACTATCTTCATAGTAATGACTTGGCAAAGATTTGGACTTAAGGAGGGGGGGGGGGGGGGGTAATTTGAAGATGGAGAAACTATGAAGATAGTTCAGTTGTTGGCCTGTGCTTGTTTTTTTCCCCCACTATTAGATTGTTAGGGGGAAAAAAACAAGCACAGGCCAACAACTGAACTATCTTCATAGTAATGACTTGGCAAAGATTTGGACTTAAGGAGGGGGGGGGGGGGGGGGGGGTAATTTGAAGATGGAGAAACTGGGAACATGAAATTAAGAAAATATGTTACAGATATGAAAACTAGTTATCAAAGAATCATAACCACTGGGAGAGAGCTTTTGCCACATGATGGCAAGCAAACTCCTACACGAAAGG
>CM065730.1:13720347-13722847 GCA_033310375.1 Conus canariensis | reverse complement strand
GCTCTTTCACTGTTGAAGTTTCTATCGCTTATTTATACAAATGTAGATGTGAATGAACAGTTTATGGGACAGTCCTGCACAACAAGAACACCGAGTGATGAACAATGACGGGGTGGGAAATATATATGCATGGATTTCATGTCAGGACCAGTCAAGAGCTGCTCTGCATGTGCCTATGGTTGTCTGGCTGTGTGCTGTGAACGCTGTGTTTTCGGTGTGGAGAATTCTGCAGAGCAATGCTGTCCATGTGCCTATGGTTGTCTGGCTGTGTGCTGTGAACGCTGTGTTTTCGGTGTGGAGAATTCTGCAGAGCAATGCTGTCCATGTGCCTGTGGTCGTCTCGCTGTGTGCTGTGAACGCTGTGTTTTCGGTGTGGAGAATTCTGCAGAGCAATGCTGTCCATGTGCCTATGGTTGTCTGGCTGTGTGCTGTGAACGCTGTGTTTTCGGTGTGGAGAATTCTGCAGAGCAATGCTGTCCATGTGCCTATGGTTGTCTGGCTGTGTGCTGTGAACGCTGTGTTTTCGGTGTGGAGAATTCTGCAGAGCAGTGATGTCCAGGTGAACCCCGGGCCTCGCGGTAATCAAAACACAGACAATACGGAGGACAGGGAGAAATCGGCATCACAGGTGTTAAATGTAGGAGAGAACGGGGCTTCTGTGGGAGTGTCGGAAATTCTCGCAGCCATTCGACTCCACAGCCAGCAGTTCCAGTCACAGTTTGACGAACAGAACAAACAATTAAGATTACAAGGCGAGGAACAATCACGACAGAACAACGTTATCAGAGAACGGTTAAATCAGATAAAGCATGATTTGGGTAAGGTGTCGGAAAAAACGTGAAGAAACCAACCAACGATGCAACAGCCTAGAAAATGAGAATATTAGGTTGTGTGGCGAGATGGAAGATATTGTCGCTGACTTGAACGACCTGTACACAGAATCTACAAAGGGAAGAGAGGAGTGTCCAAGACTATGCAGAGATGGGGGAACTGAAGGAAGAAGTGACTCTGTGGACAGGCGTATGAATGCTCATGCTGCAACATGGAAGCTGAAAATTTGACTGGGTCTCCTGCATTAAGAAAACGTTGACAGAGAATGCTTTTGGCATAGTTTGGTTGTCACAAGGAGACGGTAATGAAGGAAAATTTATTTCCGAATTCAAGGACCGTTTAATTTGTACTTATAAACAAAACTGGCATGCTGGCATAGATGGAAATGATAAATACGAGTGGTTTCTTTCATTTAAAATCAATCTTGAAGCAGAGAAATAGCTTAAAATTATAACGCATAAATATAGTTAAGCCAAATTTCGAACCAGAACGCTCGGTCTTAAGGCAAACAAAACATGGTTCGAGAAATCGAATAATAGATCTTGTCAAATGTGTAGAAAAAGCCAGTGTTGAGAATGAAATACATTTTGTGTTTGGCTGTCCCGCATATCCCAATTTCCGCAGAGGTTGTAAAATTTTCAGTGAATCAGTTGCTCAAAGAGATTTAATGGCGATTTCATCAAGTGGAAGCGAAAACATTATAATAGGATTTGCGAAGTACATCGCTGAAGCTAGCACTTTTGGTAAAAAACAAAACAAAAAAAAAACAATATAACGAATGAAAAAGATAATCACTTGCTTAAAGGTGCCTTGGCTTAGTAGTAATCACTTAATGTAACCAGATAGTGTATGTCAATGGTATATTGTGCGTGCGTGTGCAGGGAGGGCGGGGGGGGGGGGGGGGGAGAGAGAGAGAGAGAGAGAGAGAGAGAGAGAGAGAGAGAGATCGTGTAGATGGATGGCTGGATGGATGGCTGCTTGTTTTGTTGATCCTTTTGTTGTAAGTTATATGTATGGAGAGTTTATATCATCACAAGGGAAGTCTTTTGCATTTGTTTCCTCTTTAGTCGCTGTTGCCAAATATGACTCATGATACCCCCTTGCCAACAGGACCTTTTGCTAATGGCAATAAAATTGTGTCAGTGTCAGTGTGTGTGTGTGTGTCTCTCTCTCTCTCTCTCTCTCTCTCTCTCTCTCTCTCTCTCTCTCTCTCTCTCTCTCTCGTAGCTTCCCTTGTCTGGCTACTAGCAAAGCACACTTTCGACAGCTCAGGTGAAATTTATACGTTTTTCATTAAAAAAAATCCACGATCACGCCTGTTGACAGCATGTCGTTTAGTTTGGAAAGTCTGCTGATTCACGGGCTTGGAGAAATGACTCTCTCGTCGTTCAAAGTGGAAGGCTGAGGGAATCGAGCATTTGTTGTTCTCCGGTTGCCAACAACTGCCAGTCCACCCCCTTCCATGCAAGCTGCAAAGCAAAGTGCTGTGTTTGGACTGCAAAGCAAAGTGCTGTGTTTGGACTGCAAAGCAAAGTGCTGTTGTGTGTTTGGACTCCAAAGCAAAGTGCTGTGTTTGGACTGCAAAGCAAAGTGCTGTGTTTGGACTGCAAAGCAAAGTGCTGTGTTTGGACTGCAAAGCAAAGTGCTGTGTTTGGACTTCAAAGCAAAG
>CM065730.1:13702847-13712847 GCA_033310375.1 Conus canariensis | reverse complement strand
TCTCTCTCTCTCTCTCTCTCTCTGTCCCTCCCACCCACCCTCCATCCCTCTCTCTCTGACTGAACACCAGTCAGGCTTCAGTTACGACTGAAGATGCTGATTTTGCATGCCCTGTCCTGTTCATGCCCTGTATTGTTCATGCCCTGTCCTGTTCATGCCCTGTATTGTTCATGCCCTGCATTGTTCATGCCCTGTCCTGTTCATGCCTTGTTCTGTTCATGCCCTGTGCTGTTCATGCCCTGTATTGTTCATGCCCTGTCCTGCTCATGCCCTGTATTGTTCATGCCCTGTATTGTTCATGCCCTGTCCTGTTCACGCCCAGTATTGTTCATGCCCTGTCCTGTTCACGCCCAGTATCGTTCATGCCCTGTCCTGTTCACGCCCAGTATCGTTCATGCCCTGTCCTGTTCATGTCCTGTCCTGTTCATGCTCTGTCCTGCTCATGCCCTGTCCTGTTCATGCCCTGTATTGTTCATGCCCTGTCCTGTTCATGCCCTGTATTGTTCACGCCCAGTATCGTTCATGCCCTGTCCTGTTCACGCCCAGTATCGTTCATGCCCTGTCCTATTCATGCCCTGTATTGTTCATGCCCTGTCCTGTTCATGCCCTGTCCTGTTCATGCCCTGTATTGTTCATGCCCTGTTCTGTTCATGCCCTGTTCTGTTCATGCCCTGTATTGTTCATGCCCTGTCCTGTTCATGCCCTGTATTGTTCATGTTCATGCCTGTCCTGTTCATGCCCTGTCCTGTTCATGCCCTGTATTGTTCACCCTGTATTGTTCATGCCCTGTCCTGTTCATGCCCTGTCCTGTTCATGCCCTGTAATGTTCATGACCTGTATTGTTCATGTCCTGTCCTGTTCATTGCTCTGTATTGTCCATGCCCTGTATTGTTCACACTGTATATGTTCATGCCCGTCCTGTTCATGCCCTGTCTCTTCATGCCCTATCCTGTTCATGCCCTGTATTTGTTCATGTCCTGTCCTGTTCATGCTCTGTATTGTCCATGCTCTGTATTGTTGATGCCCTGTCCTGTTCATGCCCTGTCCTGTTCATACCCTGTCCTGTTCATGTTCTCTCCTGTTCATGCCCTGTATTGTCCATAGCCCTGTATTGTTCATACCCCGTATTGTTCATACCCTGTCCTGTTCATGCCCTGTATTGTTCATGCCCTGTCCTGTATCATGCCCTGTATTGTTCATGCCCTGTCCTGTTCATGCCCTGTCATGTTCATCCTCTGTCCTGTTCATGCCCTGTATTGTTCATGCCCTGTATTGTTCATGCTCTGTTTTGTTCATGTCCTGTCCTGTTCATGCTCTCTATTGTCCATGCTCTGTATTGTCCATAGCCCTGTATTGTTCATGCCCTGTCCTGTTCATGCCTGTCCTGTTCATGCCCTGTCCTGTTCATGCTCTGTATTGTCCATTGCCCTGTATTGTTCATACCCTGTATTGTTCATGCCCTGTCCTGTTCATGCCCTGTATTGTTCATGCCCTGTATGTTCATACCCTGTATTGTTCGTACCCTGTATTGTTCATGCCCTGTCCTGTTCATGCCTGTATTGTCCATGCCCTGTATTGTTCAAACCCTGTATTGTTCATGCCCTGTCCTGTTCATGCCTGTATTGTCATGCCTGTATTGTTCATGCCCTGTATTGTTCATGTCCTGTCCTGTTCATGCCCTGTATTGTTCCATGCCCTGTACTGTTCATGCCCTGTCCTGTTCATGCCCTAGTACTGTTCATGCCCTGTCCTGTTTATGCCTGTACTGTTCATGACCTGTATTGTTCATGCCCTGTCCTGTTCATGCCCTGATTGTTCATGCCCTGTATTGTTCATGCCCTGTTTGATGCCCGATCGTTCATGCCCTGTATTGTCATCCCTGTATGTCATGCCTGTATTCATGCCCTGTATTGTTCATGCCCTTCCTGTTCATGCCTTTGTCATGCCTGATTGTTCATGCCTGTATTTTCAGCCTCTTTCTTATGCCCTTATTGTTCATGCCCTGTCCTGTTCATGCCCTGTATGTTCATGCCCTGTCCTGTTCATGCCTGTCCTTCATGCCCTTATTGTTCATCCTGTTCATGCCTGTCCTGTTCATGCCTGTCTGTTCATGCCCTGTCCTGTTCATGCCCTGTATGTTCATGCCTGTCCTGTTCATGCCTGTATTGTCATTCCCTGTATGTTCATGCCTGTTCTTTCATGCCCTGTCCTGTTCATGCCCTTCCTGTTATGCCTGTATTGTTCATGCCTGTCTGTTCATCCCTGTCCTGTTCATGCCTGTTCTGTTCATGCCTGTCCTGTTCATGCCTGTCCTGTTCATGCCTGTATTGTCAGCCCTGTATTGTCATACCTGTATGTCATACCTGTCCTGTTCATGCCCTGTATGTTCATGCCCTGTCCTGTTCATGCCTGTATGTTCATTCCCTGTATTGTCATGCCGTATTGTTCATTCCCTGTCCTGTTCATGCCTGTCCTGTTCATGCCCTGTTTGTTCATGCCCTTCCTGTTCATGCCTGTCCTGTTCATGCCTGTTTGTTCATGCCTGTCCTGTTCATGCCTGTCTGTTCATGCCTGTCTGTACATGCCCTGTCTGTTCATGCCCTGTCGTTCATGCCTGTCCTGTTCATGCCTGTCTGTTCATGCTTGTTCTGTTCATGCCCTGTCCTGTTCATGCCTGTTATGTTCATGCCTTGTTCTGTTCATGCCCTGTCCTTTCATGCCCTGTTCTGTTCATGCCCTGTCTGCTCATGCCTTGTTTGTTCATGCCCTGTCCTGTTCATGCCCTGTCCTGTTCATGCCTGTATTGTCATGCCCTGTCCTGTTCATGCCTTTTCGTCATGCCCTGTATTGTCAAACCCTGTATTGTTCATGCCCTGTATTTTTCATGCCTGTCCTGTTCGTGCCTGTATTGTTCATGCCCTGTCCTGTTCATGCCCTGTATTGTTCATGTCCTGTCCTGTTCTTGCCTGTATTGTTCATGCCTTCCTGTTCATGCCCTGTCCTGTTCATGCCCTGTCCTGACCTGTTCATGCTCTGTATTGTCCATGCCCTGTATTGTTCATACCCTGTATTGTTCATGCCCTGTCCTGTTCATGCCCTGTATTGTTCATGCCCTGTATTGTCATGCCCTGTATTGTTCGAGCCCTGTATTGTTCATGCCCTGTCCTGTTCATGCCCTGTCTGTTCATGCCCTGTACTGTTCATGACCTGTATTGTTCATGTCCTGTCCTGTTCATGCTCTGTATTGTCCATGCCCTGTATTGTTCACACTGTATTGTTCATTGCCCTGTCCTGTTCATGCCCTGTCCTCTTCATGCCCTATCCTGTTCATGCCCTGTATTGTTCATGTCCTGTCCTGTTCATGCTCTGTATTGTCCATGCTCTGTATGTTATTGCCTGTCCTGTTCATGCCCCTTGTCCCTGTTCCATGCCCTGTCTCTGTTCATGTTCTCTCCTGTTCATGCCCTGTATTGTCCATGCCCTGTATTGTTCATCCCCGTATTGTTCATACCCTGTCCTGTTCATGCCCTGTATTGTTCATGCCCTGTCCTGTTCATGCCCTGTATTGTTCATGCCCTGTCCTGTTCATGCCCTGTCCTGTTCATCCTCTGTCCTGTTCATGCCCTGTATTGTTCATGCCCTGTATTGTTCATGCCCTGTTTGTTCATGTCCTGTCCTGTTCATGCTCTCTATTGTCCATGCTCTGTATTGTCCATGCCCTGTATTGTTCATGCCCTGTCCTGTTCATGCCCTGTCCTGTTCATAGCCCTGTCCTGTTCATGCTCTGTATTGTCCATGCCCTGTATTGTTCATACCTGTATTGTTCATGCCCTGTCCTGTTCATGCCTGTATTGTTCATGCCCTGTATTGGTCATACCCTGTCATTGTTCGTACCCTGTATTGTTCATGCCCTGTCCTGTTCATGCCTGTATTGTCCATGCCCTGTATTGTTCAAACCCTGTATTGTTCATGCCCTGTCCTGTTCATTGCGCTGTATGGTCATGCCGTGTATTGTTCATGCCCTGTATTGTTCATGCCTGTCCTGTTCATGCCCTGTATTGTTCATGCCCTGTCCTGTTCATGCCCTGTCCTGTTGATGCCTGTCCTGTTCATGCCCTGTATTGTTCATGCCCAGTATTGTTCATGCCCTGTCCTGTTCATGCCCTGTATTGTTCATGCCCTGTCCTGTTCATGCCCTGTATTGTTCATGTCCTGTCCTGTTCATGCCCTGTATTGTTCATGCACTGTCCTGTTCATGCCCTGTCCTGTTCATGCCCGGGATGCTGTATTGTTCATGTCCTGTCCTGTTCATGCTCTGTATTGTCCATGCCATGTATTGTTCATATCCTGTTATTGTTCATGCCCTGTCCTGTTCATGCCCTGTATTGTTCATGACCTGTCCTGTTCATGCCCTGTATTGTTCATGTCCTGTCCTGTTCTGCTCTGTATTGTCCATGCCCTGTATTGTTCATGACCCTGTATTGTTCATGCCCTGTCCTGTTCATGCCCTGTCATGTTCATGCCCTGTGTCTGCTGATTGTTCATGTCCTGTCCTGTTCATGCTCTGTATTGTCCATGCCATGTATTGTTCACACACTGTATGTTCATGCCCCGTCCTGTTCATGCCCTGTCCTGTTCATGCCCTGTCCTGTTCATGCCCTGTATTGTTCATGTCCTGTCCTGTTCATGCTCTGTATTGTCCATGCCCTGTATTGTTCATGTCCTGTCCTGTTCATGCCCTGTCCTGTTCATGCCCTGTCCTGTTCATGCTCTGTCCTGTTCATGCCCTGTATTGTCCATGCCCTGTCCTGTTCATGCCCTGTATTGTTCATGCCCTGTATTGGTCATGCCCTGTATTGTTCATGCCCTGTATTGTTTTTGTCCTGTCCTGTTAATGCTCTGCATTGTCCATGCCCTGTATTTTTCATACCCTGTATTGTTCATGCCCTGTCCTGTTCATGCCCTGTCCTGTTCATGCCCTGTTTTGTTCATGTCCTGTCCTGTTCATGCTCTCTATTGTCCATGCCCTGTATTGTTCATACCCTGTATTGTTCATGCCCTGTCCTGTTCATGCCCTGTCCTGTTCATGTCCTGACCTGTTCGTGCTCTGTATTGTCCATGCCCTGTATTGTTCATACCCTGCATTGTTCATACTCTGTCCTGTTCATGCCCTGTATTGTTCATGCCCTGTCCTGTTCATGCCCTGTATTGTTCATGCCCTGTATTGGTCATGCCCTGTATTGTTCATGCCCTGTATTGTTCATGCCCTCTCCTGTTCTTGCCCTGTATTGTCCATGCCCTGTTATGTTCATACCTGTCCTGTTCATGCCCTGTCCTGTTCATGCCTGTATTGTTCATGCCCTGTATTGTTCATGCCCTGTCCTGTTCATGCCCTGTATTGTTCATGCCTGTCTGTTCATTCCCTGTCCTCTTCATGCCCTGTCCTGTTCATGCCCTGTATTGTTCATGCCCTGTATTTGTCATGCCCTGTATTGTTCATGCCCTGTATTGTTCATGCCCTGTCCTGTTCATGCCTGTGTTGGTCATGCCCTGTATTGTTCATGCCCTGTATTTTTCATGTCCTGTCCTGTTCATGCCTGTATTGTCCATGCCCTGTCCTGTTCATGCCTGTCCTGTTCATGCCCTGTCCTGTTCATGCCCGTATTGTTCATGCCTGTCTGTTCATACCTGTCCTGTTCATACCTTGTTCTGTTCATGCCCTGTCCTGTTCATGCCCTGTCATGTTCATGCCCTGGCCTGTTCATGCCCTTCCTGTTCATGCCCTGTTCTGTTCATGCCCTGTCCTGTTCATACCCTGTCCTGTTCATGCCCTGCCCTGTTCATGCCCTGTCCTGTTCATGCCCTGTCCTGTTCATGCCCTGTTTGTTCATGCCCTGTCCTGTTCATGCCCTGTCCTGTTCATGCCCTGTCCTGTTCATGCCCTGTATTGTTCATGCCCTGTCCTGTTCATGCCCTGTCCTGTTCATGCCCTGTATTGTTCATGCCCTGTTCTGTTCATGCCCTGTCCTGTTCATGCCTTGTTCTGTTCATGCCCTGTCCTGTTCATGCCCTGTCATGTTCATGCCCTGTATTGTTCATGCCCTGTTCTGTTCATGCCCTGTCCTGTTCATGCCCTGTATTGTTCATGCCCTGTTCTGTTCATGCTCTGTCCTGTTCATGCCCTGTCCTGTTCATACCCTGTCCTGTTCATTCCCTGCCCTGTTCATGCCCTGTCCTGTTCATGCCCTGTCCTGCTCATGCCCTGTCCTGTTCATGCCCGGCATTGTTCATGCCCTGTCCTGCTCATGCCCTGTCCTGCTCATGCCCTGTCCTGCTCATGCCCTGTCCTGTTCATGCCCTGTCCTGTTCATGCCCAAATGGAAGCCATTCAATCTGACACCATCACCAACTGAAGGCTGCTGAAATCTCTCCCAGGGTTCAGAGGTGGCCGGAATGACAACATTACCAATCCGAAACACTGGCATTGAAAAATGACATTCCACAATGTATTCGTGTATTCTTTTTATGTCTCAGTTTGACACATGTTTGTGTGTAAGCTCACGTACACATACACACACACGCACGCGCGCGCGCACGCACGCACGCCCATGCAAACACACACACACACACACACACACACACACACGCACATGCAACACACACACACACACACACACACACACACACACACACACCACATACACACACACACACACGCACATGCAAACCACACACACACACACACACACACACACACACATACACACAGTCACACACACACACACACAACACACACACACACACACACACACACACGCACACACATTTCCGCTGGCAGTAATCATTGCATGTTTTATCTATTGAAGCAGTTGGTTGGTTGTGCTTCTGTCTGTCTACCTTCCTTGGCTCACTTTTGCTTCGTATGAGCTCAAGACGATGTTCAACGTGTGTCCCCCCCCCCCCCCCCCATGGCAGAGAGGTCTTGCAGGTCATGTGGTTTGCACAACAGCACCAGGTTCCTCCTACTGGAGTGCAGGTTATACACAGGTCTGAGGATGAAGCTGATGCTATGAGGGGACACGTGCCATATTTCATCCCAGCTGACATTTCTTTGAAGAGCGCTTTGCAGTGTAGTCCACTGCTGGTTTTGGTGAACTGCCTTAGAATTTTCTGAAGTTATGGGGAAAATAAACAAGGACGAAAAGAACAAGAAGACGGAGAAAAAGGAAAAAAGAATAGAAGGGAAAGTCTATGTGACAAGCCAAAATTGTCAACCAGCACACCATCCTCTACCGCACCCACCCTCTTGTACAAACTGTACAAACACACACGCTATCCCCCTTTTCTCTCTCCCTTCTGTCTCACAAACGGCAGTACAAAATTCTAATCTATGCCAACTCTCCCCTCTCAACAGACCCCCCCCCCCCCCCTTCTCTCCCTGCTGTAGGGCAAATGTTACGAGAAAAGTTTACGTCACTTTTTAGCTACGTCACCCGTCTCTCGTCAATGACACAGCGATGGGGGGGGGGGGGGAGGGGGGGGAATTACGTCAATGTCCTTGTCCCTGGCTCACTTCACCCCCTCCACTCTCCCTTCACTCTCCCTTCACTTATCGGAAAGCACGCTGTCTCTCTGCTAGATCAGAGAGAAGCTGACAACCCTCCCCCCTCCCCGCCTGCCTTCTCTACCCCCCCCCCACCCCCCTATTATTCATCACCCGCACGTGGACAGTCGTAAGTGTGGTCCGTAAATGGTGCGAGTATGTTAAACACCGCTTCGTCAATTGGCAGGTGCTGATATAGGCGCTGAAACACAAGCATTGTTTAGAATGCTCGAAATTGTTCCCTCCCTTTAGTGACCCCAAACCAACCGGAACAGGAACTGGAATAAATAGTTTGGCGTATAAAAAAGGGAAAACCTCTGGGGAACAGTCACTGTTCCTCAGGCCAGCTGTAGATAGAACAATACAGTGTAGCCACAAAGACAACAGGGTAAACCAGAGTGAGTGCATGGTCGTCTCACTTGATCTGAACTTGTTATACACTTGATCACAACAAAAAACACCAGTTCTCTGCCAAATTTTCGTCTTTACTTGACTTCATCAGGACTGTCACCTTGGAACACCTAGTAGTCCACATCTGAACTTGTCTAAGATTCACTGATGTTCCAGAAATAACTTGGACCACATCTACCCTGGGCAAGCCTGGTAGTGAAGAAACACCACAGCCCAGCAATTGAGCAGCTGGTCCATAGCAGGACCGACATCAGATAAGTTCTGATATTCCAAGTGGACTCCAACTCAACTCATCCAGAACTTTCCCTCTCTTAATGTGAAACAATGGGAAACAAAACTCAGCTGGTACTGACTGAATATTGTATAAACAAGTAAAGTTGATGTGTGAAAGTGCACTTAATTTGTGTCAGTTTTTTGTTGTTCAATCAGTATTGAATGTTTGAACTTCTCTCTACTTCTGTCTCATGGAGCTACAAGTACTTTTAAAAGTACAAGCCCAAGGAAACTTATCCATGAGCCACTATTGAGTATTTTAACAGTCCAGAGAAAAAATTTCTTTCGATGACTAGTACCAGAAAGTCACTCCTTCCATCACTAGTAAGAGAGAGGGTGGAGGTAAAAATTTTAACATAACTCTGTTGGAGAAAATATTCCAAGTCCTTCCCTTAGATGACACACCGACCCACTTCCAACTCTCGTCACAGTGTAATAAAGGGGAAAGTTGTAGTGTCTGTCTCTCTGTCTGCCTGTCTGTCGTCTTGTCTGTCTGTCTCTGTCTCTCTGTTGCTGTCGATCTGTCTGTCGTCGGTCTGTCTGTCTCTCTCTCTCTCTCTTTCTCTCCATCACTAGTAAGAGAGAGGGTGGAGGTAAAATTTTAACATAACTGCATTGGAGAAAATATTCCAAGTCCTTCCCCTAGAGGTAAAATGTTAACATAACTCTGTTATTATGTTATGTTAAAATTATGCAAGATTTAGGTTGAGAACTTTAGGTTTCAATGCGAACAAAAGATGGTTTGAATGTGAAACATCCACAGAATCTCCTTGTCCTGCATGTAGACATATTATTGATGACGAAGAACACTTTCTGTTCCACTGTACTGCTTATAATGAAGTGCGGACAAATTTTTCCAGTTAGATACAGCGAAAAGACAAAATGTCGCTGTCGTGTTATCATCAGATGATGAACTTTAATTAAATCAGTTGCGAAATTCATTGCGGAAGCATTGAAAATAAGGCAGATGAAGGATAGTGAAATTTAAGATAATGCATTATAAGAGATATCTCAATAATATTATCATTCATCGCATGTGGAAGAGATCAGTAAGATACAATGTCATCATTTGATTGAGTGGATGATCGAATCAGTCTTAAGATTTTTTTTAACCTTAATGCATTACTACTGTGCGTGAGGACATAAGGAAACGTTACGAATGTATTTGTTTTTGTTAACCTTTGATTTGATACACACTAGGAATGAATGTGTACTATTTGTTTGCAGGAAAGAAAGAGGGAAATGTTATTGTTCTGTTACCCCCTCCCCCCTTGTCAAAAGACCTCTGTGGTATGACAATAAAATATCAAAGTGTCAAAGTGTCACTCTCTCTCTGCCTGTCTGTCGTAACGCTTACATCTGTGTATGAGTATTATGTGTGCATGTTCTTGTAAGTCACATGTTTCATCATGTGTGGGGTTTGAATTACGCTATTATCTTACCGGGTTTGAATTACTCTGATATTACTTAAACGATTTTTGTTCGTTGATTACCTTAACCACCGTCCCTTCCTTTGTCTCCCAGCATCCCTTCCCCACCTGTCTCTCTCTCTTCCTCTCCCCATCTCTCTCCATCTCCCTCCTTCCTCCCTCTCTCTCTCACTCGGTTTCAATTTATGTGTATACTTTGTCATATTGTTTTATTGGCTGCTTTCTACATGCTGATTGATGTCTTTGTTGGCATCTTCATATTTTATATTTTCTTCCCCCAAGA
>CM065730.1:13680394-13687894 GCA_033310375.1 Conus canariensis | reverse complement strand
GTCTTCTTCAGGCAAGACACAAACGAATAGGACAATGAAAAAGAACGAGTTTGTCACTTAGCTTGATCTCTTCAGCGCAAGGTAGAGAGAGAGAGAGAGAGAGGAGAGAGAGAGAGGAGAGAGAGAGAGAGAGAGAGAGAGAGAGAGAGAATCATTTCAGCTAACTGTAGATCGGACATATTTCTGACAAAATCCAGATATCTACTGTCAAATAGCTGAAATGACATGAAGTCATTACGAAAACGAGGACCACGACACTCTGAAGTCTTAGTACACTCTTTCCGAAGATGAGCAAGTTACATTAGTAAAGCGAGCAAGAACTGTTTACTTCGTCGTTTTCTGAACAAAACAGAATGATTTCCGGATATTCTGGTTAAATCGAGCAGTGAACTGCGGCATCAGTTTGTATTACAACGTAGAGACTATTTTGATAATTTGACATTGCAGACTGCACTCATATTGTAATCTTTGAAATGAGAGCCTAGTCCGGACTGTTCAAGATATCTATTGACTAAAACAGTCTTTTGTTTTACTTTTGCTTTATGAAATTCTAGAAACTGCTTGTTCACGTGACAATCTGCGAGCTATAGTCAAAGAGCTGTCCTCGCTTTGGAAGCCAGTTTCTTGAACATACCTGTCAAAATAAATGCTGGAACAGCATCGCTTTAATGTTTAATGTGAATTTCATGTATTTTAAAGATCGCTGACATTTCTTTGATATGTCAATTAACGAAATTGTATGCTTTGCCTTGAAGGAAGTGCTATGAATATGGCAAGGGAAAAATGAATTCAACTCTGTCAACATGCCCGAAGAATACCTTGGGGGGAAAACAAACAAACAAACAGAAGAGACATTGTGTATGTTTCCACAGTAAAACAATGACAATGACAGGCATTGGCGAACACTTGGTCCATGGCAATCCACGTCATTCAAGCTCGCTTTTCCAGCACAGCGGCAGTTGTTGCAGGGGTGGAAGAACATCGTGAAAACAAACCTGTAAAGAACATCGTGAAAACAAACCTGTAAAGAACATCGTGAAAACAAACATGAAAGCATGTGGCTGGACAGTACAATTCACCTGGATTACAAATTCTCCTCCATGGGAAAATTCCAGATCAATATGGGAGAGGTTTCCTTTTCTTCTTCTTTTTTTGTTTCTTTATCTTGCACAACATGCTTCTGGAGAAAATCTACCGTGTACCAGCGTAGATAAGGTTATGCACAATGGTAAGCTAACGGGAAACAAACCATGTAAAAGTTTAACTTGAAGTTTGTAAATATGTACTTTTATGACGGTTTACACTCGTTTCATATAACAATAGTTACCCAGGAAGTTGAGCCTTGCTGCCGATTTAACCGGAGCGAAAAACTGGAACGTTGACATCAAGCCTCACCTGGTCAGCTGAGAATGTTCACCCTGTCCACCCTAAGTGCACTGAGAGCTTGGTGGGGGCAAAGTCTGTTATCGTCAGACACTGTACGTTTCGTGATCTGAACAGTGAATTAGAGCATGAGGTTCGTCCATTTGCAGCAAGCATCCCAGTCATATATCCCGACTAAACTTGCCGCAAACTTCAAGGTACTGGCTTGGTACTCATATGCTGGAGATGATTACACGGTAACTGTTGCATTGGAAGGGTGGTGGCGGTGGTGAGGGACCGATTATAACGCACAGAGCGCTTATTTAGCATCAATGTAAATCAAGATTACAGTGGTGGGGTAAACTACTTTGTATTTGTGGAACAGGTAGTAATGAGGCCAGCCTCAACTGACAAAAACATCGCTGTAGTCTTCCAAAATTTTCGAAAAGGGACGGGGGACGGTAGATGGGGGAGGGATAGCAACAACATCATGAATGCGGGGGAACGTCTTGTAAACGCGGAGGGAGGAAGGGAGGAAGGGGAGAAGGGCTCCCAAATATTCATGAAACGAAAGAGAAAAGAAGGGGAATGCACTTTAACATGCTCTTCATATCTTTGGATGCAAATGTTGGGGGCGGGAGGGGGAGGGAGTGGCCAGAAAGCAGTCTACCCATCTCCTCCAGAGCGGCCGGTGTCCCCCCCTCCCCCCTCCACCCCCAGTCATCCCCAGTTCCCACGCCGCTGGATGATATAGCCACAGCAGCCTTTGCTGAATTCACCCGAAGTGACAGAGTGGGGAAGCCAATCAACCTGACATTATTTGTTTTGTTTCACTGTCTATAAGTCACCAGTGATGATCTGCTGTCACTGTCTATAAGTCACCAGTGATGATCTGCTGTCACTGTCTATAAGTCACCAGTGATGATCTGCTGTCACTGTCTGTAAGTCACCAGTGATGATCTGCTGTCACTGTCTGTAAGTCACCAGTGATGATCTGCTGTCACTGTCTATAAGTCACCAGTGATGATCTGCTGTCACTGTCTATAAGTCACCAGTGATGATCTTCTGTCACTGCCTGGTAGTCACCAGTGATGATCTGCTGTCACTGTCTGTAAGTCACCAGTGATGATCTGCTGTCACTGTCTATAAGTCACCAGTGATGATCTGCTGTCACTGTCTATAAGTCACCAGTGATGATCTGCTGTCACTGTCTATAAGTCACCAGTGATGATCTTCTGTCACTGCCTGGTAGTCACCAGTGATGATCTGCTGTCACTGTCTATAAGTCACCAGTGATGATCTGCTGTCACTGTCTGTAAGTCACCAGTGATGATCTTCTGTCACTGCCTGGTAGTCACCAGTGATGATCTGCTGTCACTGTCTATAAGTCACCAGTGATGATCTGCTGTCACTGTCTATAAGTCACCAGTGATGATCTGCTGTCACTGTCTATAAGTCACCAGTGATGATCTTCTGTCACTGTCTATAAGTCACCAGTGATGATCTTCTGTCACTGTCTGTAAGTCACCAGTGATGATCTTCTGTCACTGCCTGGTAGTCACCAAGGATTATCTTCTGTCACTACCTGGTAGTCACCAAGGATTATCTTCTGTCACTGCCTGTTAGACACCAAGGATTATCTTCTGTCACTGCCTGGTAGTCACCAAGGATTATCTTCTGTCACTGCCTGGTAGTCACCAAGGATTATCTTCTGCCACTGCCTGGTAGTCACCAAGAATTATCTTCTGTCACTGCCTGGTAGTCACCAAGGATTATCTTCTGTCACTACCTGGTAGTCACCAAGGATTATCTTCTGTCACTGCCTGGTAGTCACCAAGGATTATCTTCTGTCACTGCCTGGTAGTCACCAAGGATTATCTTCTGTCACTGCCTGGTAGTCACCAAGGATTATCTTCTGCCACTGCCTGGTAGTCACCAAGAATTATCTTCTGTCACTGCCTGGTAGTCACCAAGGATTATCTTCTGTCACTGCCTGGTAGTCACCAAGGATTATCTTCTGTCACTACCTGGTAGTCACCAAGGATTATCTTCTGCACTGCCTGGTAGACACCAAGGATTATCTTCTGTCACTGCCTGGTAGTCACCAAGGATTATCTTCTGTCACTGCCTGGTAGTCACCAAGGATTATCTTCTGCACTGCCTGGTAGTCACCAAGGATTATCTTCTGTCACTGCCTGGTTAGCACACAAGGATTATCTTCTGATCATGCCTGGGAACATGGTACACGGGGAACATGGTACTGTGAACATGGAACATGGTAACAGGAACATGCTACAGTGGAACATGGTATCAGTGAACATGGTGGGGAACAGCTCTACGACAGCTGGGAACATGGTACAGGGAACATGTACAGGAAACATGACAGGGAACTATTGTACATGGGAACATTGTACAGGGAACATGCTGTACGGGAACATGGTACAGGGGAACAGTGGCACGGGGAACATTGGTAGGGAACATGGTACAGGGAACATGGTTCAGGGGAATTGTACAGGGAAAAGTGATGAGGGGAACAGTGGTACAGGGGAACAGTGGCACAGGGGAACAGTGTACAGGGAACAGTGATGAGGGGAACAGTGATACAGGGGAACAGTTGTACAGGGGAACAGTGGATACAGGGGAACAGTGGTACAGGGGAACAGTGTACAGGGAACAGTGGACAGGGGAACAGTGGTACAAGGGGAACAGTGATAACATGTACGGGGAACAGTGATACAGGGGAACAGTGGTACAGGGGAACAGTGATTAAGGGGAACAGTGGTACAGGGGAACAGTGATGTAGGGGAACAGTGATACAGGGGAACAGTGATACAGGGGAACAGTGATACAGGGGAACAGTGATACAGGGGAACAGTGGTACAGGGGAACAGTGGTACAGGGGAACAGTGGATAAGGGAACAGTGGTACAGGGGAACAGTGGATACAGGGGAACAGTGGTACAGGGGAACAGTGGTACAGGGAACAGTGGTGTACAGGGGAACAGTGGTAAAGGGGAACAGTGGAACAGGGGAACAGTGGTACAGGGGAACAGTGGTACAGGGGAACAGTGGACAGGGGAACAGTGGTACAAGGGAACAGTGGAACAGGGAACAGTGGTACAGGGAACAGTGGTAGGGGAACAGTGGAGAAGGGGAACAGTGGTACAAGGGAACAGTGGTAACAGGGGAACAGTGGTACATGGGGAACAGTGATGTAGGGGAACAGTGGTACAGGGGAACAGTGGACAGGACAGTGGTAGGGGAACAGTGGTACAGGGAACAGTGGTACAGGGGAACAGTGGTACAGGGGAACAGTGTGGAACGACAGGGGAACAGTGGTACATGGGGAACAGTGGTACAGGGGAACAGTGGTACAGGGGAACAGTGGAACAGGGGAACAGTGGTACAAGGGAACAGTGGCACGGGGAACAGTGGTACAGGGGAACAGTGGTACAGGGGAACAGTGGTACAGGGGAACAGTGGTACAGGGGAACAGTGATGTAGGCGAACAGTGATGTAGGCGAACAGTGATGTAAGGGAACAGTGATGTAGGGGAACAGTGATGTAGGGGAACAGTGATGTTGGGGAACAGTGATGTAGGCGAACAGTGATGTAGGCGAACAGTGATGTAGGGGAACAGTGATGTAAGGGAACAGTGATGTAAGGGAACAGTGATGTAGGGGAACAGTGATGTAGGGGAACAGTGATGTAGGGGAACAGTAATGTAGGGGAACAGCAGAACAGTGATGTAGGGGAACAGTAATGTAGGGGAACAGTGGTAGAGGGAAACAGTGATGTAGAGGAACATTGGTACAGGGGAACAGTGATGTAGGGGAACATGGGACCAGTGATGTAGGGGGAACAGTGGTAAGGGGGAACAGTGGTGTAGGGGAAAAGTGATGTAGGGGAACAGTGGTACAGGGGAACAGTGATGTAGGGGAACAGTGATGCAGGGGAACAGTGTTATAGTGAAACAGTGGTATAGTGGAACAGGTGAATTGTGTATTTCTTGGTACACAGGGTGCAGGAGATGACGTAGACAAGGTCTTTAGACTTACAATTAAAACTCCCAGTCCGCAGTATCCTCCTCCGGAACTTCCACTTAGTTCAGCAAGACCCACATCTAAGGGAAATCTTTCCTAAGCCACCCCTCATCGCTTTCAGGAGGGATACCAACCTGAAAGACCATCTTGTGCGAGCTTCTATCCGCCCCTATGGTCCCCCCCTCCCCCCTGGCACTACACCATGTGGCCGCAAGGGTTGTAAGACCTGCCCTTTCATCGATGGTTCCACTGTCATCACAGGACCTGCTGGCCAGTTTGCCGTAAGGACCAGTTTTAATTGTCAGTCAGAAGACCTTGTCTACGTCATCTCCTGCACCCTGTGTACCAAGAAATACACAGGTGAGACCTATCGCAGCCTTGATGAACGGTTCAGGGAGCACCTGCGTTCCATGCAGCTTGATTATGACAATCCTGTGGGCTCCCACTTCAACCAGCAGCACCATTACGTTGTCCACGCCAAAGTAGCAGCAGTGTGGCAGAACCAGTCGACAGGACTCTACAGGCTCTTTATGGAGTCTTCAGTGATTGCCCGTCTTGGCACTCGCACCCCGTATGGCATGAACACAAGGAACTGAACTCGGCGGCTCGACTTGCACCCCCGTTCCTTCTCCCCCCCACCCCACCCCCATTTTTCTTTTTCCCCTTTTTTCCCCCTTTCCTTTCCCCCCTCCCCCCCCACGCTTTCCTTTCCCCCCTTTCTTCCCACCCCCCTTTCTCCCCGTGTGTCTGTGTTTTTCCCTCCCTATCTCCCCTCTCCCCCTTTCCCTCTTCCCCTTTACTGTTTACCACTTACACTAGCACTCACACGCAGGCACACGCATATGCGTGCCACATACGCTCGACACACACACACACACACACACACACACACACACACACACACACACACACACACCACTCTCTCTCTCTCTCTCTCTCTCTCTCTCTCTCTCTCTTCATCTCCCTCCTCCCCCGTCTCCACTCTCCCCCTTTCCCTTTATTGTTTAACTCCCTTTCCCTCCCCCCCCCCACCCCTCCCCCTCTCCCCTTTTCTTTTTTTACGCATGCACGCGACCCCACGCGCGCACACGCTCACACACATAACGGCGGACATGTGCACATGCTTCCGTGGGGCTCATACACACGCACATACCACTTTTCCCTTTTTCCTTACCCCCTCCCCTCCCCCTCCCCCACTTTAAGTTTTCCTTTCACTGTTTCACTCTACTCACTCCTACCACTGATTGCTTTCTTTTTCTGTGAGCATCAGTCAGCTCTTTTATTCTTACTTCTTGCCCCCTTCCCTGTGCAGTTAGAAGGTCTATGACCTGAAACGTACTGTTTTAGCATCTTTGTCTTCTTAATCGACGAATTTTACCCTGAGGTGAAATAGTTTTTTTTACCTTTGTCTCTTCTTCACTGTTCTCTGAAATCTGTTGGCGAAAGAGCCTTCAGTTTTTTGAGCACCTTCTATTTGGAACTCCCTCCCTAAAGACCTTTGTAATCAGCCTCTCTTTTTCTTTTAAATCTCAGCTCAAAACTTACCTCTTCAAAAAAGCCTATTCTCTTCTGTAGATGACGAGATCTCTCCTAAATTCTCCACAACTGTTAGGTGAGGCAGTTTATGCATGTAGGTGCGTCTGCCATTGTGTATTTTTCTTTTTGTTGTGTGCATGAATTATTGTATGAATAAGTGCAAATGGTGGATGTAAGCTCATTGAGGTTGTACAACAAGAAATGCGCTGTATAAGTATATATACATTATTATATATTATTATTATTATTACGGTGGTAACAGTGATGTAGGGGAACAGTGGTACAGGGGAACAGTGATGTAGGGGAACAATGGTACAGGGGAACATTGATGTAGGGAACAGTGGTACAGGGGAAAGAGTGATGTAGGGGAACAGTGGTACAGGGAACAGTGATGTAGGGGAACAGTGGTACAGGGGAACAGTGATGTAGGAGAACAGTGGTACAGGGGAACAGTGATGTAGGGGAACAGTGGTAAATCGGAAGAAGAGTAGGGAACAGTGGTACAGGGGAACGTGATGTAGGGGGAACTGTTTGGACAGGGGGAAAAGTGATGTAGGGGC
>CM065730.1:13673473-13680294 GCA_033310375.1 Conus canariensis | reverse complement strand
AGTTTGCCGTAAGGACCAGTTTTAATTGTCAGTCAGAAGACCTTGTCTACGTCATCTCCTGCACCCTGTGTACCAAGAAATACACAGGTGAGACCTATCGCAGCCTTGATGAACGGTTCAGGGAGCACCTGCGTTCCATGCAGCTTGATTATGACAATCCTGTGGGCTCCCACTTCAACCAGCAGCACCATTGTTGTCCACGCCAAAGTAGCAGCAGTGTGGCAGAACCAGTCGACAGGACTCTACAGGCTCTTTATGGAGTCTTCAGTGATTGCCCGTCTTGGCACTCGCACCCCGTATGGCATGAACACAAGGAACTGAACTCGGCGGCTCGACTTGCACCCCCGTTCCTTCTCCCCCCCCCCCCCTTTTTCTTTTTTCCCCTTTTTTCTCCCCCTTTCCTTTCCCCCCTCCCCCCCACGCTTTCTTCCCCCCTTTCTTCCCCCCCCCTTTCTCCCCGTGTGTCTGTGTTTTTCCCTCCCTATCTCCCTTCTCCCCTTTCCCTCTTCCCCTTTACTGTTTACCACTTACACTAGCACTCACACGCAGGCACACGCATATGCGTGCACATACGCTCACACACACACACACACACACACCACACACACACAACACACACACACACACACACCACATCTCTCTCTCTCTCTCTCTCTCTCTCTCTCTCTCTCTTCATCTCCCTCCTCCCCCGTCTCCACTCTCCCCTTTCCCTTTATTGTTTAACTCCCTTTCCCTCCCCCCCCTCCCCTCCCCCTCTCCCCTTTTCTTTTTTTACGCATGCACGCGACCCCACGCGCGCACACGCTCACCACATAACGGCGGACATGTGCACATGCTTCCGTGGGCGCTCATACACACGCACATACACTTTCCCTTTTTCCTTACCCCCCTCCCCCCCCCTCCCCCACTTTAAGTTTTCCTTTCACTGTTTCACTCTACTCACTCCTACCACTGATTGCTTTCTTTTTCTGTGAGCATCAGTCAGCCTTTTATTTCTTACTTCTTGCCCCCTTCCCTGTGCAGTGAAAGGGTCTATGACCTGAAACGTACTGTTTTAGCATCTTTGTCTTCTTAATCGACGAATTTTACCCTGAGGTGAAATAGTTTTTTTTACCTTTGTCTCTTCTTCACTGTTCTCTGAAATCTGTTGGCGAAAGAGCCTTCAGTTTTAGAGCACCTTCTATTTGGAACTCCCTCCCTAAAGACCTTTGTAATCAGCCTACTCTTTCTTCTTTTAAATCTCAGCTCAAAACTTACCTCTTCAAAAAAGCCTATTCTCTTCTGTAGATGACGAGATCTCTCCTAAATTCCTCCACAACTTGTTAGGTGAGGCAGTTTATGCATGTAGGTGCGTCTGCCATTGTGTATTTTTCTTTTTGTTGTGTGCATGAATATTGTATGAATAAGTGCAAATGGTGGATGTAAGCTCATTGAGTTGTACAACAAGAAATGCGCTGTATAAGTATTATACATTATTATTATTATTATTATTATTATTACGGGGTAACAGTGATGTAGGGGAACAGTGGTACAGGGGAACAGTGATGTAGGGGAACAATGGTACAGGGGAACATTGATGTAGGGGAACAGTGGTACAGGGGAAGAGTGATGTAGGGGAACAGTGGTACAGGGGAACAGTGATGTAGGGGAACAGTGGTACAGGGGAACAGTGATGTAGGAGAACAGTGGTACAGGGGAACAGTTATGTAGGGGAACAGTGGTACAATATGGAAGAGTGATGTAGGGGAACAGTGTATCAGGGGAACTATGATGTAGGGGGAACATGTGGTACAGAGGGAACAGTGATGTAGGGGAACAGTGGTTACAGGGGAACAGTGATGTAGGGGAACAGTGGTACAGGGGAACAGTGATGTAGGGGAACAGTGGTACAGGGGAAGAGTGATGTAGGGGAACAGTGGTACAGGGGAACAGTGATGTAGGGGAACAGTGGTACAGGGGAACAGTGATGTAGGGGAACAGTGGTACAGGGGAACAGTGATGTAGGGGAACAGTGGTACAGGGGAAGAGTGATGTAGGGGAACAGTGGTACAGGGGAACAGTGATGTAGGGGAACAGTGGTACAGGGGAAGAGTGATGTAGGGAACAGTGGTACTGGGAACAGGGGAACAGTGGTACGGGGGAACAGGGGAACAGTGGTGCTTGGCAACAGGGGAACAGTGGTGCTTGGCAACAGGGGAACAGTGGTGCGGTGGAAAAGAGGGACCAGTGGTACGGGGGAACAGGGGATGTGGTACGGGGCAACAGGGGATGTGGTACGGGGGAACAGGGTGGATGTGGTACGGGGCAACAGGGGATGTGGTACGGGGCAACAGGGATGTGGTACGGGGCAACAGGGGATGTGGTACGGTGGCAACAGGGATGTGGTACGGGGCAACAGGGGATGTGGTACGGGGCAACAGGGGATGTGGTACGGGGCAACAGGGGATGTGGTACGGGGGAACAGTGGATGTGGTACGGGGCAACAGGGGATGTGGTACGGGGCAACAGGGGATGTGGTACGGGGGAACAGGGGATGTGGTACGGGGCAACAGGGGATGTGGTACGGGGCAACAGTGGTAAGATGGAAGAGCGGTATCGGCAGTCATCGCTATGATCCGCTTAGAATTATGTAAAACATTTGGTGAGACGAAGTTTTAAATTGCTAGCTTACTCTTGACACTTTTATTTGCATACAAGTCTGTTTTTATATTACTTACAGCGCCAGTGTGGCTTTGAAGCATGCTGGGCTATAAACAAGATGAACTGAAACTTCCAGCAAGAAAAAGGTGTACCCGTACTCTGACACATCATTTAGAAGCCTTAGTCCTATTTTGGATTGTATCGTAACCTGTACAGAGAGAGAGAGAGAGAGAGAGAGAGAGAGAGAGAGAGAGAGAGAGAGAGAGAGGAGAGAGAGAGAGAGAGAGAGAGAGAGAAGAGAGAAGAATTACCACACCGATGTTGGTTTTTTTTTTCAGAAAAGGCTAAGGCCCCACTTTAAAGGGAAACACTCAAATATAACAGAAAAAAGTTTCACGTACTTTTGTGTACAAAATGAACATAAAAATATGCCTGGAGTTTATGTGAATTACAATAGCCGTTTAAACTCCTTATACAGATATACAGGAAAATTGTTCATAACACCCTCATGAGAGAGAGAGAGAGAGAGAGAGAGAGAGAGAGAGAGAGAGAGGAGACAGGACAGACAGACAGACAGACAGACGACAGAGGAGAGGAGAGAGAGAGAGAGAGAGAGAGAGAGAGAGAGAGGAGAGAGAGAGAGAAGAGAGAGAGAAGCAGGAGGAAAACAATGAAAGTAGGTTAAAAGCCGAGGCACACCTATGATTCCTAAGCCCCACACCCTCCACCGCTTTCACACCTCCCCACCTTTGCCCGTTTTCTCTCTCTCTCTCTCTCTCTCTCTCTCTCTCTCTCTCTCTCACCACACACGCACACACCACCCCCCCCCCCCCCCACACACAACACACGAGCTAACATCCACATGCGCACTTCGCACCAAGAATCTCTCTCTCAGTCACTCTCTCTCTGTCTCTCTCTCTCTGTCTGTCTGTCTGCCTGTCTCTCTCTCTCTCTCTCTCTCTCTCTCTCTCCACCACACACACACACACACACACACACACACACACACACACACACACACACACACACACACAACGCGCACTACGCACTAAGACTGGACCTAGGACATTAACGAAGAGATCTCTCAACATTCCGAAGCAATCACCGCGGAGACGCAAGGTGGGGTGAGAAAGAGGGCGAAAGGGCAAAAGAGTCAAGAAGTGCGCATTTGGGGGGGGGGGGGGAGGGAAACTTGACATCTCAAGGCGCTAATGGTGTTTTGGAATGCCCCCAGGTTGGTGGGTGCTCCCAGGAATCAGGACCGCGCTGTCGGCTCCGTTTGTCAACCTGTTTCGTTTGGTCAGCCTTTGGGGCAACATGCAGACTGCCCAGAAGGTGGTTGATTAGGCCTGCTGCCAACTCCCCAAACCGACGACCATTAAGGAGATGACACGAGAGAGAAAGGAAAACAAATGATGATGATGATAAAGGTCAAGAAGAAGAAGAAGAAGAAGAAGAAGAAGAAGAAGACGAAGAAGACGAAGAAGAAGAGATGAAGAAGAAGAAGAAGAAGAAGAAGAAGAAAGAAGGAGGAGGAGGAGGAGGAGGAGGAGGAGGAGGAGGGGAGAGGAGGAGGAGGAGAAGAGAAGAAGAAGAAGAAGAAAGAAGAAGAAGAAGAAGAAGAAGAAGAAGAGATGAAGAAGGAGATGAAGAAGAAGAAGGAAGGAAAAGACAAAAACAAGAAGAGGATGAGGACTAATAAGATTGATACCGGTGAAGAAAGAAAGGGAAACAAATCTGGGGAAAATCAATCTAGAAAAACATATGAGAAAAATAAGACGACAACAAAAAAGATGATGGACAAAATTGATGTCAAGAAGAAGTAAGCTTGACGTATAGAAATATAACAATCAAAACGATAATAAGGAAAAAGAAGAGGAGCAGGAGGAAGAGGAGGAACAAAGACATGAGAATGACTGGGAAGAGCAATAGGCCTATATGACAAAAAAATCACACACACACACACACACACACACACACACACACACACACACACACACACACACACACACACATCTCCCCCCTCTCTGTCTGTCTGTCTGTCTGTCTGTCTCTCTCTCTCTCTCTCTCTCTCTCTCTCTCTCTTCTTGTCATTTGTTTGTCTCTGTATCTGTCTCTATCTCTGTCTCCGTCTCTGTCAATCTGTCTGTCTGTCTGTCTGTCTCTGTCTGTCTGTCTGTCTGTCTGTCTGTCTCTCTCTCTCTCTCTCTCTCTCTCTCTCTCTCTCTCTCTCTCTCTCTCTCTCTCTCCTCGTCCTCGTCCTCCTCCTCCTCCTCTTCTTCCCACCACCTCTCTCTCGCCATTCACACATATGCAAACCGTCAAGTGCAAGTCAAGCCGACAATGCTTCTTGTAGTCCTCGCCATCTCTGTGCGCCTCCGTATCTCAGTGTTGTCCCTGCGGACCTCCTTTTTGATCATAGCACGACTCGCAGCCCCAATGGGAGGTAATATTGGGCAGCGTTATGGCAGACACACCCTGTCATCTTTACATTGGCCACAGCCAACAAAAACCTGCGATTGTTCTGGACAAGATATCGGGAAGGGGCTGGTCATGAAATGACATGGCAGGGTATAAGGGTAGGAGGGTAGAGCACTGTAGGGAAGGTCAGGTACGGGTACGACTGGCTAGAACACGACAGGGGAAAGCTGGGAATGATAGGTAAGGGGTAGGACAGGTTAGAACAGGACAGGGGAAGGCTGGGAAGGATAGGTAAGGGGTAGGACAGGTTAGAACACGACAGGGAAGGGTGGGAATGATAGGTAAGGGTAAGACAGTTAGAACAGGACAGGGGAAGGCTGGGAAGGAAGGAGAGGTAAGGGTAGGACAGGTTAGAACAGGACAGGGGAAGGCTGGGAAGGATAGGTAAGGGGTAGGACAGGTTAGAACAGGACAGGGGAAGGCTGGGAAGGATAGGTAAGGGGTAGGACAGGTTAGAACAGGACAGGAGAAGGCTGGGAAGGATAGGTAAGGGGTAGGACAGGTTAGAACAGGACAGGGGAAGGCTGGGAAGGATAGGTAAGGGGTAGGACAGGTTAGAACAGGACAGGGGAAGGCTGGGAAGGATAGGTAAGGGGTAGGACAGGTTAGAACAGGACAGGGGAAGGCTGGGAAGGATAGGTACGGGAAAGACTTACCCTTACCTATTCTTCCTTCCCAGCTTTCCATTGTCCTGTTCTAACCTGTCCTACCTTTACCTCTCCTTCCCAACTTTACCCTGTCCTGTTCTAACCTGTCCTACCCTTACCTCTCCTTCCCAACTTTACCCTGTCCTGTTCTAACCTGTCCTACCCTTACCTCTCCTTCCCAACTTTACCCTGTCCTGTTCTAACCTGTCCTACCCTTACCTCTCCTTCCCAACTTTACCCTGTCCTGTTCTAACCTGTCCTACCCCTACCTCTCCTTCCCAACTTTACCCTGTCCTGTTCTAACCTGTGCTTGTTGGTGAAAGTGACATGCCAATCAATTCTGGTTCAGTTGACGTCAGAATTATACACTTAAACGTTTTGTACACATACGTGGCGGCTGTTTGCTTCTTGTTTCGTGCGTGAATTTCAGTTTGTTTCCAGTTTACGACAGAACAGTTAAAGGGGTTCTCACCCATTTTTACAAATCTATTTTGACCAAATACACGGTTTTGGTATGTGGTCGTATTGCGAAACCCAGCCCCGAATCAGCCGCCTGTGCTCTCATCTTGCGGTGAGAGCAGCATTTCCTGCGGACTGGGAAAGCGAGAGGCTGAAACAGGAACGAGAGCCTCGATTTTGATAAAAGGGGGGTTTCCCGATTGATGACGTAGAAAAGCCAAGTCGCTCTTCGTGTTCGGCTGAAGTGAGATGGGGCGAATGTGTGCTGTGTCTGGTTGCGGAATTTCATCAGGAAATAAGCAAAGAGTAAGCGTTCATGCTTTTTCAGATGCCTCCAGCCAGTTTAGGCGATTGTGGATAAATTTTGTCACCACAACGAGGAAAGATTTTGTTATTCGGTACAGTTATCATGGCATTTGCGGTCGTCACTTCGAAGAGCACAGTTTCCAAGACCAACACACCTGGAAGGTATAGGTGGAAGCTGGAATTAGGGTCCGAAGACAGCTGAAAGAGGATGCTGTGCCAACTATTTAACAGAAAAATGTATTAAAGCACTCTCTGTTCATTCGCCAGCTGCAAGTGCAAGTCTCAAAC
>CM065730.1:13658473-13668473 GCA_033310375.1 Conus canariensis | reverse complement strand
TCCATATTCACTGGACATTAGGCACCGTAAAATGCAGTTACGTGTCGCGATTGTCACAGTCTGTACATTAGGAGGTTACACCAACAGCTGGGAGGTTACAACTTTACACATTTAATTTTCCGAAGTAACTTTGACGTCGTTGATATCTGCAAACGAACTCGGAAGAAATTTCAGCGAGATTGAGCTGATCAACCTTGTCTTTGAACACATGCATAATGAGACTGTTGTTCTGGCGCTCCTGAGTCATAGTGCTTCGGAGGTATGTTTTGATCCGCTTCAAGGCAGAAAAACTGCGTTCAGCTGTTGCAGTTGTAACTGGAATGGTCAAGTACAGCCTGATAAGTTTTTCTACCTCACTCAACGTTCTTTTAACAGTGTCAGAAGCTGTCAGTTCTTCTAGCAGTGCATCAAAGATGGACTTCTTGTTGTCCCCCAGAGCATGTGGAAGGATGGCCAACTGTGTTTTGAGTCTGTCCATGTCAATGTCCGCAGCATATGAGTCTTTGAACTCTTGAGGAATTTCTGGATTCTTTCCTGAAGCTCCGTCACCCAAGAGAATTTCAATCTTCCTTGGCAACTTAAGACTTTGTTGGTCAAATCTGCGCTTTATATACTCTTTGACATTGTCTATGGCCTCATAGTACTGCTGTCTGTAATTAGCAGAAGGGTCAGAGTAGCTGTGACCCTGGGAGCCCTCATCAAGTCTTCGTGGAGGCTGTCTCTGTCTCGGAATGCGGGGCTCATCACACACGTTTGCAGCCTTGGTTGAGACGTCGGCAAAAAACGTCTGGAAACTTTTATCCTGGCGCATACTTTCAAGCGTTCTCAGACAGAGGTTTGCAGCATTTGTTGCATCCACACAGGACGTTTGTTTCCTTTGAACAGCAGTCGCCAGCTCTTCAGTCACAGCAAAGACATCGCGTGAAAGTGAGAGCCCAAGACAGGTGGAGAACTGCTACACAAGTGCTAGAAGGCCGGTTGCCCTCCTGGCTCATCATGTCCTTGTGAGACTAGTTAAAGTGTTTCTTGCAAAGCCTCATAGTTCTCAATGAGAGAGTCAAAAGCTCTTGTTCGAACAGTCCACCTTGTTGGACACAGTGGTTTAATGGACGGGCTGCACGAATTTGATGTTTCATGTTGGATTGTTTCAAAAAGGATCTGTCGTTTTGAGATTATTTGATCAACTGAATGACCTCTGTGGCAAAGTCAAGGGCATCTCTTATTACTTTGACGTTTCTGGAAGCCTCTTGTAACACAAGATTGACTGAGTGTGCCAAACAGTGTATGGACATTGCTGACGGGACCTCATCTTTGAACCGTTTTGCAACTCCTGAAACGTGACCCTGAAAATTACTGGCCCCGTCGTAGGCCTGACCCCTACACTTTTGCACTGGCAATTCCAGCCTGATCAAGCAATCCTTTAGCGCATTGAAAATTGCCTCAGCACAGGTATTGTCAACATGCACCAGTCCCACAGGCTCCTCTATGACTTCAAACTGCTCAGCTACCCATCTTATGCAAATTACAACCTGCTCCATGTTTGCAACATCACGGGTTTCGTCAGCTGGTATCGAAAACCAATTCGCTTCTCTGATTTCAAGTACAACAGATCGCAAGACTTTATGTGCCATAATCCCGAGGATCTCGTTGACAATATCATGCGACAGATATTTTGAACCTGTGTTTGTTTTTTCCTTGCAGCCCTCTCCAAAGCAGATCTTGAGCAGCTGTTGAAGGTTGCCTTCCTGCTCGTCAGGTCCACGGAGAGGCAGACCCGGACACAGGAGAAACTGAAGGCTCTTTAGTTCGTTCATCAGGCTTTGCAGGTGTTTCTTTTGTTCTGTTTCATGCTGACACGTCACTGGAGCATACACTGACGTTGTAGACTGCCTACATTTTACGTTATACACGGCTGCTCCATGTGAAGATGATTTTTCGTGGCTTGAGAACTTTTCCAGTGCTTTCTTCCAGTTGTCAAAACCGCTCCATACAAACGCTGCATCAGGTTTGCAGCCTTGATGATTAGCCCTCATGCAGAAGAAACAATATACCTTATTGTCTGTTGTGCCTAGGTGAAGCCAAGAGTATTGCTGGAACCAAGACCTTTGGAAATAGCGGGGCCTTCCTGAACTTACCCTGGTCAGTTTGGAGAGGACTGTGTCGCTCTGTGGCTGAAAGGGGTTGACTGCGACCTTGCAGCGCACAGTAGACTGACATTTTGGTTTTCTTACAGTAGCAGGTCGGTCAATGTCAACACGAGCAGACTGCGCAGGTCGGCTGGCGTTGTCACGAGGAGACTGCATGATTGATGCACCTTCTGTAGGAGATGAGGAAACACTTTCTTCCTCCTTTTCTTCATCATTTACACTGTCCATGGTTTGATGAAGTGTTAGGCTCACAAAATGTTCCTCGCTATTTGCATGTTTCTGTTTCCATTTATATTCATATTCTAACGTACAGAATCGTATATTGATATACCCGTAGGCCTTCATCAGAGTATACCAGTGAACATATTGATGAATCTGAGAATACATTATTAACTACAATACAATCAGAACTACGGTTTTCGAGTTGGAAATGTAGAGTGTGTTTGTGTGTGTGTGTGTGTGTGTGTGTGTGTGTGTGTGTGTGTGTGTGTGTGTGTGTGTGTGTGTGTGTGCGTGCGCATTTGCGTGTGTGCGTGCGTTCGTGTGCGAAATGTGTGTGTGTGTGTGTGTGTGTGTGTGTGTGTGTGTGTGTGTGTGTGTGTGTGTGTGTGTGTGATTGATACAAGGAATATGCTTCAAATAGACTTTACTGTACATATGTACTCAAATATCATTTTATGAAAGAGTGAAAAGGGTTCACATCAATAAATGCATAGTTTTCAATCAACGCCCATCTTGCGCCGAATTTGAGTAGATAAGTAATAAATAGTTTGCTCTTCGTTTCCAATGTCCTGATTGTTGTTGATCTTGCCTGAAGAGAGGCCTGAAGACCTAAGAGGTCGAAACGCGTCGTGTTTTGTCTTGTAATTTGTTTGTCCATGTTATCCGCCGGAGTTACTTTACATTCCTTTTAAAATCTGAATTAGTCTGTAAATTTCACACGTTGAACAGTTCTATTAGATCTAGTTGCAAAGTGAGACGACTGCAGGTTGAAATCTAAACAAATCTTAAATAAATATTAGCGAACCGCCAAAAAACAACAACAACAACAACAACAACAACAACAAAAAACGTGGACAAACGAATCACAAGACGAAACACGACGCGTTTCGACCTCTTAGGTCTTCTTCAGGCAAGATACAAAACAATTAGGACAACGAAAATGAACGAGCAATCACTTATCTTCAATCACTTCAGCACAAGATAGGCGTTCGTTCGTATGATTCGTTTGTCCACGTTTTAGTTTTTTTTGGCGGTTCGTTAACATTTATCTAAGATCAGTTCCATTGGAATTGTCTACCGGAAGGTATCAGCTTTAAGAGGGCAGTAAACTCAGGGGCGGATTATAGAAGAAGAGGGGTGAGGAGGATTCACAGGGGTACCAGGGAGTGATTTTGGCACTATATACTGGAACCACTGTCCAAAAAAAACAGGAATTCTGCCGATTTTATTCGAAGACCGTTCGTTCTCACACACACACACACACACACACACACACACACACACACACACACACCGTAAAATAACAACGGTGGCAGGAAGATGAGTTGCCCTTCAGGCTCAGGTCACAGAGGATTGAACCAGGAAATCTTATCTTCGTAAGCCACTTTGTATGCCTTCAAGTCCCCCTGCCCTCTCTTCTGCTTCCCCCCTTCCCAATCCCCCACCCCCCACCCCACCCCCACCCCCCGCCGCTCTCCCTTCCCCTCTCCTCGCGCCACTACCTCGTAAACGAAGACAGCCACACTGGGTTGGCGTAGACGTCATTTGAGATACCTGGTCCTGCATTCCTTCTGATACCACTCATTCAGATAGAGGTCAACTTTAACTACAGTGCACTCACGCTCTCCTGTCGGCTGCACTTGGACCCTGGCCATAAATCTGTCCAGTGGGAGAGGAAAAGGGCGTGCAGGCGAACGATGGACCGGCGCTTTGATGTCAAACTGTTCTTTCACCTCTTTGGCTGAAGTGCATTTCCGCCTCTCTCATGGGAACCGTGCTACCAGGATGTTGAAACAAAATATCCACCCCCACCCCCCTTTTTTTAACATTAATCGTTCGAACCTGATCTGCGCCTGTTTTATGAATGTTAATGAGATCATGCATCAGTTGTTTTTTGTTGGGGGGTGGGGGTGGGGGCTGTTTGGTTGGTTGGTTGGTTGTTGTTGTTGTTGTTGTTCCTTTTTCACTTTCTTTGCGGGGTGTGGGACGGGGAAGGGGTGTTACTTTATTTGATAGAAAAACAAAGCACGTTTATTCTCGTGAGAGGCAACAAGCAAAAAGCTATGAATCTAAAGCGAAATGTTCATTTCCATTTTTAGAATGTCGCTGTGACTGCTGGAGAGGAAGACGAACACTTGAGTCCATGCCTGCCTACACAGTGATGCTCACTCCATGCCTGTCTACACAGTGATGCTCACTCCATGCCTGCCTGCCTACACAGTGATGCTCACTCCATGCCTGCCTACACAGTGATGCTCACTCCATGCCTGTCCACACAGTGATGCTCACTCCATGCCTGTCTACACAGTGATGCTCACTCCATGCCTGCCTACACAGTGATGCTCACTCCATGCCTGTCTACACAGTGATGCTCACTCCATGCCTGTCCACACAGTGATGCTCACTCCATGCCTGCCTACACAGTGATGCTCACTCCATGCCTGCCTACACAGTGATGCTCACTCCATGCCTGCCTGCCTACACAGTGATGCTCACTCCATGCCTGCCTACACAGTGATGCTCACTCCATGCCTGCCTACACAGTGATGCTCACTCCATGCCTGCCTGCACAGTGATGCTCACTCCATGCCTGCCTGCCTGCACAGTGATGGTGACTCCATGCCTGCCTGCACAGTGATGCTCACTCCATGCCTGCCTGCCTGCACAGTGATGCTCACTCCATGCCTGCCTACACAGTGATGCTCACTCCATGCCTGCCTGCCTACACAGTGATGCTCACTCCATGCCTGCCTGCCTACACAGTGATGCTCACTCCATGCCTGCCTACACAGTG
The DNA here is from genome assembly GCA_033310375.1 of Conus canariensis. NCBI lineage: Eukaryota > Metazoa > Mollusca > Gastropoda > Neogastropoda > Conidae > Conus > Conus canariensis. The sequence goes on along the minus strand of CM065730.1, from coordinate 13,663,310 downwards.
ATGCTCACTCCATGCCTGCCTACATAGTGATGCTCACTCCATGCCTGCCTACACAGTGATGCTCACTTCATGCCTGCCTGCACCGTAATGCTCACTCCATGCCTGCCTACACAGTGATGCTCACTCCATGCCTGTCTACACAGTGATGCTCACTCCATGCCTGCCTACACAGTGATGCTCACTCCATGCCTGCCTACACAGTGATGCTCACTCCATGCCTGCCTACACAGTGATGCTCACTCCATGCCTGCCTACACAGTGATGCTCACTCCATGCCTGCCTGCCTACACAGTGATGCTTACTCCATGCCTGCCTGCCTGCACAGTGATGCTCACTCCATGCCTGCCTACACAGTGATGCTCACTCCATGCCTGCCTACACAGTGATGCTCACTCCATGCCTGCCTACACAGTGATGCTCACTCCATGCCTGCCTACACAGTGATGCTCACTCCATGCCTGCCTGCACAGTGATGCTCACTCCGTGCCTGCCTGCCTGCACAGTGATGCTCACTCCATGCCTGCCTGCACAGTGATGCTCACTCCATGCCTGCCTGCCTGCACAGTGATGCTCACTCCATGCCTGCCTGCCTGCACAGTGATGCTCACTCCATGCCTGCCTGCCTGCACAGTGATGCTCACTCTCATGCGCAGGTTCTTCTTCTCACACTGCTTTCTTTGTCTCCACACCCCCCTTCCCCTCCATTCCCACGGAGACAGGCTGTTGTGGCCATTCTGATTTGATCGAATAAACCATGTTTCTGCACTGGCTGTCTGTGGCGTTGCTTGCTTTGATCAACAGACACGCACACTCAAACACAGATAGACAGACAGGCAGACAGACGAACAGACAGACCCCCCCCCCCCCCAATATATATATATATATATATATATGGGGTATCTAGATTATATATATATATATATATATATATATATATACATATGTGTGTGTGTGTGTGTGTGTGTGTGTGTGTGTGTGTGTGTGTGTGTGTGTGTGTGCATAAAGAGAGAGAGAGACAGACAGACAGACAGGCAGACAGAGACACAGACAGACAGACACAGACAGAGAGACATCTGTTCATCTATTTATCTATCTATCCATCTACCTATCTATGTCAGTATATATGTATCTATTTATATGAGAGAGAGAGAGAGAGAGAGAGAGAGAGAGAGGAGAGAGAGAGAGAGAGAGGGACACAGAGAGGGAGCACATATCGTTAAGATTATCCTCTCCGTCTTAGCTGCCCAACATCCTTGACCAGTGACTGTGCATATTTTACACGAAGCTTGACCAGTGACTGTGCATGTTTTACACGAAGGGAAAAAACCTGTATCACTGCGACCCTGTGGACAAAGGAAATGCACAGTTCGTGAACTCACCTACCTTCCAGCATCGATCAGTGCAGATCCAATTGCGTCTAGAATATCTCAGTTTACATGACGGACTTCTTTTGATGGCAATAATGCAGGAGAGAAGTTAATGTCCTTAAGAGTTCAAAATCAATCTCACCGCCCATCTTCCCCATGGCATCCATGGCAGGAGCTTACAATGCGGTGCCCAACCCATTCATTCATCAGCAATGCTGCTACTGTCTAGAACAGTGCCATTATCACCTGATGAAAAGCTCAAAACAGCCTGTGCCAGCGAGCTTCCAGCGTGATGTTGTGGATACCTGTGCAACAGGGAATTGTTGTGTGATGGAGGGGTCGGCTTCGGTGCGCACCCCCCACGGTATCACGGTATGTATTTGAGGTGTTTGGCTTAGCTTTCGCCGCTCGTTTCCCGTTCTTCGGGTGCACCTTTAGAAAGATGGCGCGGCTTGCACTGACAGGCAGGGAAAGGAGCCGGGGTGCACCTTCAGAAAGATGGCGCGGCTTGCACTGACAGGAAGGGAAAGGAGCCGGGGTGCACCTTCAGAAAGATGGCGCGGCTTGCACTGACAGGAAGGGAAAGGAGCCGGGGTGCACCTTCAGAAAGATGGCGCGGCTTGCACTGACAGGAAGGGAAAGGAACCGGGGTGCACCTTCAGAAAGATGGCGCGGCTTGCACTGACAGGAAGGGAAAGGAACCGGGGTGCACCTTCAGAAAGATGGCGCGGCTTGCACTGACAGGAAGGGAAAGGAGCCGGGGTGCACCTTCAGAAAGATGGCGCGGCTTGCACTGACAGGAAGGGAAAGGAACCGGGGTGCACCTTCAGAAAGATGGCGCGGCTTGCACTGACAGGAAGGGAAAGGAACCGGGGTGCACCTTCAGAAAGATGGCGCGGCTTGCACTGACAGGAAGGGAAAGGAACCGGGGTGCACCTTCAGAAAGATGGCGCGGCTTGCACTGACAGGAAGGGAAAGGAACCGGGGTGCACCTTCAGAAAGATGGCGCGGCTTGCACTGACAGGAAGGGAAAGGAACCGGGGTGCACCAGAGGTATGTCTTCACCCCGTCCCGTATCACATGTTTTTGTTATTACAACAAACAAAAAAAGAAGAAAAGAAAAAGACGGGAGCTCTGATGTCATTCCCGTTCATATCTATTAATCTATCTATCTATCTATCTATCTATCTATCTATCTATCTATCTCTCGTTCTCTGTCTCTGTCTGTCTGTCTATCTCTCTTTTTCTGTCTGCCTGTTCTCTCTGACTGTCTACTGTCTATGAATCAATCAATCAATCAATCAATCAATCAATCAATCAATCAATCGGTGCATCTGTCTATCTATCTGCCTGTCTGTCTGTCCATCTATCACTCTCTCTATCCAACCATCCATCTGTTTATCAACGTATTTATCTATCCATTTGTCTTTCCATCTGCCTGTCTATATATCTATATATTTATCTGCCTGTCCAATTGCCTACCTACCTTCCGACCTCTCTCTCTCTCTCTCTCGCCACCTACCCACCCACTCTCCCCCCACACACACCCACACACACACATGAACACGCACAAAGCCATGAGACCCTTTTCTTAAATTCTCTCATCTCAATAATTAATTGATATATCCATCAGCTTTAAGTCATGCACAGTGTGGTCTCAAAACTTAGTGGATGTGGTGTAGCGTTTATCGACTGGAACTGAAACTTCGCGTGGGGACAAACAAACCGACGTTTCTGACCTCTAATGCAAGTGAACGTCGTTCCGGAACATAGTGTCTTTCGCCTGCTCTATAGCTGGCCGTCTGTTCACGGCAACATCACACCTGCATTACCGAACAAATTTGAGAATGCGTTGACTTATGAAACAAAGCCAGTGCGCCAGTCTTTGCTTCTTCTCGCTCTTGCCGTCCCGTTTAGGTTTGGCAACCCCGATAAAGACTGTGTCAGACGTCCTTAAAACATGAACTGTTTTCACGAAGATTGTTTCAAACCGAAGTGACTGAGGGCGGAAAATGAAGCAAAATTTAGGAAGAAAAGGAGTTAGTTACCGCCACAGATACAGATACAGACAAACAGATTACAGGACAAAACACAATGCGTTTTGACCTCTTGGGTCTTCTTCAGGCAAAAGCAAACAACAATTAGGACAGTGAAAACGAAGAACGAGAAACCACTGATGTTATATTCAGCGCAAAAAGTGTTCGTACCGTTCGAGCGGTGTTTAAAACTCGTTTTGTTTGTTCCCCAATCAGAAGCATTTTGGTATAATGGAATGACAGCGCAGGCTTCCAAAGGTGGCACAGGGTCACTCCCAGTTGGTTTGTCCGGCTATTGAGAGCATTTTTCTAGATCCGACCTGCACCTCCGGGTGTATGGTTTTTCTTTTTCTTTTTTTTTTTTTTGTTCCCCCATCAGAACTATTCTGGAACATTCTGTGTTATCATTTATGGAGGATATGTCATCCCTCTAGCAGGATAATCTTTTTTTCTCTCGATTGTTCTTCTTTATATTACTTGGCGTTTGACCAATGCTAAAGAAAGACATGTGTCTAAAGACAAAGGTTGTATTACATAATGAAAAGCACTGAAAGAACAATCCAACTGGATAAAAGAACTCGCACAGAATAAATGAGGTAACCCGTCAGTTTCTCTTTCACCAAGGAGGGGTCACCATGTATGGACTGGTCCATAATATACGCTACACCACATCTGCCAAATTTGGAGACCACAGTGTGCACGATTTAAACCTGATGGATAAATAAATTAATGACCATGATGAGAGAATTTACGAAGAGAGCCTGATGGCTACGACTAAGCTGATGTCTGACCTGCGCATTAGCCCACTGCTCTGGTCAGACCTTGGGTACCTACCTTACATTAGCTGTGCCATTACTGTCATTGTATGTGTGTTTGGTGAATGTACACGTGTGTGTGAATGTGTGGGCGTGGGCGTGTGGACACGGGCCCATGTGTGTGTGTGTGTGTGTGTGTGTGTGTGTGTGTGTGTGTGTGTGTGTGTGTGTGTGTGCGTGCGCGCGCGCCAGTGTATGCGGTATGCGTGTGCATGTACCTGTGTGGTTGTGTATGTGCGTGTGTGTGTGTGTGTGTGTGTGTGTGTGTGTGTGTGTGTGTGTGTGTGTGTACACGTAAATGTGTGCATGTGTTCGTGTGTGTATGCGTGTACAAGTGCGCGCGTGTGTGGGTGTGTGTTTGTGTGTGCAGATGTGCGTGTGTATGCGTGTGTTTAATCTTTCGGCATGTGTGAACATGCTCCTGCACACACGCATCTGCGCATGTATGTGTACATTTATGTGTGTATGTGTGTGTGCCTGTGTTTATGGACGTACACCATGCGTGCCTGTGAATATGGGCCTACACGAAAGAGTGTGTGTGTGCGCCTGTGCGCGTGCCAGTCTGTGTGCATATGTGTGTGTGTGTGTGTGTGTGTGTGCGCGCGCGCGCGCGCGCGCG
>CM065730.1:13650973-13653473 GCA_033310375.1 Conus canariensis | reverse complement strand
CTTGCGGGCGGTTTTCTCTACGTATATTATCTATCTATAACTATCTATATCTATATATATATATATATATATATATATAGAGAGAGAGAGAGAGAGAGAGAGAGAGAGAGAGAGAGAGAATTAAAGTGAAAAGGCAAAACGAGCAATGTAAACAAATATAGTCCAATATTTCGAGCGGCTGCTCTTTTTCAAGGACGACAGATTGTATAGGCACATCAAAAGAACTGCGTTATGACAGTACTGTCACCACCAGGTGATACAAAGTCTAAAACACCATCCTGCTATTATTTTATCACTCCTCACCCCGCCAAATTACCAACTCACACACACTCACCTTCCCATTTCTCTCCTCCACCCTTACCTCCTCTCTCTCTCTCTCTCTCTTTTGGGCGATCATATATAAAATAATAATGATGATAATACACACACACACACACACACACACACACACACACACACACACACACACACACACTCACACACATATGTATATATATATATATATATATCCAAACAAAGAACTCAACAACAATCACGTTGAATTTTCCCCAATATTTCGACCTCTTTGGTCTTCCTCAAGGGACTTTAAGGATTGAATTGCATGTAGCAGCCTCCGTTCACACTTAAAAAAAAAAAAAAAAAAAAAAAAAAACAGTTTACCACAGTTCCAATGGTTAGAGAAAAGACAACGGTGGAAGGGCAGTAAGCTCTGGGAAATACGAGAAAATAAGGGTAGGAAAGACAGAGGGATAGAGAGAGAGAACCGCCTGCGCGCACAAGAGAGAGAGAGAGAGAGAGAGGGGCTAGGGCTGGGGGAGGGGAAGGGGGGGGGGGGGCTAGAAGGAGGGAAATAGGGGGATAGGTAAAGAGGGAGGAAAACCCAGGGGAGTCGGAAAGTTCTGGTACAGAGAGAGAGGGAAGAATAATCTAAGTGAGAGGGGCGAGCTGAGAGAGAGGGAGACCGACAGGGAGGGAGAAAGAGGGAGAGAGGGGGAGAGAGAGGGGAAGGGAGGGAGGAGGTGAAAAAAGGGGGTGGGGGGTGGGGGTGGGGGGTGAGAGTGGAATGTGGGGCGCACGAGTATATATCAAGTATTTTTTTTTCAACGATCCCAAGAAAAGTATTTTTGTCTGTATAAAATGTCCCTGTCTAAGACAACAAAAAGTTCCATGAAAGACAGATGTCCACACAAAAGCGTGCCTCAGCAGTACAGTTTAAGATTTCTAAGAGATAACACATACACACGACATAAAACGTTACCATTTAAACTGTAGAAAATGTCCGAGTTAAAAATCGTATACTTTCCATTGTCATAAGTTAAAACAGTGTAAAATCATAACAAAACTGTCCACTGTGATCTACAAGGAACAACATACAGGTATATGTTAAAAAAACATAAACGAGAACATATCCGGCCACATAATGAATATAGTATGTTACACATTATTCAATTATATGGTCATATCAAGAAAGAGGGGGAGACGGAGAGGGAAAGAAAGGAGTGGGGGGGGGGGTAGAGAAGAGAGAGGCACAGAGTGGGGGGGGGGGAGGAGAGAGAGGAGAGAGAGAGAGAGAGAGAGAGAGAGAGAGAGAGAGAGAGAAACAGGTGGGCAGACAGACAGACAAAGAGGGAGGAAGAGAAAGGCAGGGGGGGGGGGGGGGGTTAAGAATAGGCATTGAGAAAGAAAGAGAGGAAGAAAAGGAGAGAGAGATAGAGTGAGAGAGAGAGAGAGAGATAGAGTGAGAGAGAGAGAGAGAGGGGGGGGGGAAGTAGGGGGTTAACAGACTGAGATCCAGACAGCCAATCATGACGAGAGAGAGAGAGAGAGAGAGAGAGAGAGAGAGAGAGAGAGAGAGAGAGAGAGGAGTGAGGGAGGAAGGGGGAGGGGGTTAGGTTGTTACGGTGGGGAAAAAAAAAAGGGTGGGGGGGGGGGGGGGGGGCTTGAAGGCAATATAAAAAAGCAAGAAGAGATAAGAAGTGCACTGCAAGACAGTAAGTCTGATGATACCTTCCACACCGAATAAGAGATGCCCAATAGGACGGAATGGCATACATATGGTATATAAATATAAAAATGAACATATAAAATAGAAAATGAATCACCGCCCCCCCCCCCCCCCCCCTCACCATCCCCATATAATAAAAAGCAACAAGAACAAAACCAGCGCACGCGCACACACACACACACGCATGCACACATACAAACACACGCGCGCACGCACACACACATACTCACGCACACATTCAACACTCACACATGCACACGCCCGCACGCCGCGCGTGCACACACACACACACACAACACGCACGCACGCGCGCGCGCACACACACATACAGGAGCGCGCGCGCGCACACACACACACACACAAACGCAAGTACGCGCGCGCGTGCGAGCACACACACACACACACACACACGACACACTCGCACGCACGCACACACACAGACACACGCGCGCGCGCGCGCACACACACACACCACACACACACACACACACACAC
>CM065730.1:13618473-13643473 GCA_033310375.1 Conus canariensis | reverse complement strand
TGTAGTGCTTCCTGGTATTCTACTGCTGCATTGTTGAACACTATCTCACTGCATGACAGGTTTGATAGTCTCTTGTTTATGCCGTGGGGTATGGTCTTTAATACAGATGGTGGATGGTTACTTTTGATGTGTACATAAAGAGGTGTGTCGTTGGGTTTCTTGTATGGTTTATATATGTGGTTATTGAGATCCAGTGTTATGTCTAAGTAGTTCACTACCTTTTTGTTTCCTTCAATGGTAATTTTTAAGTTGTGATTTTGGAAGATTTTGCATAGTTCTTTTTTTTAATTTTCAATGGTTCTTGGGTTGTTGGTTAGTGCAGCAAGGCCATCATCTCTGTATAGTCCGACTTGCTTTACGAGTTTTTTTCTTGATGTTGGATAGCATGAATAGTCCGACCAGTTCGCATGTTTCTGCACCATCATATGATCCCATGGTTACGTCAAATGTTGAGTTTCTGTTCGTTTTCTTGATCCAGGTTTCATTTTTGCTGTGCAGTAATGTTTTCTTGGTGTGGAGAATGATTTCTATTTCTGACCCTGTTATGTCTGTGTGGTTACTGGCAAACTTCAGGGCTTTGGTGAGTAGTTCCTCATCTATAGATGGGTAAAAGTCTACTATGTCAAATGTGATGAATGCTGTATTACTTTGTTTATTGAGTTTTTTTAACCATTGGATAACTTCGTATGTGTTCTTCCAGAGGTTGTATTCAGAGTTTGATTTTACATTTTTTATTACTTTTTCCAGAATTTTCTTGCTTATTTTGCCTAGTTCAGATTTGGATGGATTTATTAGTCTACATGTTGGATTGTTATGAAAGTTGGGCTTGTGGTCTTTGAGTGTTATGAAAGCTTCTTTTGTTGCTGTCGCTGTCGCTTCTATCCTGTCACTTAGATCTATGCGCTGTGCAAGTTCTTTTTCTTTAGTGCGGATACTGTCATGTATATTTTTGTCGGCTTTTTTTTGTAGTTTTTCTGGATGTTTTTGTCAAGGAGTTGAGAGTATTCTTTTGGTTCCATTTTGTAGTAATTGCTAGTTTTATCAGCCTTCACAAATATTTTTTTTGTCATTTTGTATTTGTTTTATTTGGTTTTTTAATGTTGTTTGGAAATCGTTGTTAGATTTTTTTAATTCAATATTGGCTATAATTCTTTTCATTTTATCCTCAAAACGTTTCATTTCGTCTATGGCTGGTGGTGATCGCCATGATTTGAAATCGTAGGTGTTTTTGTCCTCTTTTTTTTGTATATATATATACATATATATTTTCATAAGAAAATGTAGCTTATTTTGCTCTTTCATGATTTTCTTTTGCTTCTTAGGTGGTACCTTTGGGTTGTTTTTTTGAAAACTCAACAAACATACTACGGTATTGCACACCAGACTTTTCTAGGATAGCATTCTTGTTAAAACCGAAAAGGCAGAGGAGTCAAATTACCACTTTCCGCGGTCACCGAGGAGGAACATTCAGGTTTCGAAATATCGGTATGTGACCAGGAGTTATATGCTAGTGAGTTTCCTCCCCATTGGAGAATGTCTCCTCCTTGGAGACTATAAGCTTCCTGAAGGCTCATTTTGAGAAGCATTTATTTCATTTTTTTCCCCATTCACCCACTCAAGCACATACTGTTAGTTAGGCAGAATTATCTACCACTGCAGATATGAATGCTTATTTCCCCGTATTTCTTCAATCTAAGACATAAGAGCAAGCTTTGTTTATAATTGAATATTTCTTGCAGTCATTGCATCACCAAGCTGCTCTGTAAGTTGCTGGAATGGTGCGGTATCTATCCTTGGAATTTATTAGTTTATCGTATATATATATATATATATATATATATTATATATTACTTTGCTGTATTAAAAGCAAGTTAAAATCAAGCTTGATTTTAACTTGATTTTAACTTGCTTTTAATACAGCAAATGCCGCTCCCACTCTGGTCGAGCACTCTTTTTAATATAACGCTGATCCTCAGTACTACCCTATATATATATATATATATATATATATATATATATATAAAATGCTGAACAATTAAGTAGTGGTGGAAAACAAGTGCAGGCTAACAATTCTTCGGTCATTATAATAATGACTTCGCAAAGATTTGAACTTTTAGAGAGAGAGAAAAAAAATGAAGATGAAGAAAATGGGGGAAATATATTATAAATATGAGAAATCCTTCACTAGCTGCCTGAGGGAACCATCGTGATCCCCTTTGAAGGCAGATCTATTTGTATTGCCTGCTCCTATATATATATATATATATATATATATATATATATGTGTGTGTGTGTGTGTGTGTGTGTGTGTGTGTGTTCCCCCCTCCTCCCCCATTGGTAAGTAATTCGAATACAAATTCGGGCTTACAATTTCTCCGTCATTAAAGGAATGACTTGGCAGGGTTATCTAAAAAAAAATGAGAAAAAGGGAATGGGTTAAAAGACAAAGAAAACGGTGATGAATACGTGGGCTTTAGCTTAAAGATATGAAATCCTCCCCTGGCAACATATGGCAACCATCACAGTCCTTGAAAACTGGACCATTCAGATCGCCCACCTGGAGGCCTTTCGTCCGCTGATCCGGACTCATCAGTGGGGAGTCCAAAAGTTCTAACTGCCAGTCGGAAGGACTGATCTATAACGTAATCCTACACCATTTATTCTTATCTTTACATAAAAGATATGAACATGGGGGTGGGGGTGGAGGAGAGGGGTGGGGGGGGGGGAGAGGAAACAATATAGTTTCAATGTCAGTCTCTTTCCTATTTACAATCCATCTTGTTTTCTTATTTATCAAAAACAAGATAGATATTGTTTTGGGGGGATAGATATTCATTCTTTTTCCTTTCTTCAGTCATGCATTAAAATAGTAAGGTGCAGCGATTGGTGGGAAGATCTGGAGGTTGTTTTTTTTTTGTTTTTTTTTTTAATCTTCATTGATAACGTATAGAAACAAACGCTAAGTGGTCCTTGAGGTTTTGCTTCTTTGTTGGTTTGTTTGTTTTGTATAGTATACACATAGGTGCGTGCAAGTTTCCACACATGCAAAATACGTATTGATATACACACACGGGAGCAGGAATTGCTGTAGCGTCACTGTCAGAATACATTCTTTTACGATGTCTTGTGAGTAGAGCTGGCAATTTAGAAGCAAACACACCAAGAAATGATATACCATGCAAGTATTTTATTAAATTTTTACTTCCTTGCTATCTACGGACATGATATTTGAATATTTGTCTGCAGTATATGTGTATTTCATTTACGAGTCACGTGTCAATCTGTGCTAAAAAAACCTAAAAAGATGACTTTTCTGTATATAAACTGCTCTGACATTAGGAAGAGTTTATACGGAAAACAATTATCCCCCACAGTCTCCCATGCACGAATACCTATACATACATACCTGCACACTCATGAGCACGAGCTCTCTCTCTCTCTCTCTCTCTCTCTCTCTCTCTCTCTCTCTCTCTCTCTCTCAACCTCCCCACACACGCCAACAAACAAACAGACACACACACACACGCGCGCGCGCATGCACACACAAGCACGCACGCAAACACACTCACACGCGCGCGCACGCGCACACTCTCTCTCTTAGAGAGAGAGAGAGAAGAGAGGTGGGGGTGGGGTGGGGTGGTGGTGGGGGGGGTGGGGGGGGGGGGGGGCAGCAACGTAGTGCAATTCCTCACCAAAAAAAAAACAACTTGACTTTTGTTTTCATGTATGACTGAGATTCTCTTCTCACTTATTGAATTCCGTTTGGATGACATTTAATTTTTACACTTTCCCCTAAAAAAAAGAATTCCCCTTGCACTGCACGGGATTCGAACCGTTGGTCCTCTCCTAGGCTGATATCGTAAACCACTAGCTCTTAACGTCCCTTTGGCCTGCCGCATAGACATGTATACAAAGAGACGATGGGTCAGGGCGGGCCGGGTGTCAGGCAATCTGGTCTAATTACGGGAAGCTCACCTGTACTGGCTGGCATCTAGCCTCACCGTGACGCCTGCAAGACTGTACCCGCTGACCCCCCACCCCACCCTCTACCCCCACCCCCGCCTTCTTCCCCAGCCTTACGTCCTCGCTGGCCTCAGCTGAGGCCCCTCCCTCCCTCACTAAACTTAGCTCCCCCAGCCACCCACCCACTCCCGACATCCTTCGCTCAATCCCCCTCCCTCCTACCTCACTCTCCTCCCAGTCCCAAGACGTTCGCGCACGTGCTTCAGCCACATAGGCGCTGTTTGGCTTGGCAATAAAGGGTACCGGGTTCTGGACCAATAAACAACGTTCCCAACGTCAGTACCGAGGTGATCCGGCACTGTGAGTTTGTCTGTCTTGTGCATCTTCTTCCATTGCAAAAGGGCCAGCAAAGAGAGAGAGAGAGAGAGAGAGAGAGAGAGAGAGAGAGAGAGAGAGAGAGAGAGAGAGAGAGAGAGAGAGAGAGAGAGGACTGAATAACTGACTGACTGGCTGGGACGGCTCTTGCACTCCAACACCCTGTTCTGCTGAACCCGAGGGCTGGGATAAACGGGAAAGAGTTGATAGATAGTACGCAGTCAAAGACTCACACACGACCGCAGAACTACAGGTTCGGTTATAGCGTTGCTGGGAATTTTACCTGGTTTATCTTATCGTCTCTGGATGTTCCTTATATATATATATATATATATAAATATATATATATATATATATATATATTATATTCATTTTTAGGTCTACGTGTACTTGAACGTAGTCTTGTTCCTTCAACGTACTCTTCTCCGGCAACCTAGGTGGTGGGTGCGCGAACATATTTATCTCTCTTCAATTAGATCCGTCTATTTTCATCTCCCATCCCACTTTCTCCCCCCACACTACACTACACTACACTACACTACACTACACTACACTACACTACACTACACTCTCTGTCTGTCTGTCTGTCTGTCTTGTCTCTGTCTGTCTGTCTGTCTGTCTGTCTGTCTCTGTCTCTGTCTCTGTCTCTCTCTCTGTCTCTCTGTCTCTCTTCTCTCTCTCTCTCTCTCTCTCTCTCTCTCTCTCTCTGACACTTTCACAATCTGTCTGGGTGTCGCTCTCTTTCTGGAAGCGTTTCATCTTCATCTGTCTGGTGGGGCGAAGTCTCAACACAGCTGACAGGAGGATTGCGGTGGCATTAGTTTAGTTTCTGGTGCCCCCTCCTCTTTCCCACCCTTCTCTCCTCCTCTGGCTGCAGCTCATTAACCAGGTAGACAGGCCAGCAAGACAAGGACTGAACGTTCCTGAAGGGAAGTAACATAAACACAGAAGACTGGAGTTTTTTCCCTTAAGGAACATGCTTTTCTTTCTCCCCCCCCCCCCCCCCCCCCACACACACGCACACATGCACGTACACAACACCACTTCTCTCTTTGGTTTGGACTTGATGGCCTACAGGGTGGTGGTGATGATGATGGTGATGGTGGGTGTCGGTGGAAGGGCGGGGGTAGGCATTTGCGTCAATTGGGGTTCTGAGTGTTCTGAGTGCAGTCGACAAAAGAATTTGTTGAACTGTACACAGCAGACCATATATATATATATATATATATATATATATATATATATATAAGAGAGAGAGAGAGAGAGAGAGAGAGAGAGAGAGAGAGAGAGAGAGATGTCTGCTGTGTACAGTTCAACGAATTCTTTTGTTATATATATATATATATATATATATATATATAACACAAAAGACAAAAGAATTTGTTGAACTGTACACAGCAGACCTATATATATATAATATATATATATATATATATATATATATATATATATATATATTACACGACTTCTGGCGTTGAAGTGCTACAAACTGATTGCAGGTTTATTCAACCAAGGTCTGGTAACCCCTCCCCCTGAAACCCCTCCTCCCCCTCACTCATCCCTGCCTCGGTTCTGGCTTCCCAGCCCTCCTCCCCTTCTCCCCTCCCCCGTCCTCCTGTCCCAATCAGTTCCTTCTCCACAAGACATTAAATGGCGGTCTAATTGCTAGCACAGGAAGTGGAATATCTGAGCATTTCTCTGATGTTATCCGTTGCGATAAGGCGATAAACATTCTCAGTTGCACGTAGTTAACATCACGACATGCGGACAGCCCACGATCGATCACGCCGGAAATCTGCATTGAAGGCCCTGTGTTCCAGTGGGAACGAAGAGAACTATTGCAAGTCGGAGACCAAGGTCTGACCAGCGCGTTGGGCTGATGCGTGGGTCAGACACCTGTAAAGTCGAAGCCACGAGACCCTCTTCTTGAATTATCTCATCTTAGTCATGAAGTAATTTATCCATTAGCTTTAAATCATGCGAAGTGTGGTCCCGAAACTTAGCAGATGTGGTGTAGTGTATATGGACTAGTCCGCAACAACAAGCAGGCTTCCGCCCGAATCGATCCTGTCCGGAACAGATCTTCACACCAAGACAGATCATTGAGAGGTGTGGAGAGCACCAAGTACCCCTGACCATCAGCTTCATTGACTTCTCCAAAGTTTTTTTTACAGCGTCCACAGACCATCATTGTGGAAAATCATGAAAACCTACGGCATCGCAGAGAAAGTTGTGTTGGCCATAGAGTAGATTTGCATAAACTCCAAGTGCAGAATCAGGACGGAAGATGGCTACAGTGGCTGGCTTGAAGTTGTCACCGGAGTAAGGCAAGGTTGTATCCTCTCCCCTCTCCTCTTTGCACTTGTCATTGACTGGGTTTTGAAACACGCAACCCAAGGAAAGGGAATCTTGTGGACAGAAGGGAACAGCCTCTCAGATCTGGATTTTGCCGATGACATCGCCGCTCTTGCAAGCACTACTCAAGAACTTCAGGTGCTTGTAGACAATATCAACAAGTTTGCAGGCAACATTGGCCTCATTATCAGCGCCAAAAAGACTAACAACATGCTTACCGGTGAACATCAAGGGCCAACAGACGTCCTAATCGACCAAAAACAAGTGGAAGAAGTAGAGAACTTCACGTACCTAGGCAGCTCTATCAACAACGCCAATGACCTCGACCATGAACTGAAGTGTCGTATTAGGAAGGCAACATCACAGCATTCAGTCAGCTGAACAAGAATATGGAACAGCAAGAAATGTTCCCTTAGAATCAAACTGAAATTTTATAACTCCAGTGTGACTTCAACGCTGTTATATGGCTGTGAAACCTGGCAACTGAAGACCACCCAGGAGAAGAAACTCGACGCTTTTGATACTAAGTGCCTATGTAAGATCTTGGGCGTCAAGTGGTCAGACTTTATACCAAATGAAGACATCAGGGAGAGGTCCAAACAGCTCCCGTGTCAACCATCGTCTGCAGACCTCGCCTCCACTGGCTGGGTCATATCTTAAGATTACCCTCTTCAAGACCTGCAAACCAGGCCATTAAATGAACCCCCAGCAGGCCAGAGAAAAAGAGGACGACCCAGGATGAGCTGGCGACAGACAGTGGAGAGAGACCTCAGACTCGTTGACAGAGGATGGAGTGACACTAGCAAACTGGCTGAGGACCGTGCACAGTGGAGCGACTTGACTGCCTCATGCGTCGCAAGACGTGGGAGCATCTAAGTGTAAGTAAGCACGCAGTGGCACCTCTTTGCGGAAACTGAAACAAGCAGACCTGTCTCAGAACGGAATGGATCTCCATAGCCTCACTGGTCATTATGGATAAAAAGCCAGATTCTGTGGTCTTTGATGTCCTGTACAAGTGGTGACCTCAAATTCCATTCCGCCGTCTTTAAGATTCATTCCGGTGGTGAGCTCGTGCCCACGTCTTCAGAGTTAGCAATGCCGTGGAGACTGTTGTTGGATAGACATGATGGTCTACTGCTAAGACTGGTTCTGCAACCCCTACCGACCCCCCTAAACCCTCTCCTGCATCCTGCCTCTGCGAGTCGGGTTCTAGGACACCCGCTAACGTTGGTTCCGCGATGGCACAGTTCTTGAATTATTTGCATGTGTGTTTTTGCAATATCATTTTCCATATCCACTGTTGGCATTAATCCCACTTTGCTCCTTCCGGCTGTCCCGTGCACAACCACAAACAGGCTTGTTCTGTCGTACCACCTCACTTCGGTAATGTGCACTGACGCCTGTTCTGATGCAGAACCCAAATAAATGAGGGTCCCTCCCCCTCCCACTCCCCTCCTCCCATTTCTTCCGCAGAAGGGCGCTACCCCATCCATTTAACGACAGAACCCATGATTACGAACTCACACGACCATTGGGCGGTAATTGAAACTGAGGTCACTACGAGAGCAGGGTTTGAAAGGCCATCGAACTCTGAACTTTCCTTTCTAATGATTAGTGAGGATAAGAATGACGTGGATGATGTTTTGGGGTCCCATTTGAGTCGGAAACTACATGACAGCGCTGTCCTCTACGTTTCCTTTGATTATATATCCATGCGTCAACCAGGCTCGAGAGGCACATACACCTGCAGTATTGGTCAGGAAATGTAAGCAGCACTTTCAAAGACGCATCCATTATGTGGATGAAACTCGACTGTGTGGTTACTTTCTTCCCAGCTGAGTTCACAGCACACTCAACTCTGCACACACACACACACACACACACACACACACACACACACACACACACACACACACACACACACACACACGTCTCTGATGAGAATTAACCCAAGCACTCCTAGCCAGAAATCCCGCGACGCTAGCCGCTGGACCACAGCAGCTGATGACTAAGCAATTATTGTCCTCAGTGCGAGGCATAGCAGCTGGTGTCTTGTCAGAACAGGCACCACTGAACATCACCGAAGTAACACAGCAACTGTGCAGTGTCCTCAGGTAGCGATGCCTATAGAAACCTGATATTAGCTTCATTAATAACTGAAACAGAACAATCCAGCGTGTTGAACCCATAGGAAAATATGTTAAATTGAGAACTCGTGTACGAAAGACGATTAGTGCAGACAGAACAACAACAAAAAATAATGAATTAAAAAAAAAAAAAAAAACACACGAACAGAAACAAACAAAAATCTAGAAGGGTACTTAAAAGATCATAGACCCCTGCTAAAAACGAACATGTCATATACCTTCTCTTTATGTCAGTTCTTTAGTGAAAGAACAGTGCTTTTTATATAGGAGGAGTAATTGCAGGCACGGACTAAAAGAGTTACTTTCCATGTCCTTTTTTTGGCGAACGTTATTGAAAATACTGCATGTCTCTGGTCAATTTGAATTTTCCATGAGAAAAAAAGAAAGCTCAGAGAAAGATGTGAATGTGTGAAATGTGAATAGTATCTCCACAAGAAAAAAAAAAGCTCAGAAAAAGGTTTGACTGTGTGAATAGTATCTCCACAGTGCTCATGTTCAGAGGAAACTCAGTAATGAATGCGGGATCCGCCGGTAGATCCGATATGCACCATAGATCCACGCCCAAAATTGAATGGGGTCGTGTTTGGACCATATTCCGTCTTTTCTACAAGTTTTGTCACAATTGTTATTGCTATGTTAATGTGCACTTTTGATGAAAAAAAGACCGACGGAGACCGGTGAAAACATCATCTTGTTAATTAAAAAGGTTGAAAGTCAAAATTCTCACAGCCGTGGGTAAACAAACTGTATTCGGCTCCTCGATTCCTGGGCATGGGTCTGTGGAAAGCGGAGCCCCTCCCTGCCTTCACTTTCCCAGAATAGCATGACTTGTCCGTTCTCTGTTGGGTGGAAAGAGAGGGGTTTTAAGCCGAAGAAGTCCGACCCCATGGGTGGGTCGAAGTGACAGCGCCCCACGGGCAAACGCCCCAGCAGCTTCACTACGGGTCCTCAAGCTCCTAGGTGGAGTATAGACAGGTTTATGGCGAGGAGGGGTTGTCCCCGATAGGTGTGTGAAGAAACCTTCACACTGTTGTGTAAATAAAATTATACACATAGAGGGGAAACGATACCAGGTGGCGTTGCACTCTGCCAGCGCTTCTTCCCCTAGTGATAGCGAACCGAATACCGTACGATGACACAAGATTAGCAAGTTACTTCCAGACTGTACTGTACCGTACCGAACCTTACCACATACCGTACTATACTATACCACACCGTACCTTACCACCCACAGTACTATACTGTACCATACCGTCCCATACCACATACCGTACCGCACCATACCACGTACCGTACTATACTGTACCACACCGTACCATACCACCCACAGTACTATATTGTACCATACCACATACCGTACCGCACCATACCACGTACCGAACTATACTGTACCACACCGTACCATACTACCCACAGTACTATACTGTATCATACTGTACCATACAGCACTATACCACAAACCGTACTATACTGTACAACACCGTACCATACCACACACCGTACTACACTGTACAATACTGTCCCATACCACATACCGTACCGCACCATACCACATACCGTACTATACTGTACAACACCTTACCATACCACGCACCGTACTACACTGTACAATACTGTCCCATACCACATACCGTACCGCATCATACCACGCACCGTACTATACTGTACCACACCGCACCATACCACGCACCGTACTATACTGTACCATACCGTCCCATACCACGCACCGTACTATACTGTACCACACCGCACCATACCACGCACCGTACTATACTGTACCACACTGCACCATATCAAGCACCGTACTATACTGTACCATACCGTCCCATACCACGTACCGCGTCGTACTATACTGTACCATACCACGTACCGTACTATACTGTACCATACCGCACCATACCACGTACCGCGTCGTACTATACTGTACCATACCGTACCATACCACGTACCGCGTCGTACTATACTGTACCATACCGTACCATACCACGTACCGTACTATACTGTACCGTACCGTACCATACCACGTACCGTACTATACCTCATACTGTACAGTAATGTACCATACCGTACTATACTGTAACATACCGCACCATACCACAAACCGCACCATACCACATACCGTAGCGTACCATACCACATACCGTACAGAACTGTACCATACCGTGCCATACTGCATTTCATACCGTACTGTACCATACCACATACTGTACCATACCACACACCGTACAGTACTGTACCATACCATGCCATACTGCATTTCACACCGTACTGTACCATACTGTACCATACCACATACTGTACCATACCACATACCTTACCGTACTGTACCATACCACATACCTTACCGTACTGTACCATACCGTGTCATACTGCATTTCCTACCGTACTGTACCATACCGTGCCATACCACATACTGTACCATACCACATACCTTACCGTACTGTACCATACCGTGCCATATCACTTACTGTACCATACCACATACAGTACAGTACTGTACCATACCATGCCATACTGCATTTCATACTGTACTGTACCATACCGTACCATACCACATACCGTAGCGTACCATACCACATACTGAACCGTACTGTACCATACCGTGCCATACTGCATTTCATACCGTACTGTACCATACCACATACTGTACCATACCACATACCGTACAGTATATCATACGGTACTGTACCATACCGTGCCATACCACATGCTGTACCATACCACATACCGTACCGTACTGTACCATACCGTGTCATACTGCATTTCCTACCGTACTGTACCATACCGTGCCATACCACATGCTGTACCATACCACATACCGTACCGTACTGTACCATACCGTGCCATACCGCATATCATACGGTACTGTACCATACCGTGCCATACTGCATTTCATACCGTACTGTACCATACCACATACTGTACCATACCACATACCGTACAGTACTGTACCATACCGTGTCATACTGCATTTCATACCGTTAGTAGTATCTTGAAATACATAGGATAACCCTCACCTGACGTCACATGTCTGGCTTTCGCACCCATCTGTGACCTTATCTTTGCGCCAGGTGGGTTCCCTAAAATAGTTCCATTCCTTTCATTTTAATCTGTCTGCTTGGAACCACTTGGCATGTACCTTGATGGTTTTAAGCCGAAGAAGTCCGACCCCATGGGTGGGTCGAAGTGACAGCGCCCCACGGGCAAACGCCCCAGCAGCTTCACTACGGGTCCTCAAGCTCCTAGGTGGAGTATAGACAGGTTTATGGCGAGGAGGGGTTGTCCCCGATAGGTGTGTGAAGAAACCTTCACACTGTTGTGTAAATAAAATTATACACATAGAGGGGAAACGATACCAGGTGGCGTTGCACTCTGCCAGCGCTTCTTCCCCTAGTGATAGCGAACCGAATACCGTACGATGACACAAGATTAGCAAGTTACTTCCAGACTGTACTGTACCGTACCGAACCTTACCACATACCGTACTATACTATACCACACCGTACCTTACCACCCACAGTACTATACTGTACCATTACCGTCCCATACCACATACCGTACCGCACCATACCACGTACCGTACTATACTGTACCACACCGTACCATACCACCCACAGTACTATATTGTACCATACCACATACCGTACCGCACCATACCACGTACCGAACTATACTGTACCACACCGTACCATACTACCCACAGTACTATACTGTATCATACTGTACCATACAGCACTATACCACAAACCGTACTATACTGTACAACACCGTACCATACCACACACCGTACTACACTGTACAATACTGTCCCATACCACATACCGTACTGCACCATACCACATACCGTACTATACTGTACAACACCTTACCATACCACGCACCGTACTACACTGTACAATACTGTCCCATACCACATACTGTACCGCATCATACCACGCACCGTACTATACTGTACCACACCGCACCATACCACGCACCGTACTATACTGTACCATACCGTCCCATACCACGCACCGTACTATACTGTACCACACCGCACCATACCACGCACCGTACTATACTGTACCACACTGCACCATATCAAGCACCGTACTATACTGTACCATACCGTCCCATACCACGTACCGCGTCGTACTATACTGTACCATACCACGTACCGTACTATACTGTACCATACCGCACCATACCACGTACCGCGTCGTACTATACTGTACCATACCGTACCATACCACGTACCGCGTCGTACTATACTGTACCATACCGTACCATACCACGTACCGTACTATACTGTACCGTACCGTACCATACCACGTACCGTACTATACCTCATACTGTACAGTAATGTACCATACCGTACTATACTGTAACATACCGCACCATACCACAAACCGCACCATACCACATACCGTAGCGTACCATACCACATACCGTACAGAACTGTACCATACCGTGCCATACTGCATTTCATACCGTACTGTACCATACCACATACTGTACCATACCACACACCGTACAGTACTGTACCATACCATGCCATACTGCATTTCACACCGTACTGTACCATACTGTACCATACCACATACTGTACCATACCACATACCTTACCGTACTGTACCATACCACATACCTTACCATACTGTACCATACCGTGTCATACTGCATTTCCTACCGTACTGTACCATACCGTGCCATACCACATACTGTACCATACCACATACCTTACCGTACTGTACCATACCGTGCCATATCACATACTGTACCATACCACATACAGTACAGTACTGTACCATACCATGCCATACTGCATTTCATACTGTACTGTACCATACCGTACCATACCACATACCGTAGCGTACCATACCACATACTGAACCGTACTGTACCATACCGTGCCATACTGCATTTCATACCGTACTGTACCATACCACATACTGTACCATACCACATACCGTACAGTATATCATACGGTACTGTACCATACCGTGCCATACCACATGCTGTACCATACCACATACCGTACCGTACTGTACCATACCGTGTCATACTGCATTTCCTACCGTACTGTACCATACCGTGCCATACCACATGCTGTACCATACCACATACCGTACCGTACTGTACCATACCGTGCCATACCGCATATCATACGGTACTGTACCATACCGTGCCATACTGCATTTCATACCGTACTGTACCATACCACATACTGTACCATACCACATACCGTACAGTACTGTACCATACCGTGTCATACTGCATTTCATACCGTTAGTAGTATCTTGAAATACATAGGATAACCCTCACCTGACGTCACATGTCTGGCTTTCGCACCCATCTGTGACCTTATCTTTGCGCCAGGTGGGTTCCCTAAAATAGTTCCATTCCTTTCATTTTAATCTGTCTGCTTGGAACCACTTGGCATGTACCTTGATGGGTATATGAAAGAAAAGAAGGTGAATCAACTTTCAGACACAACAAAAATTCTCAAAACAATCTGACTGTGCCAGTCTATAAATACTCGATTCCTTGAGCAAGGCCTTAGCCCATTAATTTTTGGTGTGAGCCCAGTGTGCCCTGGCGTCAACCAGGCCCGGGCGACGAGAACACCCGCAGCGCTAGTCAGAAACACGAAGGACACTCTTACAGACATATCCTTGGATTTGATAAAACTCGACTGTGGGATCAGCCGCCGTAGTACAATGGTTAACATGGCAGACTACAGAGTCTTGGCTAGAGGGTCGTGGGTTTGATTCCCAATAGCCATCTATATTTGCGGGATTTTTTCCTGCCCCGACTGGCTCCTATGCAGTTAAGGTCTGTATTGGGAAGACTGGGAACACGCACTCAATTCAATCGACAATGGATGCGTCCCTGATAGAGCTGAGCAAATTTCCCAACCAATACTGCAGGTGCTTGTATCTCACGGGCTTGGTTGACGCCAGAATATGTTTTGGAATAAACGCAGAGTACAGCCTTGTAGTGCAGAATATGTTTTGGAATAAACGTAGAGTACATCCTTGTAGTGCAGAATATGTTTTGGAATAAACGCAGAGTACAGCCTTGTAGTGCAGAATATGTTTTGGAATAAACGTAGAGTACAGCCTTGTAGTGCAGAATATGTTTTGGAATAAACGCAGAGCACAGCTTTGTAGTGCAGAATATGTTTTGGAATAAACGCAGAGCACAGCCTTGTAGTGCAGTCTGGGGCCAGAATGGAACTCTGTAACATCATCTTCGATGTCCTCATCCTCATCGACCAGCATGGAAAAAAACATCAAATTCTGTGACTCTTCATGCCCTGCTCTTATGGTGACCTCAGTTTCAAATTCCTCTCTACGTCTGTGCCTTTGGTGAACTCCATGCTGAGATCGCCGGTATTGACAAATTCATGGGGACTGTCGTTGGACCGACGTGGTAGCGCTCTCTGGAGTGAGTGCTCAATTACGCCGGCTCCGCGACTTAGCGATTATTGTCGTCAGTAGTGGGCTTAGTACGTAGTCTTGCGTATGTTGTATCAGAACAGGCGCCACTGAACACCACCGATGTGACTCGGCAGCAGTGCAGTGTCTCCTCTGATGGGTTGCCTCTTGACGACTTGACATCGAATGCCGCCTGTGGGTTACCGGTTCCGGGGCTATGGCCGGACAAGCCAGGCTGTGGCTGTGTACGGGAAAGGGGATGGGGAGGGCTGTGGCTGTGTACGGGAAAGGGGATGGGGAGGGCTGTGGCTGTGTACGGGAAGGGGGATGAGGAGGGCTGTGGCTGTGTACGGGAAGGGGGATGGGGAGGGCTGTGGCTGTGTACGGGAAAGGGGATGAGGAGGGCTGTGGCTGTGTACGGGAAGGGGGATGGGGAGGGCTGTGGCTGTGTACGGGAAGGGGGATGGGGAGGGCTGTGGCTGTGTACGGGAAGGGGGATGGGGAGGGCTGTGGCTGTGTACGGGAAAGGGGATGGGGAGGGCTGTGGCTGTGTACGGGAAAGGGGATGGGGAGGGCTGTGGCTGTGTACGGGAAAGGGGATGAGGAGGGCTGTGGCTGTGTACGGGAAGGGGGATGGGGAGGGCTGTGGCTGTGTACGGGAAGGGGATGAGGAGGGCTGTGGCTGTGTACGGGAAGGGGGATGAGGAGGGCTGTGGCTGTGTACGGGAAGGGGATGAGGAGGGCTGTGGCTGTGTACGGGAAGGGGGATGAGGAGGGCTGTGGCTGTGTACGGGAAGGGGGATGAGGAGGGCGAAAGAGCGGTGAGTGCAATGCCACGGAAACGGCACATAAGATGTGTGTGGGGGGGGGGGGGGGGGGGGGGGGAACTCGACTGTGGGTTACCAGTCATCCTCTTTGACACCATTTCTCCTAAAAATTCCCATAATGATATAATGGTGTTGATGTGGCTTGGAACCAGCAGCCCTATAGTCACGAGTTTTCGGTCCCCTGACTCTAACCACTGAGCCACAATCATGGTCTGACCTTGCCTGACTCGACCTGACCTTGAAATGATCCTGTTCAATTACTTCCTGTTGTACAGGGCTAAACACACACACACACACACACACACACCACGACACACACCACCACGCACCACCACGCACGCACGCACGCACGCACGCACGCACGCACGCACACACACACACCACCACACACACACACACACACACACACACACACACACACACACACACACACCGCACACTACTGATTTATCTGGCTTTTCCGCATGCGCAGTGACCCGGCTTATGAACCATCAAGCCATGAGTAACAGCGCATTGAATTTGGCAAAAAAAAAAAAAAAAAAAACCCAACAAAAACAAAACAAAAAAAATCTCGATTCGCAGAAAACTTGAACCGGGTGGAGGTGGTGGAGGGTAGGGGTGACGACAGGTGGAGAAGGGGGTTGTGGGAGGGAGGAAGGGGGGGGGGGGGACCGATCTCTCACAATGCCAACAAAATTTCTTGTAAAGAGGGAACTTGCGTCAATGGCAAACATGGCGACGCCTCCAAACATAACCTCTTTATTTACACACCCTCAAAAGGCAATATTTTCATCTCAAGACTTTATTGCTCACTTGTGTGTGTTTGGGAACACTCTCTCGCACGGGCAGTCGTCTCTGGTGATTCTGCCTCGTGGAAGGCGAAAAAGGCTCCAACCTGAATGGCATGAACAGGCAACAAATGATAGAAGAAGAAGAAGAAGAAGAGAAAGCAGCAGAAGCAAAGCCTGTGGGACACAATGACTGAGCGTGCGTTGAGGGGTAAACCAGTACAAACCGACCAAGAGTTCGTTCGGTGCTAAGCTGTCGGCAGTCGGCTGCGTCTTGACAATAGAAAGAAACTCGTGGAGAGCGTGGCAGCAGAGAGTCCTCAGAAGAGAAGCCCTCTTCAAGCAAGTGTTTCGGCCCTTATCTCCTGACACTCTAGGGGAGGGGGGGGGGGGGGGGCACACCCGGTTCATGACTCCGGATGTCCCTCTGCTGCCCCTTTTTTCCCATCTTGGGACGAGCCATGGCTGGGATTCGAACCCATGACCCTCTGGACATGCTCATTTTCCACTTAATGACTCGTACTCTAACCACTGAGCCACTGGGACACCTGATATTTGCAGGAAAGCTAAGCCTTATGAAGTTCACTTTTGTTCCTCCTTGACCAGATCCGGCTTGAACACCTCTCTGCCGCTTCTGCCATTGCTTTCAGGGCTCTGGTTTTTTCCCTCTCTGCAACTGAGAACTGTTTCATGAGGCTGTATGCAAACGTTCCTACAAACCCCCTAGCTCCAATTTCTGCAGTGAGGACTTTGACCTGATAGCCTTCTCTCCTCAGGCTGTTTGCCAGATCAGCATACTTTTCAGTCTTGTAGATCTGAGCTGCCTCCATTCTATTCTCATATGGCACCGTGAGCTCGATCATGATCAGCCGCTTGGTTGACTGAGAGTGGACTACTATGTCTGGTCTCATGCCACTCTTGCTGATGATCTCTGGGTGACTCTTCCATTCTGGGAGGTCTGCAGTGCACTCCCAGTCATCTGCCCCGTCCAGCAGACTCTGCCTGCATGTTCCGAGTGGGACTGTTGTTCTTGGCCATGATTTGCTGCCTCCTGCCGTGAAGAATGTTGCGGGTGCTTTTGGAGTCCTGATTTTCCCTTTTGTGGTGTTGGAACTAGCCCAGACTACTTGTACAATCTCTTTGAGCACTTGGTTGTGCCTCCATGTGTACTTTCCTTGAGCCAGGGCTACTTTACATGAGCTTAGGACATGCTCTACTGTTTGTTTTTCATGGCAGAGGGGGCATGCAGGATCGTCTGTTTTTCCCCACTTCACCAGGTTTGCATTTGAGGGCAGAAGGTCATATGCAGATCTGAGAATGAAACTGATCCTGAGAGGGGCCATGTGCCAAATGTCATTCCAAGTGAGACTTCTTTGGAGTGCATTCTCCCACGTTGTCCATTGCCCTTGCTCGCTCTGCTGGACTGCTTTTTGGAGTCTGTTTTGGTCTTCTTCTTTTCTCATCTCCTGAATCATCATGTCTCTTTTGACTTTTCCTTTGGCCTTTGACCACCATTCAGTTTTGGTCACCCCCAGTCCTTGTCTGTTGGTCTGTGTGTGTCCTATTATTTCTCTGATCTGGAGACTTTCTTTTGCAGAATCCATCGCATATACAACTGCTAACACCCACCCCCGTCTTTCCAGACCTGCCGTCGGCACTTTGGGCTTTAATTGTATCGTTTATTGCCCAGCCGAATGCTTAGGGCTTATTACGACAGAAAAGCGAGCACGCGCTCGCGCACAGAGAGAGAGAGAGAGAGAGAGAGAGAGAGAGAGAGAGAGAGAGAGAGAGAGAGAGAGAGAGAGAGAACAGGGATTAGAATAATTCGGTAGCATCAGAGCAAAATTCTTTAAAGGAAACCGAGAAACAAATCAGGTACCGTTAAAATTCTACCAAACCACCGAAGCCTTTGAGTTTCAGTATTCCATTTAATTCATCATCACAGAAAAAAGGCAGGTCATACATTAGATAAAATGAAAACTATATGTAAACTATGTTACTAGCTCACCAAAGGCAGAGAACAAAAATGCCTGAATTGAAAGAGCGGATAGCAGCACAGGAACTTTGAATGGAACAGAGAACAATACAGAATCTTTTTAATAGACCAGGGAACAAAACAGAAGTTTCTGTATGGAGTAAACAGCGTAGTACAGAAGTTTCCGATGGGAACAGAAAACAAAACAAAAGTTTCTGAATGGTATTGAGAAAAATCAAGAATGTTCTGAACGAAACAGCGAACGAAAAACAGAAGCGTCTGAATGGAACAAATAAAAAAAGTAGAGTAGCTTCTGAATGGGACAAGTAAACCATACAGGAGCTACTGAACAGAACATGTACATAATATAGCAGCTTCTGAATTAGACATGTAAATAATAAAGAAGCTGCTGAATCGACCATGTACATAATACAGAAGCTTCTGAATGAACAAGTACATAATACAGAGGCTTCTGAATGGAACGAATAAATATTACAGAAGCTTCTGAATGGAACGAATAAATATTACAGAAGCTTCTGAATGGAACGAATAAATATTACAGAAGCTTCTGAATGGAACAAACCAATACCAATACAGGATCTTCTGAATGGAACAAATGAATAACAATACAGGATCTTCTGAATGGAACAAATCAATGACAATACAGGATCTTCTGAATGGAACAAACCAATAACAATACAGGATCTTCCGAATGGTACAAACCAATAACAATACAGGATCTTCCGAATGGAACAAACCAATAACAATACAGGATCTTCTGAACGGAACAAACCAATAACAATATATAATCTTCTGAATGGAACAAACAGTTAACAATACAGGATCTTCTGAATGGAACAAACCAATAACAATATATAATCTTCTGAACGAACAAACCAATAACAATACAGGATCTTCTGAATGCAACAAACACATAACAATACAGGATCTTCTGAATGGAACAAACCAATAGCAATACATGATCTACTGACTGGAACAAATCAATAGCAATACAGGATCTTCTGAATAGAACAAACCAATAACAATACAGGATCTTCTGAATGGAACAAACCAATAGCAATACATGATCTACTGACTGGAACAAATCAATATCAATACAGGATCTTCTGAATGGAACAAACCAATAACAATACAGGATCTTCTGAATGGAACAAACCAATAACATACAGGATCTTCTGAATAGAACAAACCAATAACAATACAGGATCTTCTGAATAGAACAAACAATAACAATACAGGATCTTCTGAATAGAACAAAATCCAATAATAACAATACAGGATCTTCTGAATGGAACAAGCCAATAACAATGCAGGATCTTCTGAATGGAACAAACCAATAACAATACAGGATCTTCTGAATAGAACAAACAAATAACAAAACAGGATCTTCTGAATGGAACAAACAAATAACAAAACAGGATCTTCTGAATGGAACAAATAACAATACAGGATCTTTTGAATGAAACAAATAACAAAACAGGATCTTCTGAATGAAAGAAATAACAAAACAGGATCTTCTGAATGAAACAAATAACAATACAGGATCTTCTAAATAGAACAAACCAATAACAATACAGGATCTACTGAATGGAACAAATCAATAACAATACAGGATCTACTGAATGGAACAAATCAATGACAATACAGGATCTTCTGACTGGAACAAATCAATAGCAATACAGGATCTTCTGAATAGAACAAACCAATAACAATGCAGGATCTTCTGAATGGAACAAACAGTTAACAATACAGGATCTATTGAATGGAACAAATCAATGACAGTACAGGATCTTCTGAATGGAACAAACAGTTAACAATACAGGATCTACTGAATGGAACAAACCAATAACAATACAGGATCTTCTGAATAGAACAAACCAATAACAATACAGGATCTTCTGAATAGAACAAACCAATAACAATACAGGATCTTCTGAATAGAACAAACCAATAACAATACAGGATCTTCTGAATAGAACAAACCAATAACAATACAGGATCTTCTGAATAGAACAAACCAATAACAATACAGGATCTTCTGAATAGAACAAACCAATAACAATACAGGATCTTCTGAATAGAACAAACCAATAACAATACAGGATCTTCTGAATGGAACAAACAGTTAATACAGGATCTTCTGAATGGAACAACAGTTAATACAGGATCTTCTGAATGACACAAACAAATAACAGTACAGGATATTCTGAATGGAACAAACAAATAACAGTACAGGATATTCTGAATGGGACAATCCGATAACAACACAGGATCTTCTGAATGGAACAAACAGACTGCAATACAGGACCTGCTGAAGTAAAGTAGCAGATAGTATATCCCCAGAAGGATGGTGACTCTAAACTTTGCTTCGTGTTCTGTTGTTTGTTTGTTTGTTTTTATTACAGCGTTACGGTTGGTATTTGGGCTGTGTACTAGTACCTGTCACAACTAAGATGACGTTTTGATTTGTATAGCTATTGTTTGTGAAATAAAAGACGACAGAATTCTCATCTGCTGGGACCACATTTATCAACTCGTTTACTGCTTGGCTCGCGTCGGCAGAATGCTTGTTCGTTAGTCATAAAGTTGCTATTCAGGCAAGAACCCAAGTAGGAACAGATATATAAAAGGACCAGCCGCCGTGGCGAAGTGGTTAGCGTCGCGGACTCCCGGCTGGGAGGTCGTGGGTTCGAATCCCATCAGTCATGTGGGTTTTTCTGTCCCGACCGGCTCCTACCCAGAGTTGAGTTTGCTGCGGACTCAGTTGGGAAGACTGGGACCACACAGTCGAGTTTTATCCACTTAATGGATGCGTTTCTGAGTGTGTTGCTCAAATTTCCTGACCAACACTGCAGGTGCCTGTATCTCTCGGGCCTGGTTGACGCCGGGATATATTATGAAAGGAAGCGTAGAGTACAGCCCTGTCATGTAGTCTCAGACCGAAATGGAAATCCGTAGCATCATCTTAATCATCCTCATTCTCATCGATCAGCATAAAAAAGTCTCAAATTCTTTGGCCCTTCATGCCCTGCTCTCATGGTGACCTCAGTTGCGATGTCTTCTCCACGTCTGTGGTCTTGGTTTGGCTCCATCGGGTCACCTGTATCGGCGAGTCCATGGGGGCTGTCGTTGGACGGACGTGGTGGCGCCCTCCGGAGGGAGAGCTCACTCTCCGCGACTAAGCAATTATTGTCGTCAGTAGGGGGCTTAGTAGGTGGTGTCCTGCGTATGTTAGATCAGAACAGGCGCCACTGAACACCACCGAAGTGACTCGGCAGCAGTGCAGTGTCTCCTCCGGTGGGTTGCCTCTTGACGACTTGACATTGACTGCTCCCTGTGGATTGCCGGTGCCGGGGCTGCGGCGGGGCCGACCGGGCTGTGGCTGTGGACGGGGTGTCGGAATGAGCGGCGTGGGTGCACTGCCTCTGAGGTGGCGCAGAGGTTGGGACAGCAATTAAAAAAAAAAAAAAAAAAAAAAAAAAAAATATATATATATATATATATATAAAAGGAAGAGGAAAATAGAAACCAAAGACAGAAAAGATAGGTATAAAAAATGGGAAGGGTTAAGGAAAAAGGAGAAAAAGATATCAAGGAGGGAAAAGGTATAATAGGGGGAAAGGTATCAAAGTTGGATGAAAATGGGGGAAAGTATGAAAGTAGGAAAAGATATAAAGGTAGGGAAAGCAATAAAAGTGTGAAAAGGTCTAAAAGTAGAAACAGGCATAAAAATGGGCGAAAGGTATAAAAATGGAAATTGGTATCAAATTGGGAAAAGGCTTGAAAGTAAGAAAAGCCACGGAAAAGTGGGAAAAGACAGGGTAAAGCGGTGAAAGGTAGGGAAAATGAGAAAGGTGGGGGACAGTGGAAAAATGTAGAAAAAATGTAGGAAAATATAACAAAAATGGGAAAATGCAGAGAAAACAAGGAAATTGTGGGAAAAAGAAGAAAATGGTAAGTGAAGTGAAAAGAGGTACAGGAAAGTGATAAAAAGAAGGGCAAAGAGGGAGAAAGATTGGGAAAGGTGGGAAAAGGTAGGGGAAGTGTGAAAAGATGAGGAAAAGTTGGGATAGTTAGGGAAAGTTGGAAAAGGTCAGAAAAAGTAGGGAAAGGTAGGGGAATGTGGAGAAAGGTATGGAAAAGTGGGGAAAGGTAGGGGAAAATGGGGAACGGTAGGCGAAATTGGGGAAAGGTTGGAAACAGTGGGGAAAGGTTGGGAAAAGTGGGGAAATATAGAGAAAAGTGGGGAACGGTAGGGAAATGTGGGGAAAGGTAGGGAAAAGTGTGGAAAGGTAGGGAAAAGTGGGGAAATGTAGAGAAAAATGGGGAAAGGTAGGAAAAGTGGGGGAAAGGTAGGGGAAAATAGGGAACGGTAGGCGAAATTGTGGAAAAGGTAGGGAAAAAGTGGGGAGAGGTAGGAAAAAGTGGGGAAAAGTAGGGAAAAGTGGGGAAGGTAGGGAAAGTGGGGAAGGTAGGAAAAGTGGGGAAAGGTAGGGAAAAGTGGGGAAAGGTAGGAAAAGTGGGGAAAGGTAGGGAAAAGTGGGGAAGGTAGGGAAAAGTGGGGAAAGGTAGGGAAAGGGAAAGTAGGGAAAGTGGGAAGAGGAAAAGTGGGGGAAAGGTAGGGAAAAGTGGGAAGGTAGGAAAAGGGGAGGGGAAAAGTGGGGAAGGTAGGGAAAGGGAGTAGGGAAAAGTGGGGAAAGGTAGGGAAAAGTGGGGAAAGGTAGGGAAAGTGGGGAAAGGTAGGGAAAAGTGGGGAAAGGTAGGGAAAAGTGGGGAAAGGTAGGGAAAAGTGGGGAAAGGTAGGGAAAAGTGGGGAAAGGTAGGAAAAGTGGGGAAAGGTAGAAAGGGGAAGTAGGAAATGGGGAAAGGTAGGGAAAAAGTGGGGAAAGGTAGGAAAAGTGGGGAAAGGTAGGGAAAAGTGGGGAAAGGTAGGGAAAAGTGGGGAAAGGTAGGAAAAAGTGGGGAAAGGTAGGGAAAAGTGGGGAAAGGTAGGGAAAAGTGGGGAAAGGTAGGGAAAAGTGGGGAAAGGTAGGGAAAAGTGGGGAAAGGTAGGGAAAAGTGGGGAAAGGTAGGGAAAAGTGGGGAAACGGTAGGGAAAGTGGGGAAAGGTAGGGAAAAGTGGGGAAAGGTAGGGAAAAGTGGGGAAGTAGGGAAAAGTGGGAACGGTAGGGAAAAGTGGGGAACGGTAGGGAAAAGTGGGGAAAGGTAGGGAAAAGTGGGGAAAGGTAGGGAAAAGTGGGGAAAGGTAGGGAAAAGTGGGGAACGGTAGGGAAAAGTGGGGAAAGGTAGGGAAAAAGTGGGGAACGGTAGGAAAAAATGGAGAACGGTAGGGAAAGTGGGGAACGGTAGGGAAAAGTGGGGAAAGGTAGAGAAAAAGTGGGGAAAGGTAGGGAAAAGTGGGGAACGGTAGGGAAAAAGTGGGGAAAGGTAGGAAATGGGAACGGTAGGTTAAAGGGGGAACGGTAGGGGAAAGTGTGGAAAGGTAGAGAAAGTGGGGAAAGGTAGGGAAAGTGGGGAACGGTAGGGAAAGGTGGGAAAGCTAAGGAAGTGGAGAAAGGTAGGGAAGTGTGGAAAGTTAGGGAAATGTGTATTAGGGAGGTAAACGTGGGAAAAGGGAGGGGAAAGTGGGAAAAGGGAGGGAAAAGGGAGGGGAAAAGGGGAAAAGGGAGGGAAAAGTAGTGAAAGGAAAGAAAGTGATAAAAGGTAGGGAAAAGTGGGGCGGGGTGTGTGGAGGAAGTGGGAAAAGGTAGGAAGGTGTAGCGAAGGGTAGGAAAAGGTAGGACAAGGTGGGGGAAGGTGGAGAAAGAGGAAAAGGGTGGGGAAAGTAGGAAAAACGTAGGGAGAGGTAGGAAAAGGTGGGGGAATTTGGGAAGAGGCAGGGAAAAGCAGGACAAGGATAACAACAACAACAACAACAACAACAACAACAACAACAACAACAACAACAAGCGGGAAAAGGTGAAGAAAAGAAAGAAAAGTGGAAAGAAGAAAAAGGTCCGAAAATGTAAAAAAGTAAGACAAATAAGAAAATGGATGACTTAAAAGAGAGAGAGAAGAGAGAGAGAGAGAGAGAGAGAGAGAGAGAGAGAGAGAGAAGAGAGGAGACAGAGACAGAGACAGAGAGACAGAG
>CM065730.1:13603473-13615973 GCA_033310375.1 Conus canariensis | reverse complement strand
TGATGAAGCTGAAACTGTCTCATCCAGGTGGAAAATAGCTTCTAGACAATTGTAGCCACTGGCTGTATTAAAGTAATGATCATAATAATAATGGCTTCAATATGCTGTCAGAGAGAAACATTAATTTTACAGATCAACATCCACCTCACAAGTTCCCACTCCTACTCACTTAGAAAAACAATTGCTGAATAACTTTCATAATGCCGGAATAATTGTTTGACTGCACTTACCTTCCATTAGCAATTATTGTTTCCATACATGTACATATTTCTCAGAAGTCGATGGTCCTCATATGCTGCGAGTGAAAATTTAATATTAACTTTTTACTCCCCTCTTTTCCGTTCCCTTTCCCTTCTACCCCCCCCCCCCCCCCTTTCCCCAACTTAAAAATAAATCGTTACAAAGTCACTGTTCAAATGAGGGAAGAATTATACTCCTGCACTCACTTTCCACCACTCCTTGTTTGCTTAGAGTACCACCCCAAATACACACAGAAAAACAGACACACAGACATAGACATAGACACATACACGCGCTCGTGCGAGCACGCACGTGCGCACGCACACATACGCACACACACACACACACACACACACACACACACACACACACACACACACACACTCCCTATGTCACACACACACACACACACACACACACACACACACACACACACACACACACACACACACACACACACACACAATCGAAGTGAAATGGCAAAACGAGCAAAATGAGCAACGTTAACAAATATATTCCAATATTTCGAGCGCTGCTCTTTTTCAAGGACGACAGACAGATTGCATAGTTCACGTCAAAAGTGAAGTGACATCATTGGGTCGATGCTAAAAGAAAAATTGCTTTATGACAGTAATGTCATCACCAAGTGGTGCAACGTCTAATACACCATCCTGTTATTATTTCGTCACTCTCCACCCCCACCAATATACCAACACACATACACACCCCTTACCATCTCTCTCCTCCACCCTCACATCCTCTCTCTCTCTCTCTCTCTCTCTCTCTCTCTCTCTCTCTCTCTCTCTCTCTCTTGGGCGATCATCGTGGTAGTTCTACCAGAGGGAACAACTGAGTAGCTGTGAAATGAAAGGGGATTCAGCAGGTGTTACTAATGATCACAAATTGTGTGTTCAGGCCTCGTGGATGCGTTGTTTGTAACTTACGAATCCAGAATTTGTTCTGAGATCTCTATGAATGTCACTGTCTATGTACTATTTTTCAATGGGCATACAATACAATCATGTCTTGAAGTGAGTGGTTGTGCATGTTGAAATGATGTGAGACGTGTATTGTTCTAGATGTGTGACCTATGTAAGTAGAAGAATTGTTTGAGCGAGTTGCACGTTTCTCCAGCGGACTGAGCCCCCTTGCATTTGGTGCAGTAGAGCAAGTACACGATGTTTCTTGTGCTGCAGGACATCTTGTGGCGAATGGTGAATATCTGGCCACTAACGTCACTGGTGAACTGATGCGCCTTTACCACATGCTCCCTACAGATGACACAGCGTTTTCTGGCACGTCGGTGGCTTCATGTGGAGGAAGCATAGAAGGCATCAGGATGTTTCGTTGACTATTTGAATTCCTTTCTCGTACTATGGGGAGCTCTGGCATGGCTTGTCTCATCCTGTTGCCTCCATGTAAGGCTGGCTGCTCATATTGCAGCCACTGACGGAGAGGGGGGTTGGCAGGGTAGTGGGTAATGATGAATGATGCCCTGTTCTTGGGAGTTTGGGGTCTGGAATCAAGGGTCTTACTGCTGGTTCTCTCAATGACTTTCTAGATGGTGTAGGTACCGTACCTCTACGCTGAAAGTGCTTGGAGATCTCTTGGCAGCGAAGATACACTTATCTATCTATCGGTCTGTCTGTCTATGTACAGACAGAGACATTTATGCATGCACGCGTATGTACGTACATACACACACATACATACATACATAGAGACACATCCATCCATACCTGCATATATGCATGCATGATGCATTCATACATACATTCACACATACATGCCTACGTACGTGCGTAGTACGTACAACACACACACACACACACATATATATATATATATATATATATTAAAATTTATAAAACAACGCTTGCTCTTATGTCTTAGATTGAAGAAATTGGGGGAGATAAGCATTCATATCTGCAGTGGTGGATAATTCTGCCTAACAGTATGTGCTTGAGTGGGTGAATGGGGACTAATAAATGCTTCTCAAAATGAGCCTTCAGCAAGCTTATAGTCTCCAAGGGGGAAGACCATCTCCAAAGGGGAGGAAACTCATTAACATATAACTCCTGGTCAGATACCGGTATTTCGAAACCTGATTGTTTCTCCTCAGTGACCGCGGAAAGTGGTAACTTAACTCCTCTGCCTTTTCTGTTTTAATCAGAATGCTATCCCAGAAAAAGGCTGGTGTGCAATACCGTAGTATGGTTGTTGAATTTTCAAAAAACCAACCAAAGGTGCCACCTAAGAAGCAAAAGAAAATCATGAAAGAGCAAAACAAGCTACATTTTCTTTTAGAAAATATAAAAAGATAACCTCTTAAGACAAAGTGCTGAGGGCCAGTTCTTGGAATGAATCTGCAAGGGACTGAATTACAACAAACTAATAAATTCCAATGATAAGTAACCGAGCACCATTCCAGCAACTTACAGAGCAGCTTGGTGTTGCAATAACTGCAAGAAATATTCCATTATAAACAAAGCTTGCTCTTATGTCTTAGATTGAAGAAATAGGGGGAGATAAGCATTCATATCTGCAGTGGTATATAATTCTGCCTAACAGTATGTGCTTGAGTGGGTGAATGGGGACTAACAAATGCTTCTCAAAATGAGCGTTCAGCAAGCTTATAGTCTCCAAGGGGGAAGACCATCTCCAAAGGGGAGGAAACTCACTAACATATAACTCCTGGTCAGATACCAGTATTTATATATATTTATATATACTGATATATATATATATAATATATATATATATAGAGAGAGAGAGAGAGAGAGAGAGAGAGAGAGAGAGAATAGTACTGAGGATCAGCTTTATATATATATATATATATATATATATATATATATCAGTCAGTCAGTCAGTCAGTCATTCCCCTGACCGCTGGGGTCGTTGGGGGGGGGGGGGGGGGGACGTGATGAGGCAGCCGCCGTATCTCTCCAGGCTCTTCTGTTGGTAGCTGTCGTGAGGAGATCTGGCGTGGTCATTTTGGTCCCAGTCCTTTATATTTTCGGACCAGCTCTTTTTCTGCCGTCCTCGTCTGCGCCCTCCTTCAACGGTACCTTGAAGGATGGTTTTGGAGAGGGTGTTGTGACGAATGACGTGGCCAAACCATGCCATCTTCCGTCGTTTGACGGTTGCCAGAAGTGGTTCGTGGGGCCCAACTAGGTTAGTGACCAGGTTCCGCACATAATCATTGGTCTTATGTTCTTTGTAGGAGATGCGGAATAGTTTCACCAGGCACCTGGCCTCAAACGCCTGGATTCTTCTTTCTGTTTCGGCCATCAGTGTCCATGACTCGCAACCATATAACAGGATGGAGACCACTAGTGACTTGTAGAACCGGAATTTTGTGTGGAATTTGATCTTGCTCTTCCACACTCTGTTCAGTCTGGCCATCGCTGCTGATGCGGAGTTGATCCTGATTTGGATTTCTGCTGTGCAGGTGCCATCTTTGGACAGGGTTGCTCCCAAGTACCTGAAGCTGGTCACTTCTTCCAGGGGCTCACCATTCATGGTTATGTTGGCACTGCTGTTAGTTGTGCTGTTGACCATGACCTTTGACTTCTCTGTGCTGACCTCCATGCCGTAGGCACTTGCTCTTGTGACAAGTCTGTTTGTAAGATCCTGGAGCTCGGTGTTGCTGCCCCCATGAGGTCGATATCGTCTGCGAAACGAAGGTTGCAGACCGGCCTGCCGCCAATGCTGATGGAGGTGTGATGTTCTTCGAGGGTCTCTTGCATGATTCTCTCCAGAAAGATGTTAAAAAGGACGAGATAGTAGGCACCTTTGCCTGACTCCGACTGTGGTCGGGAAGAACTGGCCCTGCTGGCTATTGAGAAGTACTGTGCTGCTGGAGTGTTCGTAGAGGGCCTGGATGACTTGGACGAGTCTCTCATCAATGTTGAAGTTTCTGAGAACCTGCCATAGGCCGTTGTGCCACACCCGGTCGAATATCTTCTTAAAGTCGATGAAGTTGTGGAAGAGGTCCTTTTGGTGTTGTAGATGCTTTTCAATCAGGACTCGGCAGTTGAACATTTGTTCCACAGTGCTCCGCCCTCTTCTAAAACCTGCTTGTTCTTCTGATAGCAGTTCCTCAGCCTTGGATTTCAGTCGGTTGAGGATAATGCGAAGCATGACTTTGCTGGGGTGGCTGATCAGACTTATAGTCCTGTAAGTTTGGCATTGTTTGAGGTTGCCCTTCTTGGATAAGGGAATCACCAATGACTGGGTCCACTCTGTTGGCCACTTTTCTGTCCAGATCTTCTAACATAGCATCGTTAGTGCCTCTATGGTCTCTTTCCCTCCGTATTTCAAAAGCTCAGCTGGGACATTGTCCATTCCTGGGAATTTCCCTGGCTTCAGACTCTATGTCGTGGCCTCAACCTCCTCCTTCAGTACTTGGAGACTGTTCTCACTGTCTGCGGGACGTTGGTTGTCCTGCAAAATGGATGTGTCCGGGTTGAGCTGGTAATTGTAGAGGCCCTCACAGTATTCTGTCCACCTCTTCAGGACATCTTTATTCTATGTCAGTAGCTTGCCATCCTTATCTTCGATGACCGCTGATCTTGTCTGGTTGGTCTTACTGACGGTCTTGAGTGTGTTGTAGGTTTCTTTGCTGTTCCCTGCTTCCATGCCTTTCTCGATTGCTTCGCACTGCTCCTCTATCCAATTTTGCTCGGCTGTCTTCATCTTCTTCCTGACTTCTCTGTTCACCTGTTGGCACTGCATCCTGGCTTCGTCGCTGGAGTGTTTCTTTCCTCTTAGTTCCCGCCTCTTGTTACATTGATCTAAGACCTCGTTTGTAACCCAAGGCTGGATCTTCTTTTGCTTCTTTCCCACAACTTCTTCAGCTGTTGTAGTTAGCACCTCTTTGATGTTATTAGCAAGGGTGTCTACATCGCTGTTCACTAAGTTGAGGGCAGCAAACTTCCCGCCTACTTGAGCCTGGAACACCTCTGCAATTTCGTGATCCTTCAACTTCTCTAGGTCAAAGCGAATGCGGGGGTTCTTTGGACAACGCTTACACTTCAGCTTGAGCTTGAAGGTTGCCAGCACAAGATCGTGATTGCTGCCAACATCGGCGCCTGGGAATGTTCTTGTTTTTGATTTGTTGATGCCGGACTTGTAGCGTTGTGGGTCCAGAATGAAGTCTACTTGGTTGTTAACTTGCCCATTTGGTGAGTGCCAGGTTGTGATTCTGGACAGCTTGAGTGGGTGGAGAGTGTTGGCTAGGGTAATTCGATGGCTTTTGGCAAACTCAAGCAGTCTCTGTCGTTGGTTTCCCCAATGCCGAATTTTCCTGCTGTTCCTGCCCAATTCCGGTAAGCATCTGGGCCAACCTTGGCATTCTACTGTCCCTGGATTATGAGCATGTCTTTCTTTGGCACTGTTGCTATGATGGAGTCAATCTGCTCGTAGAACTCCTCGATTTCCTCGTCGTCGTGGTCTGATGTTGGAGCAAAGACCTGGATGATCGTCGGGGTATGGGGTTTGCAGAAATGCGGATGGAAATGAGTCTGCTTGAAATGGGTGTGCAGCTGATGACACTGCCTGCAATTTCTTTCCGTACGATGAAGGCCACCCCGTACTCATGTTTCTTCTCTTCCCCAGAGAACCAGATCTTATGTCCTTCTTCTGTTGTTGTTTCGCCGAAGCCAGTCCATCTGACTTCGCACAGTCCTATGATATCCCAGCGATAGAGCTTCAGTTCGTGGGTCAGTTCTTGTAGCTTGCCACAGGTATAAAGGGTGCGAACATTCCATGTTCCGATGGTTGTGCTTTGGGTGGTTAGATTAATGTTTTTCACTCCAGTAGCCCACATGTCGCTCCCATCCTGAAGTGAGTCAGTGGGACGCGCGGTCGTTGTTAATTCGGGCCCCGACCGATCCGGCTTGGTATTCTTTTGCTACCTCATCATGTCCTTTCAGTGGGCTTGTTGAAGTTTGGCGGCGCCCATCTCCTTTCCAAGCCAGGACCCTAGCCGTAGTCCACAGCATAAGGAGTGGTACGCCCTCGGTCGTGTTCTCTTAGCCGTTCGGCCCATCGTGGGACCTTTCCGCCCTGGTCGTTGGCCGCTTGCTGCAGCTCTTCCGCCCAGTGGTGCAGTGTAAACACCACCCCCTCACGTGGTTTAGCTCGCCAGCTGAAGCGGTTTACCGAGGTGTGGCGCTTGGAGCCAACACGTGAGAGATTTAGGGGGTGGGTGAGGTCCAGTGATGCCCGTCCATCCTAACTAGTAGAAGGCAGCATGCCAGGCATCAAAGGTACTACCTCTATCCAGAGCCCCCTACACCTCGTACATATAATATATATATATATATATATATATATATATATATATACAGAGAGAGAGAGAGAGAGAGAGAGGTACATGGATTGGTAATTATATATATATATATATATATATATATATATATATATAAGAGAGAGAGAGAGAGAGAGAGAGAGAGAGAGAGAGGGTACATGGATTGGTAATTACGTGGATGTTCAAACAGGCATAAGTGTCGGTCAAAAATGATTCTGAGAATACCATAAAGAATGTCTGGCCACTGGTCGGTATTGGGTTGGTTGCTGTGGCGTTTATCTGTTGAATGTCTAGCAGATGAAATAAGGAGCATGTTTTTAATCATCTTCCTATGTTCTTTCTGGTCGACATGATTATATGCAGATCTGCTCGTGAGTGATCCTTGAACCATTTTAGCGCATAATCACACATACACGACTGATCACATACAAAGTTTAGATCAGCATCAAAAAGTTTACAGGTTGAGCATAGGGTCAGGACATTTTTCTGTATTGGAATATATGCCAACGACAAAAACGTTCGCACGAAAGTAGGAAGGCATATTCAAGAAACGTATCTGTGAATCTCTCCATCCCTACCTGAAATAACCCTGTTACTCAACGTTGAACTAGAAATTTTGAGGCCATTCGCACAAACACTTCCTTTGCAAAAGTAGTTAAGTGGTCTTAGGCAAACAAGAATCTAATCTGCAAAGTTCATATTGCGTCAAAGTGCAAACCGAAGTTAATCATCAGTGAAATCAAGAACTAAATCACTTTGGGATAGTTCACCATTCTCATGAACGAACTGAATCTTTGAACTAAAGAGGAATGGTATTGTAAACCATCCACCATTGCTCCTCCCCCTCTCTCTCTCTCTCTCTCTCTCTCTCTCTCTCTCTTTGTCTCACAAACTGCAATTAGGGTTATCAGTTTACATCATTTTTCAATTCCTATCTCCAACCCCTCAGCCCCTTCCTCCCCTACCTCCCATCCCTCTGTCCACCAGGTTGTGTCCTCTAGCAACGCCACTATGTTAAGACGTATACCTATGATCACAAAGGAGCAGAGGCTTTTGACACAATTATAGTGTGGGTCGCCAACTTCACTCAACCCCCACCAATCCACCCCCTCCTCCTCCTTCGCTTATCTGATCATACAGCGACTGATCGCAGGGGGCAGGATTCTGTCATCCTTCCCCTCTATTTCAGAAAAGCCGCCAAACCCCCCTCTGTCCCTTCCATCCCACACTCATCCTGATCACAGGAGTGACGGCCACAGACCATTGTAGGAACTACTCATGCGTCATGCAATTACTCGGACCAGCAAGATCTCCGTGTCTACACATGTCTCACAGGCATGAATATCGTAGTTTGTTCATTCGCATAAATGCTGGCGAACATCCACATTTGAGAGACTGTCATCCCTGATCTCAATTCTATTACCTCACATTGCAGGTGGTGGGGAATGACTGTCCCATTCCAGATCACACATACCCCTCAGATTACTACCACCCCCTCTCCCCCCCTCCCCCCCCCCCCCCCCCCCCCCATTGGCTGTCATGCTTCTCTGACAGCTTGTCAATCAGACAGGCATCAGAGATGGGATGCATAGCTTAGGACACATAAAGGGAGATCAAGCCTCCTTACTTCACTGCTCCACGGAAGGCTATAAGACTGATCAGACAGTGCATCAACAAAGATCACTGGTGTATACCAGATAGTGGAATGTTTATCCCCCTACTCTGAGATCATGTGTCAAGTTTAACTGATCAACACAGAAGAACTGTAAGTTGAAACTAAGAATCTAAGTCTTGAGGCTATGCGACTTTCGTCCTGCTTCATCTCTGAAAAAGGCCTTATGGGCACAGGACCATCGTCACCCAAACATTGAGAAGGCCACCTGGTGGCCTGAAAACAGGCCTTTTGAGAAGGATAGAGGCAAAGAAAACCGATGCCCACTGTCAGTCGACCAACACCACGAAGTGACACAGAACCAAAGCTGAGAGATCCACAGACAACAGACCAGATACAGCATGATTGCCAACAACAACAATGGCCACGAAGAAAACAGACCTGTCTGCAAATGTATCTTGTCTTTAAGGGCCTCCACCCAATAGGATGTAAAACCCAACCTTTCACTTGAGATACACACACGGAAGCTTTAGTCAAGAAATTTGAGTAATGCTGTCGAAGATGCATCCAGTCAGTGGATGAAACTCCACTGTGCAGTGCCTGTCTCCCATTTAAGTTCAAACCTATAACTTACCATGTTCCAAAAGAGGAAGGGAACTCAGGCCTCTGTCAAACAGAACTTATCCTGGATCCACTTTTGGTCACTGCAAGGGGAAACAATAGCACGTAGGCACTGAGAGAGTTACTACCAGTGTACCTACCTTTTTGTCATGGCATATAAAGAAACAAATCAATGGTTATATCACTACAGAGTTTAACTCTTCCATGAAAATGTATTTCTTCAACGATGGC
Source organism: Conus canariensis (assembly GCA_033310375.1). Taxonomy (NCBI): domain Eukaryota; kingdom Metazoa; phylum Mollusca; class Gastropoda; order Neogastropoda; family Conidae; genus Conus; species Conus canariensis. Next base: position 13,606,956 of record CM065730.1, on the reverse strand, counting down.
TATAATTCGTAAGTAGCAACTTCATAATGTTTGTGTTCAGTGGAAAATTTATATTAAGCTCACTAAACAGATCTGCACAAATATTGGATGTCGTCATTGAGCCACATTCAATCTTTTTTCCGAAGTTCCTTCGAATATATTCCATGTTTCTTTCCTGTGTGCATACTTTTGAAGAGAGAAAAAGAAATACTCACAAACAAACAGACAAACAAACAAACAAACAAACAAAGGAGGACAAACATGGTGTCAGACTTGTACGTCCAGCCTTCTGAAAAAGGACAAAAAGAAAAGGAAATTAGGAAAACCATATGATGAATTTCAGAATTGTACATGGACAATGACTTCACGAGATGTAAACAGGTAAGGTCATAAATACAACAAAGCAATGAAAGGTTGGGGATGGTGGTAATCAATACATTCAAAGTGTAGTTTATTCATTCGGCATTGGTTACATTATAGTGAATGTTAAACTAATTTTACAATTTGAAAAATACGTTTAGACTTGACAACATCCACGAAATGCATCAGAACGACGCTTACTTTATAAGACAATAAAAGACGTTGTATTCGTACAGGATCCTTAAAAAAGAAAACAAGCATCAACAACAACAAAAATTCTACCTCTTCTGTGGAGTCACTGTCACATACCCTGATGGAGCAGCTACCAGTTTCCCTAAAGTCAAAGGGTTCAGCGAACTGTCTGTCTATAAAAGAAAACTGAAGTTATGCAACGCAATTACATCAGTACATTTCCAATACAGCATTCTTAGCTAGAATGTAGCTGAAAGTTAGATGCTAATGGCGTGCTTCGCAACTGAGCCCAGAACAGTTCGGTTGGGAGGTGTTAGAGGCTTAAAGGTATTCGGTTCAAACCCAGGTTCTGACACTTCTTTGCCCCAGTTTTTTTTTTCCTTCAAGGGATTAAGTCTAGCAACGATTGGGAGGAGGGGTGGGGGAGCGGGAAATGGGAAGGAAGCAAGAAAAGGGGGTATGGGAGTGAAGGGGTTGGAGGGACGGGGAAGAAGTATGTGGTGGATGAGGAGAGAAGGGAGAGAAGGAGGAAAGGGGGGGGGGGGGGCGAGGGGACGGGGAAGGGGACGAGGGAAGTGGAGAAGGGGAGGAAGGGGAACGATGTTTACGTAATAGTTCATCAAAAACAATAAATGTTTACACTCAAGCTTATTGTAAGCTGTGTTTTGTGAGCTAAAGGCATTGATCATAAAGAATTAAGTTGAGAGTTCTGTCTCATGCGGAGGACCAGTATGCATTCTGCTGATCAAGACGTGACATGAGGAGGGAGAACATGCAGTGTGTGGTCCGACACTCTGCTGATCAAGACGTGACATGAGGAGGAGGGAGAACATGCAGTTTGTGGTCCGACACTCTGCTGATCCAGACGTGACATGAGGAGGAGGGAGAACATGCGGTGTGTGGTCCAAGACGTGACATGAGGAGGACGGAGAACATGCAGTGTGTGGTCCAAGACGTGACATGAGGAGGAGGGAGAACATGCGGTGTGTGGTCCAAGACGTGACATGAGGAGGACGGAGAACATGCAGTGTGTGGTCCAAGATGTGACATGAGGAGGAGGGAGAACATGCAGTGTGTGGTCCAAGACGTGACATGAGGAGGAGGGAAAACATGCAGTGTGTGGTCCAAGACGTGACATGAGGAGGAGGGAGAACATGCAGTGTGTGGTCCAAGATGTGACATGAGGAGGAGGGAGAACATGCAGTGTGTGGTCCAAGACGTGACATGAGGAGGAGGGAGAACATGCAGTGTGTGGTCCAAGGATGAAAGCTGATTAGATGGCTGACGTAAACACTGGACGGTCAACCTGAATGTAATCAGATCAGAAGTTCCCTTACGGGATGGCCACAATTTGTAAACAAAGCGCTCACAGGATGGCCACAGTCTGTGGACAAAGCGCTCACAGGATGGCCACAGTCTGCGAACAAAGTGCTCACAGGATGGCCACAATTTGTAAACAAAGCGCTCACAGGATGGCCACAGTCTGTGAACAAAGCGCTCACAGGATTACCACAATTTGTAAACAAAGCGCTCACAGGATGGCCACAGTCTGTGAATAAAGCACCCGCAGGATGGCCACAGTCTGTGAACAAAGCGCTCACAGGATGGCCACAGTCTGTGAACAAAGCATTCACAGGATGGCCACAGTCTGTGGACAAAGTACTCACAGGATGGCCACAGTCTGTGAATAAAGCACCCACAGGATGGTCACAGTCTGTGAACAAAGTACTCACAGGATGGCAACAGTCTGTGAACGAAGTAGTCACAGGATGGCCACAGTCTGTGAATAAAGCACCCACAGGATGGCCACAGTGTGTGAACAAAGAACCCACAGGATGGCCAGCCTTTGAACGAAGAACTCACAGGATGGCCACAGTCTGTGAACAAAGTACTTACAGGATGGCCACAGTCTGTGAATAAAGCACCCACAGGATGGCCACAGTCTGTGAACAAAGCACCCATAGGGTGGCCAGTCTGTGAACAAAGCACTCACAGGATGGCCACAGTCTGTGAACAAGGAACTCACAGGATGGCCACAGTCTGTGAACAAGTACTTACAGGATGGCCACAGTCTGTGAACAAAGTACTTACAGGATGGCCACAGTCTGTGAACAAAGCGCCCATAGGATGGCCACCGTGTGTGAACAAAGAGCCCACAGGATGGCCAGTCTGTGAACAAAGTGCTCACAGGATGGCCACAGTCTGTGAACAAAGTACTTACAGGATGGCCACAGTCTGTGAATAAAGCACCCACAGGATGGCCACAGTCTGTGAACAAAGCACCCATAGGATGGCCAGTCTGTGAACAAAGCACTCACAGGATGGCCACAGTCTGTGAACAAGGAACTCACAGGATGGCCACAGTCTGTGAACAGAGTACTCACAGGATGGCCACAGTCTGTGAACAAAGTACTTACAGGATGGCTCAGTCTGTGAACAAAGCACCCACAGGATGGCCACAGTGTGTGAACAAAGAACCCACAGGATGGCCAGTCTGTGAACAAAGAACTCACAGGATGGCTACAGTCTGTGAACAAAGTACTTACAGGATGGCCACAGTCTGTGAACAAAGTACCCACAGGATGGCCACATTCTGTGAACAAAGCATTCACAGGATGGCCACAGCACTCACAGGATGGCCAAAGTCTGTGAACAAAGTACTTACAGGATGGCCACAGTCTGTGAACAAAGCACACACAGGATGGCCACAGTGTGTGAACAAAGAACCCATAGGATGGCCAGTCTGTGAACAAAGTACCCATAGGATGGCCACAGTCTGTGAACAAAGTACTCACAGGATGGCCACAGTCTGTGAACAAAATACTCACAGGATGGCCACAGTCTGTGAACAAAATACTCACAGGATGGCCACAGTCTGTGAACAAAGTATTCACAGGATGGCCACAGTCATGTCATGTCCATGACACACCTGTCTGTGAACAAAAGCCACCA
>CM065730.1:13593473-13595973 GCA_033310375.1 Conus canariensis | reverse complement strand
ACAATCAGAGTCCGGCCCCACCTGCCACAACCCCAGCACCGGTAACTCACAGAGAGCAGTCAATGTCAAGTCGTCATGATGCAACCCACCAGAAGAAACACTGCACTGCTGCCGAGTCACTTCGGTGGTGTTTAGTGGTACCTTTTCTAATCCAGCTCACGCAGGACACTCACTGCATTCCAAGCTCTCTGTTTACGACCGTAATGGCTTAGTCGCGGCGCCGGCGTGACTGAGCTCTCCCTCCAAAGGACGCAACCACGTCCGTTCAACGACAGTCTCCATGAGACCAGTGAGCCCTGCAGAAACCAGTGATCCCGACAGAATCAAACCAAGGCCATTGATGTGGAGAAGCAGTCGAAACCGAGGTCACCCTGAGAGCAGGGCATGAAGGGCCACAAAATTTGAGACTGATTTTGTGCTGATCGATGAGGATGAGGATGATGAAGATGACGCTACAGATTTCCATTCTCGTCTGAGACTACATGACGCAAGATTTTTCTGCCAAATAGTGCTCCTGAAGCGCAAAAACATAGATTAAAGAATTATCATTAGAAAGTCATAATTTCGCAGGACCTGCTGATTTAACAATGCAAAAGTAATGCAATGATCAAATAGTCTGCTATGGTGGGGTTTGCTGAATAAAATGTGGATGAAAGTTTTGCCAATGACTGAATTGTAAGGAGATTATGTCAAAGTAACATCTTAGAGTAGCAATACCAGTATACAATAGGTAATGGCTCTGCTGCATAATTGTAAAGATGATGATAATGACGATAGTGATGAAAACGGTGTGTGTGTGTGTGTGTGTGTGTGTGTGTCTCTCTCTCTCTCTCTCTTCCTCTCTCTTCTCTATGTGTGTGTGTGTGTGTGTGTGTGTGTGTGTGTGTGTGCGCGCGTGCGTGCGTGCGTGTCTGTGTGTGCGTGTGTGTGTGTGTGTACATACACATATATAAAGCTGGTCTTTTTCTTTTTACTTGGTGTCCATACTTACAGGAGTGGGGAGGCGATTTGAAATATACGAAATTTTAGACAAAAATACTGAAGAGAGAGAGAGAGAGAGAGAGAGAGAGAGAGAGAGAGAGAGAGAGAGAGAGAGAGAGAGAGAGAGTCTCCAATCATGGACGACAGCTGACATTTTGTTTTCTGATATTAGACGGAAGTAAGTGAAGGAAAAGCTAGAATAGATCCACCAGATCCTGTCTTCACTGCAGTCCCCTCAGAGCTGTTAAAACAGGAACTGTTACTGCCAGACACTTGAAGCGCTGCCTAATCACCCAGCAATTCATGTCAGGGAAAGCATGATAAACTCACTCACGGGTGACAGGAGTTGGCACACCAAACGGCTTCCTCTCCTCCAAGCCGCCTGATTTGGTTCTCACTTCCAGACCTGATCGTGAGGGAACAGTAAAAGGAGCAGATTCCAGAGCCAGGTACGTGCTCACGGACTGCCCCCCCCCCCCCCCCCCCCCCGGGTCCCCAAGCGATGGGTGAACCGGTGTAAGGCTCTGGCTGTCCTCTCTTTCAGGACAAAAAATGTCATTATAGCAACGTTGAAGTGGTAGTAATTTGGTTTGTGTGTATGAAAGCGAGAGTAGACTGCGGTGTGTGTATATGCATGTGTGTGTATATGCATGTGTGTGTGTGTGTGTGTGTGTGTGTGTGTGTGTGTGTGTGTGTGTGTGTGTGTGTGTGTGTGTGTGTGCCACTGTGTCTAGTTATGCGGTTGTTCATGTCTCTATTGAATAATTCATGCATTTCCCTTTAGTCCCGGATGCTCCCTCCCTCCCATCAAGGCTGGACTACCTTGTTGTCTCATTCACCAGGGGCGGATCAGTTCTGTGAGATGGTGGGGTGGAGAGGACTACCTTGTTGTCTCATTCACCAGGGGCGGATCAGTTCTGTGAGATGGTGGGGTGGAGAGGACTACCTTGTTGTCTCATTCACCAGGGGCGGATCAGTTCTGTGAGATGGTGGGGTGGAGAGGACTACCTTGTTGTCTCATTCACCAGGGACGGATCAGTTCTGTGAGATGGTGGGGTGGAGAGGATTTCTATGGGGGTCTGTCGCTCATGCCCTGGTGGAAGTGTGAAAGAAACGTGCCCAAAATGCCATTTTGCCAGCGAGATGAGGAAGGAGTAAGGGGGGTAAGGGGGGGGGGGATGGTGGTGGTAGAGGAGGAGGGAGGTGTCGGCTTCTCTCTGATCTAGAGGGGAGAGAACGCACATTCCGATAAGGGAAGGGAGAGGAGAGAGGGTGAAGCGAATGACGTCTCTGAAAATGACGTTATCTTTTTCACTGTATCATTGTTGCTACATCAGGGAGAGAGAGAGAGAGAGAGAGAGAGAGAGAGGGGGGGGGGGATTTTGAGAGGGGAAGAGATGGAGAGCTGGCATAGATTTGAAATCTATACTGTCCTTTGTGAGACAAAAGGAGAGAGAAGAAAGAAAGAGGCAGGAGAAAGGGTGTGTGTGTTTGTACAGTTTGTACAGGAGGGTATCTG
>CM065730.1:13548473-13568473 GCA_033310375.1 Conus canariensis | reverse complement strand
CGCGAGCAAACGGGACTTTGACAAAGTGAGGGAAATGATGGGAAATACTGATCCCTCTAATCTACATCTTTAGCTTCAATGAAAAATTGGATCATAAATCCAGCATTAAGGTTCTTGGAATTTATCTTTCTAATAATTTAAGGTGGAAAACACACATTGACAACATTTTGTCGAAGGCAGGGAAGAGTTTGAATTTTTTGAAGATCATTAGTCGATATGAGTGGGGTCAAGACGCTGCCAGTCTTTTTCATCTCGCAACGTCTCTTGTAAGAAGCAAATTAAGTTATGGTCAGGAAGTATATTTCCCGGCACCAAGTATGTATTTAAAAAAAGCTTCAGAGCTTAGACAGCAAAACTTTAAAACTGGCACTTGGCGTACCTGCACATGCTTCCAATGAAAAAAAAAACATACAGAGAAGCTGGAATTTTGCCATTAGATGACTGTAGAAAACTGGCCTGTGTTAAATACAAGAGTAGAGCTTCAGCTGTTGAAAACAACATAAGTGCTGAACTTGAAGTAAGGTCAGACAAACATTTTCCAAAAAGAAGCAACAAAGTGTCTTCTTTATCAACAATAGCAACATACACATCTGATCTTGTTAATTCAACGGCTAGAAAACCGTCTGAAAAATACCCCATTGACCTGAAAGTTGCCACAGATGGTTCAGTAAGTGAGGACGGTATGCAGGTGCCGGTTTTGTAATACCTAATCTAAAAGTACAAAAGTCGTTCTACTTGGGAAAGGGCTCTTCAATATTTACAACCGAATTAATTGCATTGGTCATGGCATTACAGCATATTATCAGTATATCCATGGTTATTTTCAACATCTATTTTGTGTTGATTCAAAATCAGTATCAAATGCAATTAGAAATTATTCATACAAAGAAAGAAATGATATGATCTTTGAGATAAAGTATCTTATTCATTGTCTAATAATGAAGGGTTCTTGAGTCAAGTATTGTTGAGTTCCCTCTCACTGCGGATATAGAATAAACGAATTGGCAGATATAAGCGCAAAACTGGGCGCCCGCAATGTAAATGATACTATCTCATTATCAGTTCCATTACCTCATTATCAGTTCCATTACCTCATTATCAGTTCCATTATCTCATTATCAGTTCCATTACCTCATTATCAGTTCCATTACCTCATTATCAGTTCCATTATCTCATTATCAGTTCCATTACCTCATTATCAGTTCCATTATCTCATTATCAGTTCCATTACCTCATTATCAGTTCCATTATCTCATTATCAGTTCCATTACCTCATTATCAGTTCCATTATCTCATTATCAGTTCCATTACCTCATTATCAGTTCCATTATCTCATTATCAGTTCCATTATCTCATTATCAGTTCCATTACCTCATTATCAGTTCCATTATCGGTGAACAAAATGTGCAATATAATTGAAAGAGTAGAATTTTAGAAACAGGACTCAAACTGGTCGTTTAAAACCTTTCTGGACCAAGGCATATTGTTACTTCATTACATAGAATGAGGCTCGATGCTTGGATAACAAAATATTCTAAGAATGTTCAGTGTGTGTGTGATGGCTTTATTTCCATTCCACACATTCTTTCGTTAACTGTCAGATTCTGAATATGTTATATTGTGACAAACAGTACATTTTAGACATAGATTATCTGCTGATTTTGTATTATACAATCACTTACTTTAAGTGTATGGCATTGGTCGATGTATATTGAATAGTCCTGTAGGCCTTATTATACAAGCAATTACTTTATAAGTGTATGGCATTGGTCGATGTATATTGAATAGTCCTGTAGGCCTTTTACTATGATAAAAATGGTTTTAAATTTTGTGATTATTTGATATTATAATGTGATGTAGTATACCTGTATAAGTATAGGTAGGAATGTGTGTGTGTGTGTGTGTGGAGAGAGAGAGAGAGAGAGAGAGAGAGAGAGAGAGAGAGACGGACACACACACACACACTCATGCACGCACGCACGCACGCACACACGCACGCACACACCCACACACCCACACACACACACACGCACGCACGCACGCACGAACACACGCACGCACGCACGCACACACACACACACACACACACACACACACACACACACACACACACACACACACACACACACAACGCCTGGAATAAACTCTTCATGGCATATGTCAAAATATGCAAAAATAAGTCACTTTCAAACTGAAGTGTACGAACACATTATCATTAGGAGCATTATATCCTTACATGATTTTTCGTGTACGTGTGTGTGTGCGTGTGTGTGTATGCGTGCGTGCGCGTGCGTGTGTGCGTGTGTGCATGCGTGCGCGCGCGCGCGCGTGTGTGTGTGCTTGTTCTTGTAGCCTTTGCAGCTAGTCATCAGATTTTTATTGGCATCACGTCACTTTGTTCACTTTATCGTGGAGGAAAACAAATTTGTCCAGCTGATGATTACTCCCCACACCCACACCCACCCACACACACACACACACACACACACTCACGCACGCACGCACGCACGCACACACACACACACACACACACACACACACACACACACACACACACACACACACACACACACACACAACGCCTGGAATAAACTCTTTATAGCATATGTCAAAATATGCAAAAAATAAGTCACTTTCAAACTGGAAGTGTACGAACACATTATCATTAGGAGCATTATATCCTTACATGATTTTTCGTGTGCGTGTGTGTGTGCGTGTGTGTGTATGCGTGCGTGCGCGTGCGTGTGTGTGTGTGTGTGTGTGTGTGTGTGTGTGTGTGTGTGTGTGTGTGTGCATGCGTGCGCGCGCGCGCGCGCGTGTGTGTGTGTGCTTGTTCTTGTAGCCTTTGCAGCTAGTCATTAGATTTTTATTGGCATCACGTCACTTTGTTCACTTTATCGTGGAGGAAAACAAATCTGTCCAGCTGATGGTTCCATGTTCAAGCGTTTTATAACCATTCGAAGATCCTTATATTTAAGCATCTTCAACCCCCCTCTGCGTTTATTTTATTAAGACCTTTATACCATGACTACCTTAATACATATTGTATACTCTGCTTTCTTTTTTTTTTTTTACATTTATATACCTTTGCAAAAGTGTGGAAATCATAATTAGAAGAAACATCAGTCCCAGATAAAACCAGTTCAATATAAAAGGAGAATCTGTTGTTGCAGTGTTCATATTTCTGCTCCACCTAGTGTTCTAAATTTGCCTAGACTCGTTTTTTACCTACCGCAGCGGAGTAAAAACAGCATGTGACAGCAGCACGCTTAAATCTCAAGCACGTGCTTCTTGTTATCAGTTCGCTACATTCACGTAAAGCTTTGAGGAGATGGGTCAGATGCGGACGATCATGGTCACAAGAGTGACGAGTGTGAACCTATCAACCACTGACATACTAACATACTCTTACCTAAAAACAGAAAATGACAAAGCCCAGTTTTTTTTAACCCCTTAACTGCTATAGAGACCCACGACGCACGCCGCTGTTGGGTTACGGGCAGTATTATTGGGGTACTCCCATAATCCATTTCCGCTCTCTTTTAAACACACCGATGTATTATTCGTGCCATTCTGATCGATTGGGTTGTCAACAAAATAAACTGAACAGATGCCGTCACGCTTACGAGAAGAACCGAAAGTAGCGCACCTCGGCATCAATCCTGCTCAACTGACACTAACCACATCAATCCTGCTCAACTGACACTAACCACATCAATCCTGCTCAACTGACACTAACCACATCAATCCTGCTCAACTGACACTAACCACATCAATCCTGCTCAACTGACACTAACCACATCAGCCCTGCTCAACTGACACTAACCATATCAATCCTGCTCAACTGACACTAACCACATCAATCCTGCTCAACTGACACTAACCACATCAATCCTGCTCAACTGACACTAACCACATCAATCCTGCTCAACTGACACTAACCACATCAATCCTGCTCAACTGACACTAACCACATCAATCCTGCTCAACTGACACTAGCCACATCAATCTTGCTCAACTGACACTAACCACATCAATCCTGCACAACTGACACTAGCCACATCAATCTTGCTCAACTGACACTAACCACATCAATCCTGCACAACTGACACTAGCCACATCAATCCTGCACAACTGACACTAACCACATCAATCCTGCTCAACTGACACTAACCAGGTCGAATATTCTAAATGGTTGTAATTTTTAAAAGCTTTTAGAGATGATGATACATACATGACATTAACGGTCCATCGTTGTGCTGGGGGGTACGTGCCACGCATATTGCACATGACAAAAGGGTAGGGGGAGGGTGTCGTGTGCCCTAGTAGTAGTCAAGGGGCAAAGGTACCACAATATGATAGGTACATATGAATTTGTTTTTGTTTATGAGAAAAGAGCCCAGCTGATAGCATTGCCAAAACGCCAGGCAAACAGCGAAATTCCAACTAAGAACGTATGACTGTGAAGTCGTCAATGTACCGTGGAAGCCAGCTAACCCAGCGCTCAAATGAGTACTTCTCCGTTCGTCTAGGCTACGTGCGAAAGAGTCCTGCTTCCCAAAGGCAACGAATTCCTGACCGTGTGATTTTCACACGATCTCGGCGAAGCCACTTTTCTAGTAGTCCACCATTGGGAAGGGAGTGTTTTGACCGACACAAACGCAGTGTACGAGGCAACAATGTAACAAAAAAAAAAAAAAGAAAAGAAAAACTGTCTGCAAAACGACCATGGGATGGCCTGGAGCGCGAGGCGTGTCTTTCGTCCCTGACTCCCCCCCCCCCCCTCCCACCCCCACTCGACCCCCTTCTCTCCTCCCGTGCCCCATTTGCCGCGTAAAGGCCTTGTCAGGCTGTCAGTTCAAATTTAGACAGGTGCGAAAACCTCGGGGGACCGTCATTAACTCCAGGCGTGAAGAATAACAGACGACCAGACGGGTTGTTGTTAGCGATGGAGGAGGAGGAGGAAGAGGAGAAAGAGGAGGAGGAGAAAGAGGAGGAAGAAGACAGGGAACCATTTCTTCTTTGGTGATCAATTTGTCCGCGCAGATGGTGAGGTGGGGACATTGATGCTGATGGGAGGTGGGGACATTGATGCTGATGGGAGGTGGGGACATTGATGGTGTTATCGCCGTCACGTCAAGGGGATCCGGGATTGCCATATCACTCTCACGTGACCGATCGCGACGGTCGAGTAATCTGTGGTAGGAGTGGTTTCAAAGGGTCTACGGTATCATTGTCTTCCACGATAAGATCGACCATTATTGTGGTCCTTGATAAGATCGACCATTATCGTGGTCCATGATAAGATCGACCATTATCGTGGTCCATGATTCGACTAATTATCATTGTATTCCATGATGCGATTATTATCATTGTATTCCATGATACGATCAATTATCATTGTATTCCATGATAGATCAATTATCATTGTACTCCATGATACGATCGGTTATCATTGTCTTCCGTAATACGATCGATTATCATTGTTTTCCATGATAAAATCGATCGTCATTGTCTTCCATGATAAGATCGATTATCATTGTGTTTCATAAGATTTGATTACGAGTGATGGAAAGAGGACAGACAAACCATGGAAATAACAGCGGGTTAACTTCTAAATCAGTGGTGAAAAGAGGACAGACAAACCATGGAAATAACAGCGGGTTAACTTCTAAATCAGTGGCGCAAATCTCCTGTGTAGGTTTTGTTCCCCAAAAAAGTGGCTTTGTTTCTGACTTCATCTTTACTTTCACTCTCTGAGCACCGAAGGTAATGCGCGAGCTACATGGCGACCCAAAAACCTGAAACGCACGCACATTGTCCAATTGGACAGCTCATGCGGTGCAAACCAGGAGATATTTAGTTGCGTTTTACGAGTAAATGACAATGAACTACAGTAACGTTGAAGCTTGAAACAATGCAACGTTTTGGTGGCAAACTACATACGAAGTTTTTACGCCACATATCAAAAACATCATAACGTTCCTCATAAAACCATAAAAAAACAAACAAACAACAAAACAAAAAAGGGATAAAAATCCACGGAGCTGTAAGTTGACGAGATCCGTAGGCAGAATTTGTACAGACACTGAGAAAAGTGTTCCACAAAAATGCGTGTGAACAGAGAGTTTTTATTGAGACAGCCTATGTTTGGAGATATTGGTGCAAAACATTCAAGGGATACAAGCCTTTTGGGTTTTTTTTTCTGTTTCATCTTCTGTGCCATCTCAGTGGCATTGCACCCAGGCCGCTCATTCCGACCCCTTGTCCACACCTGTAGCCCGGCCCGGCCCGCCACAGACCCAGCATCGGCAATCCACAAGTCAGTGTCAAAGCCGTCAGAAGACAACCCAAGCATCGGCAATCCACAAGTCAGTGTCAAAGCCGTCAGAAGACAACCCAAGCATCGGCAATCCACAAGTCAGTGTCAAAGCCGTCAGAAGACAGCCCAAGCATCGGCAATCCACAAGTCAGTGTCAAAGCCGTCAGAAGACAACCCAAGCATCGGCAATCCACAAGTCAGCGTCAAAGCCGTCAGAAGACAACCCAAGAGAAGAAACACTGCACTGCTGCCGAGTCTCTTCGGTGGTGTTCAATGGCGCCTGTTCTGATCCAACATACGCAGGACATTACCTACTAAGCCCCCTGCTGACGACAATAATTGAGTCTCTTCGATGGTGTTCAATGGTGCCTATTCTGATCCAACATACGTAGGACACTACCTACTAAGCCCCCTGCTGACGACAGTAATTGCTTAGCCGCGGGCCAGTGTGAGTGAACTCTCCCTCCGAAGGGCGCCACCAAGTCCGTCAAACGACAATCCCCATGAATTTGCCGATACCGGCGACCCCGACAAAATCAAACCAAGGCCAAAGACGTGGAGAAGTAATTGAAACTGTGGTCACCATGAGGGCAGTTCGTGAAGGGACACAGAATTTTAGACTTTTATGCTGAACGATGAGGATAAGAATGATGAAGATGATGCTATGGACTTCCATTCTGGTCTGAAACTGCATAACAGGACTGTAAGCTTACTTTCATAATGTATCCCGTCGTCAGTTAGGCCCGAGAAATACAGATACCTGCAGTCTTGATCAGAACATTTAAGCAACACTCTCAGAAACACACCCATTAAATGGATGAAACTCTACTGTGTGACACCATTCTTCCCAATTGAGGCGTAGCAAACTCAGCTCAGGGTAGGACCCGGTCGGGGCAGAAAAATCCCACAAATGGTTGTCTCTAATGGGAATTTAACCCACGACCTCCCGGCAGGGAGCCCGCGACACTAATCACTTCGCCACGGCGGCTGGTTTTAGTTGTTGGTTTTTGTTTTTGTTTTTTTTTTCTGGTCTCACAGTACGTTATGAATATGAGTGGGCATCAAATGGATTTTTACAACTCTTATAAGCGCATGTGATGTATTATTGTTAATGAAAGATGGGATGTGATTGCAGGGAGGAAAACAGTCCTTAATGTGTTCTCTCTATTGCACATGTGTGTTGGAGGCAAAACATTCATAGTTATCGTCTGGATTCTTTCGATACGCTGTACATAGGACTAATAATCTTGTGCCCCTTTTACCTGAATGTACAAGATCTAGCATTTTCCACTGGTTAGAATTATAGGTGTATTCAAAGTGTATATTCGATGACCTGACAACAAGTTTTACTATCTAATATCGCTGCATAGCTTAAAAAAATGGTTCATATATTTTTCAGTGAACTCATTATATTACAGGTTATTGCCATCTTCCTTGCGCAAGTTCCTATTATGACATGCGTTCCTATATATCCATTAATTTCTCATCAACGAGTGCTGTCAAAACGTCTGCTAGTTTTCCAGGTTTAACTTCGTTTCAAAACATGTTGTGTGACTTAAATGCGTCCGTCCAAAATAAATATTGATCCCATAAACTACACAGATAATTTTTCTCTGTTTTGTGTACAGCAGGGCAACTGTCGATTTCTATGTATGGGTTGTACTCTCAAGGCGGCCCTCAGACAAAGAAGAGATTTACTGTGTTGAGACAGTTTGCAGACGCACCACACTCCGCAGACGTAGCCAGTCACAAGCAAGACACACTGTTGCGACATTCGCATACCTGACCTTTCATCTTGCTTTATGTGCGCGCACTCTGCGTGAATGCTATAATTCAAACGAAGAAATGGAAGTCATTGTGTGATCGATACAGAATAAAACTTTGACAGCGGTCATATATTGACAATAAGGCAATGATGCTTTAACACCAACGTAAAAACTGCCCATAAACTTGGGTATTCAGCCAAGCTGAACATACTTGTACTGTTATCGATCGCCGCTGTGCAGGAGAAGCCTACTCGTACTCGTTTCCCAAAGGCTTACACTATTACATATGTTTGTTCCATATTCAGCCCATTTTAGGCAGTCGCATACACTTCTTCTTTACGTGTGTAATTCAGTCTTTTCAATTCTCGGCATGTTTGAACTAATGAATACTATGTGTGCTCGAATTCAATACTAAATCGACGTCAGTGAACCACTCGCCATTTCGGAAGGGACGTAAACCTTGAATGGATTATTTACTCCTGATCCGGGAAAGCGATTTTGATTGGACAACGGAGAGCAACATTGGTAGGGGAAGATAACCCGAATAGAACACTGTTCTCATCCGCCAACTACCCATTAGCAATGTAGCGGACAGGTTCGGCCAGTGCTTGAAGCCGTGTTGCTTAGCCCGTCAAGCCCCGAAACTTGCTACGTCCACTGGCCTCATAAATATCCTAATCCATTCTTGTTTCAACGCTCTTAGAAAAAAAGAAGTTAGGTCTGGATATCCAGCACATCTTTCAATTAAAACAAAGCACATGCAATGCTTCCAAATATTTGTCGGACGAATTTGGTGAATGTGTCCACAAGATGAACAATTTTGCAAAGAATCAGGGATCTCAAAACAGCTCTCCGTTATTTTTCCATCCACACCTCTTCCTCTTCCTCTTTTTTCCCATATCTTTTCCTATGATTTTTCTTTAATTTTCACTCTAACTTTTTCTGTTTCCACAATCTTTTCCTATTTCCCCAACTTTTCTTACCTTTCCAATCTTTTCCTAGTTTTCGTGTTCTTCCTCTTGACGTTCTTACCTGTTTCGTTACTTTTCCTACATTCCTCTTTATTTCTAATCCATCATTCCGTTAACTTTCAAGATGTACAGCTTCTGACGGTAACGCCTTTGAATCAGTATGAGTACAGACTGAAAGAAGTGAAAGAAGTATCTGTGTTTCGTGTCGGTGTCATAAACCACCAACAGATAAGCTTCTGACGAGCAAGTCTTTGAATCAACATGCGTTACGGAAGAAAGGAAAAAAAAAAGATTATACAGTCATAACAGTGAACAAGTAATTTCCAAAACATCTTTTACTACTTTTCCCTGCTGCACGCTGTTGTGTATAGCCGACCGACACACGCAATACAAGCAAAAAAAGTTACAAGTAGTGTTCACCAAACCGAGTTTTCCCCTGTGAGAGAAGACTGCAGGCGACCAAAAAGTCTAGACAGGCATGGTCTCCCAGTCTCAGAAAGGGCGGAATTTGACGTGTGCTGGGGTCAGCCTTGCCAGTGGAACGCTGAGCTGCCGCTAAATGAAAAGAAAACATACAGCTGTTGTTGTGAAGCGTGCGTCGTTACACGGGACCCCTCCCTCCCCTGAAGTGCCGTCTTCTCTACAACAAAGTGCACGTGCACTGCCAACGCTGTTGCTTTACTCATATTCGTTTTTTTTTTTTTTCTTTTTTTTTTTTTCTCATCTGTAAAGATTAACAAATGCATTCGTTTGCTCGTTCGTTCAGCTATTACCCCTTACTTCCCAATTTACAGAGAGAGAGAGAGAGAGAGAGAGAGAGAGAGAGAGAGAGAGAGAGAGAGATCACGGTAGCGAGAACAATGATGATGATGATGATGATGATGATGACGGTGATGATGATGTTGATGATGTGCTGATGTTGTTGTTGTTGTTGTTGTTTAAGAAAACGATCAAATCCCCGTTTGAAAGAGTAATGTAAACTTTAAACATATTTGGAAATCGCACACACTGCCTGAACACAGTATGTGAAGAATATTTGAGTTACAGAAATGTTGTGTTATAGTGATCTGTCTTCTAAACGACTTTTTAAAATGCACAGAAAATTGTGTATAACAGTTTTAATTTTGTTTTTGTTTTTGTTTTGGAGGACAACAGCAAGACTATTTGTAAATATTGCTACCCTGTTAGGATAGTTCACAATTTTTTTTCATCGTTAAGCAAAAACGAAATAAAATAAGCTTAATTCTCTGGGTGGTACGGACATACAGGGCACACTACGTTCATTTTATCTGTCTTGTATCTGCCGTTATCGCACCGCCATGGCAGAAACATCGAACATATTTTTTTGTCAAAGCACGTTAAGAAAAAAAGTAATAATATCGTATTTGTTCCTATGTACGGTTCTGCCTATAATTCCTTTGAAACTGTCTGTAGCCTCATAGAAAATCTGTCACAGTTTTAGATATGACTGACGCAATCTTGCTATCTGGATTTTGGTGTGTGTGTCAAGTCAAGTCAAGTCAAGTCAAAATCATCTTTATTGAGGGTTAAAGAATAAGATTTACAGCTTTTTTCATCCTGCCCTCACAAAAATAATCATAATCATAAAGAACAAACAATAAACCACATCATGTACGGACGCATTATGAAGAAAATGCACACACAAAAATGAAGTAACTAACACATTCAAAGAATCATAATTCTACCAAAGCGAGTGTACAAAATTTCAATAATTATGTAAAGAGAGAGAGAGAGAGAGAGAGAGAGAGAGAGAGAGAGAGAGAGAGAGAGAGAGAGAGTCGGCAATGGAATACGCATCAATCGTTCGATAATTTTTCCATCAAAGTCCTTTTAAGAGCTCTTTTAAATGTTAATTTCGAAGGACATGATTTTAAAGATGATGCCAAATTGTTCCATATCGTTCCTCCAAAATATGTAAAACTTGATTTGTAAAGATTGTTGCGGAGTCTGAGAAAGGAAAGCTTGTGTGAGTGTCTATTCTCATTGATTACAAAGTTTTGGATGATTTTGTTTAGAGCTATTCCATTCACTAACTTTAAACGGTAGAATATTTAATGTTTTGTAATCACTCCCTCTTAAAGTAAAAGATCTGAGCTGTATTATCTCTATAGCTCTTTTATGTAGACGACTTATTTGTTTCAAATTAGTTTTACTAGAATTATCCCATAAGGTGTACGCATAATTAATAAGAGATAGAATGTGTGCGTGGAAGAATATTTTTCTGGTTTGAAGATTAAGAAAATTTTTTATTTTTGTGAGTTGATAAATTTTTTTTTTTTGATATACGTTTTCCAAGATCAGTGATATATTCATACCATGATAAGTCATTGTCAATAATGACCCCTAATATTTTATGAGATGTTACCTCCTCGATCTTCTGGTCTTTGACGTATAATGATACAAACGGAGAACTCAATTTCTGTCTTTTTTGACGTGTGGTCACAAACATGCATTTAGTTTTATCTGCACTGAGGGCCACGTGGTTCATTTCTGTCCATGTGATTAGTCTATTGATATTGCTCTGAAGGTTATCTACTAGATGGAAGGATTAGCACTATTTGATCGCAGTGAATTATCGTCAGCAAACATTTCACAACCGCATTTCATGTACAAAGGCAAGTCATTTATGTAGATAGAAAATAAGAGGGGTCCTAAAACAGATCCTTGAGGAATACCAAATTTCAAAGGAAGTAACTCAGACCTGTTGAAACTAACTTCAACATGTTGTTGGCGATCAGTAAGAAAAGATCTGATAAACTCTATAGCCATACTTGATAGTTTGTAATGTGTAAGCTTTTTTTTTATCAGATGGGAACGGTTGATAACGTCAAAAGCTTTAGCAAAATCAACGAAAAGAATTCCAGTAAATTCAATGTTGTTTATATTAGATAGACACTTATCTACAACCTGTATAAGAGATGAATGGCAAGAATGATTTTGTCGAAAACCTGACTGACTGTCATGAATCAGATCATAATATTTCATATGAGAATAAAAATGTATTTGAACGTGTCTTTCAAGCGGTTTTGACAGAAGGGAAAGAATTGAATGGGTCTGTAGTTAGAGGGATTGGCAGGATCTCCATTCTTGAGCAAAGGTATCACTTTGGCCTGTTTAAATTTTATGGGGAAATATTCTTTTTCAATGCACAGATTATAAGCATAGGTGAGTGTATCAGCAATAACTGTTGAAGAGATTCTTAATATCTTTCCATCGATTCCGTCTGAGTCTCTGGTTAATTTCAGCAACCAATTAAAAACTTCAGTTTTTAAAATATACGGTATGGTGAAAACCGAAGTGACATTTTTTTTTAACGACAATATTGTTGTAACTCTTGTAAATCGTTATCATTAGTTTTGTCATTTGTTATTGTGTCATTAGCAACATTTGCAAAATGAAAGTTCAAAACTTCTGGTGATATTTTTTAATAGGATTTTGAGAAAAAGAGTTCAAGTTTTTATTGGTTAAAAGATTAATAGGTTTCCAAATCACTTTTGAATTCTGTGAAGAGGATAACAAATCTTGAAAATATTTTTCTTCGCTATTCATTTCATAGAATTTACTTAATTTCTTTGTTTTCTGAATTGTTCTGTGTCTTTTGACCTGAGATAATAGTCTCTTTTATATCTTTCATTGTCAATTTCTTTAGTCAACAAAGGTGTTTGATTTACATATTTCACTCTTTTCCTTACAAAAGGAGCATGTCTGTTATAAACAGAATTAAACGTATTAGTCCAGAAGTTAACAGCATCATCGGGGTTTCTTACCTGGTAAATATAATCTAAACCTGAGTGAAGTAAAATCATAAAGGAACGCATTTCTATCAAAATGTGTAAAGCATCTATAAAAGATTTCCTTATGTTCCAACTTGGGAATTGTAACACCTTTCTTCCTCCATGTTAAACAAACCGATGAATGGTCACTGCATCCGGTTAAATGTTGGCTTTTGTATTAACATAAATATGGTCAATTAGAGTTTCAGTATGTTCAGTAATACGTGTCGGTCAATCAATTATTTGTTCTAAACCATACATAGCATAGATACGACTCCATTTTATTCCAGGTTTTGTCAAATCTATGTTAAAATCACCCAAAAGAATTATCTCTTTAGACTAAAAAATTGCAGCATCCATCATTAAATTAAACTTGTCTGACCAGTCATTGGTTTCAGCTGGGTTTCCAGTAATTTGCTTCCCACATGTGCATAGTACATTTTTAGAATATTTTGTGTGAAAGGCATTTAATCGTAACTTGTACATTAAACTTGTAATTGGTCTAGAATAAAAAAAAAAATGGGTACATCATTTTAAAAGGATTTTTTTTCAAAGTTTTACTTTTATTACCAATTCAAGCTTCTGTACATGTAATTTCAATATTTCACAAATGAACTAAATGAATGGATAGTGCAGATATGACTAAACTCTTGACAGAATAAAGAGAACTCGTAACAAAAAAATCAATGAAACAAATCAAAAACACTTTTATGACCAATTCAAGCTTCTGTACATGTAATTTCAATATTTCACAAATGAACTAAATGAATGGATAGTGCAGATATGACTAAACTCTAGACAGAATAAAGAGAACTCGTAAAAAAAATCAATGAAACAAATCAAAAACACAACACAAAAGTAGAATATGAATATGACGTTTGTCCATTTATTATTACAGTTGCCTTAGCGCTTCTATACAATGTTTCTATCCATTTACAAATATTATCTCCAAATCCAAAGGCCTTTAGTACTTTGAACATAAAATTCTAGTCAATGGTATCAAAGCTTTTTCAAAATCAACACATAACAGCAATCCTGGAAGATCTTCTTTACTTAAATGGTATATTAAATCGTATGTAAGTCTAATGTTGTCTCCGATAAATCTTCCATGTATAAATCCTGTTTGATCTTCACTGATTAAACTTGGCAGAACTGATTTTATTCTGGCTGCTATGCATGCTGACCCAATTTTGTATACAACATTCAATAATGTGATGGGTCGCCAGTTTTTTTTTTTATGTATTCCTTAGGTTTATCTGGTTTGGGAATGCATTTTATAAATCCTTCTGTCTGAGCCACAGATAGTTCTTTTCTATCTAGTATTTTATTAATATAACCTCTTAAGACACAAGTGCTGAGGGCCAGTTCTTTATTTCACAAGAAAATGTAGCTTGTTTTGATCTTTCATGATTTTCTTTTGCTTCTTAAGTGGCATCTTTGGTTGGTTTTTTGAAAAATCAACAAACATACTACGGTATTGCATACCAGCCTTTTTCTGGGATAGGCTGGGATAGGGACAATGTGGGAGATTATCCCCCCCCCCCCCCCCCACCCCACCTCCCCCTTGGAGACTATAAACTTGCTGAAGGCTCATTTTGAGAAGCATTTATTATTCCCCATTCACCCACTCAAGCACATGCTGTTGGTTAGGCAGAATTATCTACTACTGCAGATATGAATGCTTATCTCCCCCTATTTCTTCAATCTAAGACATAAGAGCAAGCTTTGTTTATAACTGAATATTTCTTGCAGTCATTGCAACACCAAGCTGCTCTGTAAGTTGCTGGAATGGTGCTCGGTACTTATCCTTGGAATTTATTAGTTTATTGTAATGTAGTCCCTTGTGGATTCATTCCAAGAACTGGCCCTCAGTACTTGTGTCTTAAGAGGTTATAATATATATATATATATATATATTTTTTTTTTTTTTTTTTTTTTTTTCTACTTTTCACAAGAAAATGTAGCTTGTTTTGATCTTTCATGATTTTCTTTTCCTTCTTAGGTGGCACCTTTGGTTGGTTTTTTGAAAACTCAACAAACATACTACGGTATTGCACACCAGCCTTTTTCTGGGATAGCATTCTTCTTAAAACCGAAAAGGCAGAGGAGTCAAGTTACCACTTTCCGCGGTCACTGAAGAGAAACAATCAGGTTTCGAAATACCGGTATCTGACCAGGAGTTATATGTTAGTGAGTTTCCTCCCATTGGAGATTGCCCCCCCCCCCCCCCCCCCTCCCCTCCCCCCCCCCACCCCCACCCCTTGGAGACTATAAACTTGCTGAAGGCTCATTTTGAGAAGCATTTATTATTCCCCATTCCCCCACTCAAGCACATACTCTTGGTTAGGCAGAATTATCTACTACTGCAGATATGAATGCTTACCTCTCCCTATTTCTTCAATCTAAGACATAAGAGCAAGCTTTGTTTATAATTGAATATATATATATATATATATATATATATATATATATATATATATATATATATATATATAATATAGCACACAAGTGTTGAAAAGAGAGAGAGAGGGGGGGGGGGGAGGGGAGAGCAGGAGGGAAACGGGAAAAAAGAGGGCGGGGAAGGACAAAAACGTTTGGGCCATTTGTATATCCGGCACAGCGAGAGAAAACAGTTCACCTCAGAGAGGGACTGACTGAGTATTTCCTTGAATTTCTCTCTGACTACACACCATCCGCCTCCGCCCCCTATCCCCCCCCCCCCCCCCCCCCCCCCCCCCCTTCTATTCAACCGGCCGAAGGCGAAAGCAGTTCGTACGTGTATGGGTGCGCGCGCAATATAAACTCAAAAGAACAAAAAGCACAATCAATTTAGGGAGTGTATAACAGTTTGCGAGCGTGTCAGAAAAAGTAATGTATGATAAAACATACACAGAAGTTACAAATCTGCCTTGTGTACCAAGAGTTAGCCTCTATGAGTGCATTCACATTAAAAAGGATTTAGGATCAGTTCCTTTCATTCCTTTGACACACTGCTAATAATACTGACCATTTAAATTTATCAGAAAATCATTAAATCGGTCCCTCGACACTTTCTCTATACATTGGTGATACTCAGAAAGGTCTAGTTTGATAATTTGTGTGTGTGTGTGTGTGTGTGCGTGTGCGTGCGTGCGTGCGTGCGCGTGTGTGTGTGTGTGTGTGTGTGTGTGAGTGTGTGTGTGTGTGTGTGTGTGTGTGTGTGTGGTGAGAGAGAGAGAGAGAGAGAGAGAGAGAGAGAGAGATTTTTTTGGCACATAACAGGGGTGATTTAGTGCCATTACTGAATGTACGATATAAAACTTTAGAATGAGAAAACTGGCGTAGGCATGCTTGATATATCATTAAAAACATTTTTGAAGGATGATATTAGACAATTGATCTACAAAGAGAAATTACTGTTCGAAACAAGCAGTCAGATTTCGAACAATGATGGGATTCGATAATCATTCACCTACATTGGCTACATACGTGTCTCGTTTCTTGTTATATTTTTCTATCCTTTTACTTTCTTTTATTTTTGTTGTTGTTGTTGATTCAAAACAAGTGTTCACCCACACATTGTGGATCGTATCGGTAGACAAAGACACAACAAAATGAATTTCAGTTTGGAGTGGCGGGAACGATGGAACTGGCTATTGCCACCTGCTGCCACAGGGGAGGGGGGAGGGGGTGGGAGAAAGAGGAGGGTGGAGACGTTGATCTGCCACTTGCTATACCTTGAAAGCAGTCTGTTATTTTATCTTCGTGCTCAGATAGGTTACCCCGAGCTACAGCCTTTCTAGTTCACAATAACATAGCTACTGCTTGCTTTGATCTTTGAAATAGTTTGACTCTATAATTTCCGTGCACTTTGAACATACTAGCAGCCCCCCAACAAACAAATGAACAAATAAGTAAACAAACGCTTGTTTCTATGGTGTTTGTGAATGGCGTAAATTACTTTGGTAATCATCAGCTTGATATTGTCGCTCAGGGGAGACTTTGTTATATCAAATCTGACAACTATTGTTCCATAATTTATGAGGTTGATGAGGTACAGGCGTTGCGCGTAAGTCTTCTTCGTCTTCTTCTGCGTTCCAGAATCATGACTCATATTTCCAGACCAGTTTGATGGATGAAGGCTGCTGTTGTCTTCAGATCCTCCATTGTGCCCCAAAGCTTTGCCGCAAAAGTGGCTCCGTGTGACCAGCGCTGTATCCGTGCATCCTGGTAAAGGGGGCAGGACTGAAGAATGTGCTCGGGGGTTGTGGGCCTGTCTCACAAGGGCAGTCAGGTGTGTGCGATAGCCCAATACGATGGAAATGGGCTTGCAGACGACAGTGACCAGTTCGTAGTCTGAAGATTGTGGTCTGTTGGTGTCGCTGTAGTTGGGGCAGCTGATCATCAGACGGGTGTCTGTGTTTTTCTTCCCAGAGTCTTTTGTACTGGCTTTTGATGACAGTTTTGGCCTCCCTATAGGAGATGGGCGGGTTTGTCTGCTTGAGCCTGCTGCCACATTTGGCAAGCCTGTCTGCCTTCTCATTTCCTGCCAGGCCGCAGTGGGCAGGGATCCACTGGACAGTCACCTGCGCTCTTTGTGACAGCTCTTTAAGCTGTTGCACTGTCTCTCTTTCCAGCTTCTCACTGGGCGACTGTAAATTCTGGATAGCGGATTTACAGTCTGTCAGGAAAACGATGTGTGGAGGCGGGTGTTCTTCAGCACTAGTGAGTCTGGTAGCTTGTCTTAGAGCAGTAAGTTCAGCCCTGTAGTTTGTTGATCTTCGTCCAGCAAGCAGAGACCTTGACAGGGTTCGTCCATCAGGACGGCAGATGAGGATCCAGCTTCCTCATTTTTTACAGCTACATCAGCGGATCCATCGGTGTAGATATGTGTGGGTCCATACAGAGGCGTTGTATTCTGAGTGCAGCATTTCCGGGTCAGGGACATGAGGATGCAGTCAGGTTGGCCTCCTTTCCTGGTCACTCCTGGAATGTCAGTAACGAGAGTAACATGGTCTGTGATGCTGCACTCTTCTGCATCATGGAGCATCTCTCGTTCTTCAGGAGTGCTTGGTAAGATGTCACTGTGGGTCCTCATCAGTTCCTTTGCCGGTGATTGAAGCTGCTTCTTTTCAGTCTGGGTGCGTAATTAATAATAATAATAATAATAATAATGGTATTCATAAGGCGCAAAATCTTGATGAAATCAACTCTAAGCGCATGGAAAAAAATTCAAACAAAAAGAAATCTGCACACACACACACGTACACTCACGCAGACACACCCACACACAAATGAACATGTGTTATGGCTCTAAACAAGGAACAGAAAAGGA
Organism: Conus canariensis; assembly: GCA_033310375.1. Classification (NCBI taxonomy): domain Eukaryota; kingdom Metazoa; phylum Mollusca; class Gastropoda; order Neogastropoda; family Conidae; genus Conus; species Conus canariensis. Next base: position 13,550,306 of record CM065730.1, on the reverse strand, counting down.
GAATCATGTACAAAATAAATATTAACCCATAGATATTCACACACACACACACACACGCGCGCGCGCACTGTGGGCCATGTGGCTCTAAACACAACTAAATCAAAAAGAAGAAACATTATGTACAAATATCGCTATATGAACACACACACACACACACACACACACACACACACACACACACACACACACACACACACACACACACCAGCGCACACACAGACACGCACACATACATGCATGTCCTATGGCCAATCAAAACTATCAAAAGAGGGGTGGGTGGGGGAGAGTTATGTACAGTGATTGCTTGAGCTTAGAATGAACATGATAAGAGATTACAATAATAATAATAATAATGAATACTTACATAGCGCCTATTCTCGGCTAGAGACCAAGCTCTAAGCGCTTTACAATCCACACTCGTTTACACAACGGGCTGCCTACCTGGGTAGTGCCGACTGAAGAGCTGCCAGCTGGCGCTTCATTCAGTCGTTTCCCGTGTCATTCAGTCAATATCGTTCAATATCTTACGCTCAGTTTCCTTACTTCCTTCATTCTTTCCATTTCTCACGCAGAGTGCATGCTACGTAACGTGTCATCCATACCAACGGCCAAACTGGCGTACTCTTCCGAAAGTTGGTGATGTGATTTTACGTGTGTGCAAGATGTTATGCGTGCGTTCACACACGGAACCTCTGTTTATAGTCTCATTCGAAGGACTGTATGGGAAATGGAGTCAGAACCAATGTTAACTCCGAGGGAAAAATCAGTCCATGTAAACACGCACACACACACACACACACACACACACACACACACACACACACACACACACACACATACGCGCTCACACACACACGCACGCACGCACTCATACACACACACACACACACACACACGCACGCACGCACGCACGCACGCACACACACACACACACACACACACACACACACACGCACGCAGGCAGGCACACACACATGCACGCAGGCACGCTGGCACTCACAGACGCAAGCACGCAAGCACGAACCTACACACACACACACACACACACACACACACACACACACACACACACACACACACACACACACACGCACGCACGCACATACGCACGGACGCTCGCACGCACGCTCATACGCATACATACAAACTCTCTCTCTCTCTCTCTCTCTCTCTCTCTCTCTCTCTCTCTCTCTCTGTCAAAGGTCAGCATGGCAGCTTTGTTATGTAGACTCAAGATTCGGGGTTTACCTTTGCACCGGAGAGGGCGATAGGCTTATTTTGCGCATGCGTAATTGATGTAAACAAAAGATGCTTAAAATAGTACAGCTTTCCCGGGGAATCTTACGACGCAGGGAAGAAAGGTCTTCACTGTATAAACAAAACATGATGAGGGTAACGAAATAGAAAACATGTGTTTTGTATGATAGTATCAACAGCATTACTATCATGAGTTTTAAAATAATAATATATATACTTACATTACGTTCATAAGGAAGAATGTACCAAGTAGTGTTAATGTATGATCAAGATAGAAGTCTGCATGTACATACTGTCAGGGAAGAATGTTTCGTTGCAGTTATGGTGAATTTTGTTCTGATTATGTAAAATTGATGTATATTTCTTGTTGCGTACTCATGTGAATAGGCTGATGGCCTCACATTAAAGTCACGAGTCACGAGTCTCTCTCTCTCTCTCTCTCTCTCTCTCTCTCTCTCTCTCTCACACACACACACACACACACACACACACACACACACACACACACACACACACACGCACGCACGCATACAAACACACACAGACACATAGCCATACACACAGAGACTCTCTCTC
>CM065730.1:13540973-13543473 GCA_033310375.1 Conus canariensis | reverse complement strand
TAGGTACTGTAAAACACCCCCAACTGTTACGGTAAAGCGTATTTTCGAATGTTTGAAACTGTTCCCTTCCACTGTAGGGGGTGGGGGATGACCAACCCCCTCCCTCCCTCCCTTTTCTTTGTCTTTAGTGGCACAAAGCCAACCGGAACAGGAACCGGAATCTATAGTTTGGCCTGTAAAAAGGGGAAACCCCTGGTGAACAATAACTGCTTCCCCAGACCAGCTGTAGATACTACACAGTGTAGCCACAAAGACAACAGGGAGAGTGCATGGTTATCTCACCCTACTCTAAATCTCCTTGTGTAGGATTCACTGATCTCTCACAACTATAAGTTGAAACTATGTTTCTAAATTTTGAGACTATGCATTGATGGTATGTAGGCCATGTGGTTTAACAGCATAACTTTATGCCAACACTTGGTGACATCTATGAAGATGGTGAATGAGTATACTGTCGTAATAGTTTGTTTGTCACAACTGGGTACCAGCTGTTACCATACTTGGTTTAAGATTCTTTGTTAACAATCTGACCGTCATTCTTTGTGTACAATCTGACTTTTGCCAGTGTGCAATTCTATATGTTGAGATGATGACTGAATGATGAATTCTGATCAGAAAAACAGTATACCTGTACCAGTCGACAACTGTAAGCTGATTTATGAAAACTGTTGATTGTTCGAATGCTTTGTAGTGTGTGACTCTAAGTCTACACCACATGTGTACATGGGCTTAGTGTATTTCAAGTTAATGTAATGTAATTAATAAAAAAAATACATTGAAGAGTTATTTGACTAAAATTGTTTAGCACTGTGTTATTGTCTCCTACCCTTAGTTAAACTCCACTCAAAATCTGAACAGAAGTGGTAACTGAGAATTATGGCAGAAATATTTATGCTGGTCTAATCCTTTGTTGGCTGAGATCTCACACATTTTCTGAAAGCCAGAGGGCAATGTGTGAACTCGACACGCCAGACTCTTAGCTACTTAACTACAGACCAGGTTCTGTTTGTTCTAGAAACCTGGGTCCCTATCTACCGTGGGCATGCCTGGCAGTGAATACACACTGCAGCTCAGCCCTTGATCAACAGTCAAAGAGAAGTGGAGCAGTCACCAGCAACTAGAGAGAGATCAACTGTCCTCTCCAACATCAGATCAAATTATGTTCTGATATTCCAAGGGGACTCCAGTCAACTCACCCAGAGCTTCCCCTCTCTTAATGATGAAACAGTGGGAACCAGAACTCAGCCTGAACTGACTGGGTGAAATTGATTTGAATATTTCACTCATGTATAAACAAGTAAAGTTGATGTGTGAAAGTGCACTTAACTTATGTCAGTGCTTTGTTGTTTAATCAGTATGGAATGTTTGAACTTCTCTCTAATTCTGTCTCTCAGAGCTACAAGTACTTCTAAGAGTACAAGCCTAAGGAAAACTTATCCCTGAGCCACTTTTGAGTAGTTGTAACATTCCAGAGAAAAATAAAAATGTCCTTCGATGGCTAGTACCGGAAAGTTGCTCCTTCCATCGCTAGTAAGTGAGCAAGAGGGTGGAGGTGAAATTTTAACACAACTCTGTTAGAGAAAATATTCCAGGTCCTTCCCCTAGAGGACACACCAACCCACCCCCAACTCGCGTCACATTTATCAACGGCTAAAATCTTGCCTAAACATTGGTGTTATTACAGTGGCGAAGGCCAGTGAATGGCGAGAACAGGTGTGAATTAAATCTTGCGTGTTTTCAGGTACTCTCGGCACGTTTCTCGTGAATGGTCGATCTCCCTCTGTGTGTGTGTGTGTGTGGTGTGTGTGTGTGTGTGTGTGTGTGTGTGTGTGTGTGTGTCTCATTGCACCAAAACCACACCTCTTCAGACAGAAAAAATAATGCAAATATAATATTAAAGTCCATGTTATGGTAGAATGTTTAGTCATTTTCAGTATTTAGTATACAGAGAGAGAGAGAGAGAGAGAGAGAGAGAGAGAGGCAAAAGAATTAAAACAAATAAACAGCAAACAAGCCTCCACCTCCACCATCCATGTTCTTGCGGATGTGCAGGAGGTGGCAAACAAAACAAAAGAACATTTTGTTTTTCAAAAAGGGGGGCAAACAAACATCAACAAATAGATAAACAAACGTGTCTCAATCCAATGCTCTTAAAACTATGATGGCAGGTTATTAACAACAGCAACAGCCTTTAAAAAAGCCGTGCAGAGACAAAGAAGATAAATAAACCAACACGTCCCCACCATGCATGCTCTTACAAATTAGAAGGCAGGTCGCAAACAACAATAGGATGACAACCTAAAAAAAAAAGTAAATAGAAAGGCAAAGGAATATAAACAAATAAAGAAACAAAAGTGTCTCCACCATTCATGGCCTTACAGATCTGAAGGCGAGTCGCTGTTAACCAAAACAAACAAACAAACAAACCAACAAATGAATAAGCATACAATGAAGCAAACGAAAGCAAAAACAAAACAAGAAGAACAAACCAATAAAACCA
>CM065730.1:13488473-13535973 GCA_033310375.1 Conus canariensis | reverse complement strand
TGCTCACACCCCAGGCCCTTGTATTGGCACCTCTCACTTTGCAACTAACCCCTCTCTTTGGTGCAGAGGTCTGCAGACTGCTGTTCCAGACACGCTGTGGTAAAATCTGCCGTAGGTTTGTTGCCCAGACGGCGTGTTTTGTAGTAGCATTGGCGCTCTGTCTGAACATAGGCGTGTTCGTCACGAGCGCTCGAAGCATTTTGTTGAGGCCTGTCGTGGGGCAAAATGTCACGCTGGTACAAAATGCATTGTCATCTTGTTATATCTTTTAACCGACGTCGTGGCTCAACATGACCACCTCCGGTGCAAAATGTCTACCAGGCACCGAACTTTAGTACTGGCAAATATTTACGACCGCTATAGAAGAAGTTGTCACCACATCTGAATGTATGGTTTGGCCAGCATGGAGTCTGACGGTCACTTTGATGTGGGTGTATAAGGAATGCCTGCATCTGCTGGTACACAGAATACTAACATGATCATATACAGTATAAGGAATGCCTGCATCTGCTGGTATACAGAATACTAACATGATCATATACAGAATGTCTATGCCTACGATTATGCTGTTTGGGTATCACATGTATTCAACCGGATATGTACAGTATCACTCACTGCATGGTTGAATGCAGGTCATAATGCATTTAGTAAAACGTTGTGAGTAATTGTCCAGACGTGGTATGGTACTGGTAGTCATAGTAGAAGTGGTAGCAGGAGGAGGAGGAGGAGGAGGAGAAACAGCAGCAGCAGCAGCAGCAGCAACAGCAGTAGTAGTCGTAACACAAGCAGTAGTAGAAGATGTGGTAGCAGCAATAGCAGCAACAGCAGTAGTAGCAGTGGTGATAACAGTATTTGTCTTCATTATGGTCGTTGGAGTAGAAGTTATTCAATATATTGAAAGGCGGACGACTTCTTCACTTGACGAGGACGACAATGATGGTGACGACGACGACGACATCGATGATGATGATGATGATGATGATGATGATGATGATGATGATGATAATGATGACGATGACACTTAGTGCTTGTACTGGTGTGTCAACACTCATGTTCTGGCTATTCTAGATCACCAAACACGCGTTTCTGGCCGAATCATCCACTAATGTCACCAGCACTGATACAGTGACGTTGACAACCTCAGCACGGACGTTGATTTCAAGTCACCGGTGCCATTGGCCATGCAGCATCCACACAATCCAAATAATGTCTAATCTGTGCTGGAACAAGTGGTCTGTGAGACATGCCTGTATGGCACTATGCTCACTTGTAGGGTTTTTTTGTCATGAACGTTTATGCTTGATTTCAAGAAGTGTGTGTGTGTGTGTGTGTGTGTGTGTGTGTGTGTGTGTGTGTGTGTGTGTGTGCGTGCGTGCGTGCGTGCGCGCGCGCGCGCGTGTATGTGTGTGCCTGAATCCAACTTCGCCGTTTATCAGCATTCAGGCATACTCATCTTCTCCACTCCTCCTTGAATACCTAGATCACATAACACTCGTGACCAAAAGTCATACGTTCAGAAAAACGACAATTTGTTCCACAGTAGACATGAATAAACGATCTGGCTTTACAAAATATCACTGCATTTTGCATTACAACCTTAGTACAAAATGTCACATCAGCCGGGTTGACATTTCTAACATGGGTGACAGTTTGTACCACGGCACTGCCCCCAGACAAAATGGCAGCAATTTTAATCCTATTATGTTTTTTCATGATTGCTTTGCATTTCAAGTTTCATGTGTATTATTCTTTCAAGTGCAATAACACCAATATTTAACGAATTATTTCAATATCCAATCTACATGTTATGCCTTTCGTTGTTCAATAAGGACGAAAAAAATCGCAAGCGGCAGCACGTGTGTTATCTCTCTTCTGACCACGTTTAACAGGAAGAAAAATACCGTTCAAGCTCAATGTAACACTTCATACGGCTTCACTACGGCAGCTGGCAGAGATAGCTCACAGTGCTTTCCATTGGCTGCAGAACACTTTGCTCTTTGACAGCGAAACAACATGGCGACAACAACGACTTGTGCGATCTTGTAGTGTATTATTTTTGAAGATGACGACATCAACAACGTGGGCAATGTGGAGAACGCCGACAACAATTCAGCACAGAATAGATAAGTGTGTGTGTGTGTGTGTGTGTGTGTGTGTGTGTGTGTGTGTGTGTGTGTGTGTGTGTGTTTCTTTTCTTTTCTTTCTTTCTTTATTTTGAGAGAGAGAGAGAGAGAGAGAGGGGGGGGGGGGCGCTGAAAGAAATTGAAAGTAAATGGAGAAAGAGAACAAGCAAAGCTTGTTTTCAAGCCTGCATATCAAAGGGACGTAATCATATGAAAAGGATGTATATGATCTGTCTCTGTCTCTAATACGAATGCAATTCGTATTTGAATTCTCTCTCTCTCTCTCTCTCTCTCTCTCTCTCTCTCTCTCTCTCTCTCTCTTTCTCTCTCTCTCTTTCTCTCTCTCTCTAATACGAATACGATTCGTTTTCGTATTCTCTCTCTCTCTCTCTCTCTCTCTGAATGCAACACTGCAGTGACGTGAGCAGGAAGTGTTTGACACGTCGAACGAGCGAAGGAACAGGTGTCATCATCGTCATCATCACGTGTCAAACATCTGAGGGGCGATGGCGCGCCACGTAGTGATTGTTTTCACTGCTGGCCCATGTCTTCTCTGCCTGCCAACTCCTGCAGCTCTACACCCCAGTGTTTTCCACCTCTCCTCACGTCCTTGTTCGCTCCCCTCTTGGTGCGCGCCTCGCGTCTGTAGAAAGCTTCAGCAGGGTCTGGGATTGTGTCTGGATTAGCCTGTGTAGTGTTTTCTCCTCACACGGACAAGCAGTGTGTGTGTGTGTGTGTGCGCGTGCGTGCGCGCGCGCGCATGTGTGTGTGTGCGTGTGCGTGTGTGTGTGCGTGTGTGTGTATGTGTGTGTGTATGACGGAAGAAGGGAGGGGGGAAGGAGGACGAACAATGAGCAGAAGGAGAAGAAAAGAAGAGAGGAAGAAAAGAATGATAAAAAGATCAATAGTGATAAGAAAAAAAAGATGGGTGGTTATATCTTAGTGCAAAGCGTTCGCTATTTTTTGCGCACAATAATGGCCAAATGCCTGACATGTGTCGGAATAAGGTAGGATATGATCGACATGTACAGACCTGAAGGAATTACTTTTACTATACACACACTCCAAGTACCAAGGTACCAAGCTTTCAGACATTTCGGCTGCCTGAAACGACCGACCGACCGACTGACCGACCGACATACCGACAGACAGACAGACAAACAGACACATGGAAAGAAAATGCTAAGATAATGTAACATGGCTTCCCTCCTACCTCCACGTTTAATCAAAAACTAAACAATAATAACTAGTAATACAAACGGTGAAGTAATACACGATAACCTGTGTAATTTATTGACATTGTTTTTCTCGTGTTATCCACTGTACAGGAAACCTGTGTACTCAACCACCGCACATTGTGAACTCCCTGACCGCATACAGTCAGCGCCGGAAACGGAAGGGCGTGATGGGAAGGGGGGAGGGGGGGGGGGCGTGGGCGTTGACAACGGGTAGATAAGAAGTGTGGGTGTCTTCTGTGGCTTTGTGTTTCTGTTCCTTTCCTGTCGTAAGCCCTGTGTACATTGTCTGTGGAAACGGCAGTCCAGAACCTGACAGGTGGGAAGGAGTGCAGGAGATCAGCTTGCTAAACCCCATTTACCTGACTGCGGGGCCATGGTGGCATACAGTTCTGTCTGTTATTCCATTGTCTGTTCGTATGAATGTGAGAGAGAAGAAGAAGAAGAAGAAGAAGAACAACAAACAACAACAACAACAACAGCAACAACGACAACAACAATAACAACAACATGAACAAGAACCATAACAGAGAGAGAGAGAGAGAGAGAGAGAGAGAGAGAGAGAGAGAGAGAGAGGATTATTTCATTTGCCAGACAATTCAGTGGAGTAAGCATAATACAGCACCTCACTCACAAAATGAAATTGCAGCCATACTTTTTCTCTCATTCTCTCGAGCTTTGAAAATACATAAAGACATTTTGATATATTTTGCTTGTTGATATTAGAAAAGAATAATGCAAATCTGAACGGTGACTGTAAAATCTGTTTCACTATAAGCTCACTTCGAAGGTTTCGTTATTGTTGTTGTAGTTCCCATGGCGCGCATGTGCATAGAGAGAGAGGGGCTGGGGGGGGGGGGGAGAGAGAGAGAGAGAGAGAGAGAGAGAGAGAGAGAGAGAGATGCTCATTTGGCATTATCATTAATATAATTCTGTTTTTGAGTTTTCAAACACCTCATCCTCACCTCCACCCCACCCCCACCACCCCAAAAGCAAATAAAATGCATAATTGACTTTTCAAACTACTCAGAAAAGCTCCCAGTAGATTCCATTAAAAAAAATAAATGCATAAGAACTAGCACCTCATTTGGCATGGTTTGTCCATTGTCGTCCTTTGCACCAAAGCGTGTGTCTACACATCACGCATGGTTTGTCCATTGTCGTCTTTTGCACCAAAGCGTGTGTCTACACATCACGCATGGTTTGTCCATTGTCGTCCTTTGCACCAAAGCGTGTGTCTACACATCACGCATGGTTTGTCCATTGTCGTCTTTTGCACCAAAGCGTGTGTCTACACATCACGCATGGTTTGTCCATTGTCGTCCTTTGCACCAAAGCGTGTGTCTACACATCACGCATGGTTTGTCCATTGTCGTCTTTTGCACCAAAACGTGTGTCTACACATCACGCATGGTTTGTCCATTGTCGTCTTTTGCACCAAAACGTGTGTCTACACATCACGCATGGTTTGTCCATTGTCGTCTTTTGCACCAAAGCGTGTGTCTACACATCACGCATGGTTTGTCCATTGTCGTCTTTTGCACCAAAGCGTGTGTCTACACATCACGCAGCTGGGCACTCCCTGACCGGTCCCTCCTCCAGCACCGGAAACAGAAGAGCATGATGGGTGAGTGGGCATTGACAAAGGGGAGATAATTATTTATCTACTGCACTGGCTTTGTGCTTTTTCTTTAAAATGAGTCTTCAAAGAGTATCCAGAGTGAGGCAGACTGGGTGGAAACGAGCACAGATCAGCTTCTGAATTCTAAGAAATTCACTCACTGACACATGTACCCCAAAACTGTTCCTCTTGATTTAACTGGTGGATGATAAACAGCAACACTCAACATTGCCGACACAGAACATTTCTGTTGGCTGGATCTGTTGTTGAAAAGCATTCTTTGCCTTTCCCCTCATCCATAGGTTCTTGTGATATCTCCTTCTCTTATAGACTAAAAAGAAAAAAGATTGCAGACACGCCCTGTCAATTAAATATCACAGCACGGAAATCTGCCATACTGCCTACTTTGAGTGGAAAATGGCTAAACTCAATTAGAGAATTCCTTACTGTTGCTTCTACAAAGACACTTGATACTACTTCATCCCGCCCAAACTAGATTCCTGCCATTCTCTGCTCTCTTCTTCTGAATCTGCCCTCCCACCCACTGCAAAGAGTTCAAAACTCAGCCAAATGTGTGCTCTTCAAAGCAAGGCATCGCATAAATCGCACTCCACACAAGATGAAAATTTACGGGCTCCAGTCTTGGAATGATTTAAATGCAAGACTTGCAGAGATTTGTTACAAGATAACAACAGGCTCTGCACCTGTCTTAATGTGTTTGATCTGGTTTCCATTTACGTTCCGCCGCTTTCTCTCCGCTGCACGAACCGACAAACGTATCTCGTAGTTTCCCCTCCTTTTCTCGATTATCAGTGGGTCCATAGCTTTGAAATTCTCTCCCTTTTAATGACAGGCACTTCACCTGCCTTACATCCTTCAACTTTAAACACTTAACCCACCTGTTGCAGTGCGACAAGAAATACTTTTACCCCACACCTTCTCCATTCTTGGAATGGCAGCGTTATCAAAACATTTGCACATAGATAAGTCTATATACCGAAGCATGCATACATGCTATGTAGACAATGTGAAAGACATAGAGAAGACAGGACAGGATTAGTATTCATATCTTTCTCTTTTTGGCATTCCATTAGTATGTTGAGGGTATTGACCACTTCCTGTTGTTCTGACGGGCTGTGTCAGACTCCTGTTAACAGGTTGGATGTCTCTTCACCTCCAGGTCATAGTATTGCATGATTAATTTTGAAGCGTACACACGGTGGGTCATTCGCGGGCGAAGCCTACGTACAGACAGCGCCCCGACCTCGCTGAGCAGTGGACTAGAAGAAACGCATATTTTGTTACCTGAGAGGGCGGCACAGTCCGCTGAACAGCACTCTAGCTTGGAGAGATTCGTTAGCTAGCTGTCCGAGCGAACGTGACTCCGACAATGGGGAATAGTGGGAAAAGGAATCGACGTACCTTTCCCGTCCCCTGTGCTAATTTGCCCCTTGCATCTATCTATCCATCTATCTATTATCTATCTATCTATCTATCTATCTATCATCTGCCTGTTTGCGCGCCTGCCTGTCTGCCTATCTGTCTGTCTATCTATATATCTATCTATCTACGTCCCCCCCCCCCCCGGGCGCGCGCGCATGTTTGTGTGTGTGGGTGTTGTGTGTGTGTGTGTGTGTGTGTGTGTGTGTGTGTGTGTGTGTGTGACGGAGAGACAGAAATGAAGCTAGAGGCATTTACAGAGAGAGAGAGAGAGAGAGAGAGAGAGAGAGAGAGAGAGAGAGAGAGAGAGAGAGAGAGAGAGAGGCGAAGATAGAGGCAGTAACAGAGAGACAGGGTTGAAAGTAGAGTTTGAATCAATCTCTCTCTCTCTCTCTCTCTCTCTCTCTCTCTCTCTCTCTCTCTCTCTCTCTCTCCTGTTTAAAATGATTCATAATTATTTATTCAAAGAACTGAAGTTGCGATCATTTATTCCGTCATAAAGTAGTATTCCGAAAAAGTGTTAGTTATGCCTGCGTGCAGCTGCTCGGGTGCTGAGATGACTGTAGTTAACTTGCAACCTCCATCACAAGGGACTATGGCCTAAACATGAATAAACTCTCTCTCTCTCTCTCTCTCTCTCTCTCTCTCTCTCTCTCTCTCTCTCTCTCTCTCTCTCTCATGCATTCATTTAGTCCTTCATAACGGGCTTTATGAATAAAATCTCTCTCTCTGTTTATCTGTCTGTCTCTGTCTGTCTGTCTGTGTGCCTGACTCTCTCTCTGTCTGTGTGCCTGACTCTCTCTCTCGAAGATAGAGGCAGTAACAGAGAGACAGGGTTGAAAGTAGAGTATGAATCAATCCTCTCTCTCTCTCTCTCTCTCTCTCTCTCTCTCTCTCTCTCTCTCTCTTCTCTCATTCGTTCATTTAGTCCTTCATAAGGGGTTTATGAATAAAATCTCTCTCTCTCTCTCTCTCTCTCTCTCTCTCTCTCTCTCTCTCTCTCTCTCTCTCTCTCTCTCTCTGGCTTCCACATCACACTTCCAGTTCTATTTACATCAAACAGTGTTCATGTTTACTTCAAATTCAATGTCTCGCTTACCCCTACCCCCTTCCTAAAGTGTCAATAAGCCGAAAACCTGACGCATTAAACCATTCGTATTCGTGTTCGTATTTGTATTCTCTCTCTCTCTCTCTCTCTCTCTCTCTCTCTCTCTCTCTCTCTCTCTCTCTCTCTCTTACATGTGTACATGTTTGTTGTATTTGTGTGTGTGCGAATATGTGTATGTGTGTTTGTGCATATGTATGTGTGTGTGTTAGTGCGCGTGCATGTGTGCATCCGTGTATACGTGTGTACTTGTGTGCACGTGCGCGCGCATGCCCTGTGTGTGTGTGTGTGTGTGGTGTGTGTGTGTGTGTGTTGTGTGTGTGTCTGTCTGTCTGTCTGTCTGTGTCTGTGCGTGTCTCTGTGTCTGTGTCTGTGTCAGTGTGTCTGTGTTTGTGTGTGTCTCCGTGTGTTGTTTAGTGTGTGTGTGTGTACGCTCACATGCCTGATAATATGTTTGTCCATCAATGTTCGCCTTTGTGAGCAGCGAGGCTGAAACGGGTATCATTCCAAAGTGCACTGTGATTTTTGTTCCTTTGAGTATTATTCCGAACGAGGGTTCCGAAATCAGCATTCTTTACCCCGTGTTTTCCTTTCCTCCCCCCGCACAAGACGCCCCTGTTGTGTCACGGGTGGTCTTTCCCTGTAAAGTTAACATTTTTGCTGCCAAGGAAAACACGGCTGGTGTAGGCGCAAGGGTTAACCACGAGAGGCGATGCAGAGATACCCCACGCCTGATCTGTACCACCCATTTCGAAGTTGCTCCTCCGACTGCCGAGGTATGCATAGCAGCTGAACACCAGAAGATAGAGATAACAAGTTGGGTCCTTTGCAGAAAGAGCGGTAAGAAGTAATGTTTTAGGTGTTTCAGTCTGTCAGGCCTTATAATCATGTTGAAGTTGCGTGAAAATAAGTTAAGATAGAGACAGACAGACAGACAGACAGCAGACGGACGGACGGACGGACGGACAGACAGACAGACAGACAGACAGACAGACAGACAGACAGACAGACAGGCAGGCAGGCAGGCAGGCAGGCAGGCAGGCAGGCAGGCAGGCAGGCAGGCAGGCAGGCAGACAGACAGACAGGCGAACCGACACAGAGAGAGTGAGATAGAGAGAGAGATGTAATGACTGATCTTCGTGATATGCTGATCGCACCAGTGGAAGCGGGGTAGGGGGAGGAAACGTGCCTGTGTGGGTGAAAGAAGCCATAACAGTTCGTTTTTCTTTTGCATCCAGTCCTTTTGCACGACATAAACATCGAAACATAGAACCGAAAAAAAGCAATACAAAGAAGAGAAGAGAAGAGAAAAAAGAGAACAGAAGGGAAGAGGAAAAATAAGAGAAAAGAAGAGAAGAGAAAAGAGAAGAGAAGAGAATGGATGAGAACAGAAGACAATGCTGAACAATGAAGTAGTGGGGGAAAACAAGTGTAGGTTAACAATTCGTCCATCATTATAGTTAAGACTTGGCAAAGATTTGAAATTTGATTTAAAAAAAAAATAGGGGGGGGGGGGGGGAGTTGAAGATGAAGAAAATGGAAAAATGAATATTATGAATATAAAAACCCTTCACTAGCTGCATGAGGGAACCATCGCAATCCCTCCTGAAGGCAGATCTATATGTATCGCCTGCTCCTAGGCCTTTCGGCCGCTGGATCGGACTCATCTGGGAGACACGGCTGATTTTGTCTGTGCTCTTGGCGTCAAATAGAGACACACCACAGTCCGTAACTCTGTGGTGTTCTCACCATCAAGGGTTCAAAAAAGAATCCAACAGAACAGAAGATAAATGAGAAGAGGAGAGAAAACAAAAGGGAGAGAGAGAGAGAGAGAGAGAGAGAGAGAGAGAGAGAGAGAGAGAGAGAGAGAGAGAAGAGGCGACTTCAACAGCCACTCTCACTGCTGGGGACACAGTGAAACAAACTCCAGAGGACAGGAGGTAGAAGACTGGCAGATTGACCAGCAACTACACCTGCTGAACCTCCCAGATGACCCTCCTACTTTCTACTCACGCAAGTGGCTAACGTCCACAACACCAGACTTAGTCTTTGCCACCAACAACCTGCAGGCAAGTGCAGAAAGGACAGTGTTAGACCAGTTAGCTGGTAGTGACCACACACCTGTGAAACTTTCTTTCAACCTCAACCACCATCCAGTAGACTGCAAACCACTGCCCAAATGGAACTACAAGAAAGCTAGATGGGAAAACTACTCTGTACTCACTGATGAATACACAGTGAACATCAACACTCGACGAAAAGACGTAAACCATCTGATCAAGGCCTTCAACGCGGCAATATTAAAAGCAACTGCAGAAACCATCCCAAGAGGGGCCAGGAAGAACTACCGGCCCTACTGGACTGAAGAACTCCGGCAGCTGGAAGATCAAGTAAATGCAGCAAGAGAAAAAGTAGAGAAAGAACCAAAAACAGAAAACAACATCAACCTCAAAAAGAAAAAAATGGCTTCATATACGAAAGTATTCATCCAGGCTGCAACAAACAACTGCAAAAAGAAAACAATCTGAAAATCTCAACATGGAGAAAGATAGAAGTAAACTGTGGAATCTTGCCAGAGCCATGAACAATGAAAAACCAACGGCAGCACCCATTGTTCTAGAAGAAAATGAAGAAATATTGACCGGGAGACGGGCTGCAGATCTCTTTATTAACAACTTTGAAAAGATCAGCATCATCAACATTTCTAAAGGCAGAGAAAAGGAAATGTTACAACAGAAAAAGCACAGGAACATGGACACAGAAGATGAAGTAATGAAGAAATCCTTCACTGTAACAGAATTCAACGAAAGGATAAAGCAGCTACAAAGGGAGAAATCACCAGGACCTGATGGCATTACAAATGAGATGTTGCAACCCCTTGGATCGTCTGCACGGAAAACGCTAGTGGACATGTTCAACGCCAGCTGGGAAAATGTATCTGTACCTCAGTCATGGAAAGATGCCATCATGATCCCTATCCACAAAAAGGGAAAAGACAAAACCAAAGCAGACAGTCACAGACCCATCAGTACTACCAGCTGTGTTGTGAAACTTATGGAGAGGCTTATCAACAACAGGCTGACTTGGTACCTGGAGAAGAACGAGATAATCTCTGGCAAGCAGGCTGAATTCAGACAACACTGATCCACAGAGGACAAGGTCGCCTATGTTGCACAAGAAATAGAAGATGCGCTCCAAGACTAAGCACACCATAGCAGTCTGGATCGACCTAGAAAAAAGCTTTTGATGAAGTCTGGAGAAACGGTTTGAAGCTGAAGATACACTAGTATGGGATCACAGGCCACATGTACAACTGGAACAGCCAGTGGCTGACCAACAGAAAAGCCCGGGTACAAAACAAACCACCAGAGCAAAAAAAAAAAAAAAACTGAAAGAAGGCGTCTCACAAGGTGGGGTTCTTTCTCCCACGTTGTTTATCATCTTCATGAATGATATCCTGGATGACATCCCCGCATGGATCCATGGTGCAATTTATGCAGACGATCACAAATTGTCATCTGGTGCTCTGAACAGTACATTACAACAGCCACAGTAAGGAACCAGGAGGCCATGTATAAGACTGAAATATGGGAAAAAAAATGGCTTGACATCAATGCCAGGAAAACAGCATACACCATCTTCAGCCTGGCTACAAAAGAACAAAGTGCGCGCCTCCAGGTGAATGGTCACGTCCTTCGACAGGACAAGTCATCAACCTATCTAGGAGTCACCTTTGACTCAAGAATGACCTGGAAATGACAGATTGACAACTGCACGGCAAGAGCCAAAGTGTAGGGAAAACACTTTATGGTGTCAGGAGTGAAATAAAGGGGAAAAGAAAAGATTTATTCAGTAGACCAGGGGGCTAAATATAAACACAGCCTCTGGATTGAGCAGTGCAGCTTGAGTGTTCAAGGAAAAGGAAGGGGGAATTTACGCTATCTATGGATGTCCATTCCTTGTGGCAAAGCCAGTGACGGATTTGTTTTTGCTCTGGTGCTTTCTATTTTGTACCCGGGCTTTTCTGTTGGTCAGGCACTGGCTGTTCCAGTTGTACAGAAGTTCGTGTATATACTTAAGTACTTGCACGTTCACACACACGCACTCTACCTTACTGGGTCAGTCCAGACACTGGCTTGGGAGTTTCGTCAGGAATCGTATTCGTATTAGAGAGAGACAATGACAAAATGTTTAATGAGCTAGGCCTTTTGCCCATGTCAAGGGAGGGGGTACAAAGGGAAATCATGTCAGGATACTACATTGAAAATGAACATGATTAACATCCATACTAACCTGTAGACGAAATAGAAAGATTACGGATTTTAAATGCATCAGTTAGATATGCTGCCAGTCTGCACATACATTTAGTGTCACACATCAGTAACGATAACCTTAAATAAGAAGGGTTATTGTAATACTTACAGGGAATGTATTTTTCTCTAACATTATTTGAGAAAGACGCATATAAAATGATTTGTGGGACACTCTCACAAAATGGGCAGTCAGGGGAGGCTTTATTAGAGAATCGGTACCGATGCGTTCGTAATGCTGAAACACATAATCTAAATCTGATTAAGGTCTTTTTCAATACTCACTGTTTTAGGTCGAATAAGTATTGAGATGTACCAAAGGATAGTTTGAAAGGTGCATAAAATGTACACCGACTTTTATCTCTCAACTGAGCCTCCCATCCTTGAATGAAACAATCGATTAGCCTTTGCTTGAATTCTCTGAGAAAAAGACGAATATTTTGAACACCTTGGTGTTCCCATACATGTCCGAATCCATATTTGTATAAATAAAGCATACGGCAGAAACCCAATTGTTCTGATCTTATAATGAAGAGCTAACAGCATTTTATAAGATTTTAAAGGCAGACTCTCATCAGACATTCTCAAAAGTTTCATCCAATATTTAACACATCTTGTATAAGTATGAACATAAAGAAAGAGGATATCTACCACATTCACCATAGACGAGGACATTAGGTTTCTTAACGCTAACATGTAACAATCTTTTCAACGCAAACAGATGTACTTTTTCAATCAAATTCTGATTTGCAGTCAATCCCCAAACTTCAGAGCCGTATGTTAGCATTGGTAGGATTTGACAATCAAATAATTTAAAGAACACTTTTGGATGTTTTTCGCCGAGGGACCACAGCAGTGTTAAGATACATACAACTCCTCTCTTTGCTTTCGCGGCTCTATCTTCCATAGCGTAGGAGAAAGAGAGGGAAGGAGAAAAAATGATACCAAGGTATTTATACTGATTGACCACTTCTAGCTTATTGCTACCAAAGAACCATTTTTCTCTCGCTGCAATGTAACCGCCTTTGCGAAAGACGACCACTTTAGTTTTATCTAAATTAACCGATAAATTCATTCTATGCGAGGCATCCTTCAAAATATTCAGCTGTCGTTGCAGACCAATAACCGAGAAAGATAGTAACAGAACATCGTCAGCAAAAAGTAGTATCAAGATTTCCATTAAATCTGGGGATAGCTTTACACCGTGTTTGCCATTACGGATTACATCAATTGCAAGTTCATTAATAAATAGCGAGAATAAAACTGGACTGCAATTGTCTCCTTGTCTCAGGCCACGAGGACAGAAGAATGGTTCAGTGCACTGGTTGTTCACTTTTACACTAGCTTTGACAGTTTCATACATGCCTTTGACAGTTTTGTACATTTTACTTTGTACATTTTACCTCTGATTCCTTTCTTCTTTAATATCATTCAAAGGTACTGCCTGTTAACTAAGTCGAAGGCCTTTTTCAAATCGATAAAGGCAACGTATAGCTTGCTCCGACTGAGTAACTGCTTTTGAATTAGTGCCAGAAGGGTTAAAATGTGATCAATCGTACTATGATTTCGTCTAAAGCCAGTTTGAGATGAATCAATTAAATCATTATCTTCGACCCATTCAGTAAGCATTTTATCAAGGATATAACTGTACAACTTGCCTCCAATATCTAGCAAGGAAATACCCCTGTAATTGTCAGGACAATCCGGATCACCCTTTTTATACACAGGTAGAATAATAGACTGAGACCAACTTTTTGGAAAACTACCAGAATCAAACAGTTTATTGAAGTATTGAAGTAAAAATAAAATGACATCTTGAGATGAGTTTTTATAAAATTCACCGCTTAATCCATCGGAACCAGCTACTTTTCCATATTCCAAAGCTTTTATAGCATCCTCAATTTTCCATTGCTCTATCGCTCTGTCGAGTGGAACACAGTCCAAGTTTGCGTCTACAGGCAAGTTAGTTTGAAAAGTATCTTCAAAATCTGGTAAATCAGTATCGTTGATAGATCACTATTAAACACCATCTTGAAATGATCAAACTATTCATCAGAAGTGATCAAATTATGCTTTAGTTCTTTAGATATAAGAACAGATTTAACAGGTCCCCAAAAACGTTTAGGATCGCCACCACTATTCACAAGCGTATCTAGAATTGAGTGTTTATGTTCGGACCTTTTAACGCAATATATCATCGGACCTTTTAACGCAATATATCATCTGCATATGACCTTCTGCCCTCAAATGCAAACCTGGTGAAGTGGGGGAAAACAGACGATCCTGCATGCCCCCTCTGCCATGAAAAACAAACAGTGGAGCATGTCCTAAGCTCATGTAAAGTAGCCCTGGCTCAAGGAAGGTACACATGGAGGCACAACCAAGTGCTCAAAGAAATTGTACAAGTAGTCTGGGCTAGTACCAACACCACAAAAGGGAAAAGCAGGACTCCAAAAGCACCCGCAACATTCTTCACGGCAGGAGGCAGCAAATCATGGCCAAGAACAACAGTGCCACTCGAAACATGCAGGCAGAGTCTGCTGGACGGGGCAGATGACTGGGAGTGCACTGCAGACCTCCCAGAATGGAAGAGTCACCCAGAGATCATCAGCAAGAGTGGCATGAGACCAGACATAGTAGTCCACTCTAAGTCAACCAAGCAGCTGATCATGATCAAGCTCACGGTGCCATATGAGAACAGAATGGAGGCAGCTCAAATCTACAAGACTGAAAAGTATGCTGATCTGGCAAACAGCCTGAGGAGAGAAGGCTATCAGGTCAAAGTCCTCACTGCAGAAATTGGAGCTAGAGGGTTTGTAGGAACGTCTGCATACAGCCTCATGAAACAGCTCTCAGTTGCAGGGAGGGAAAAAACCAGAGCCCTGAAAGCAATGGCAGAAGCGGCAGAAAGGTGTTCAAGCTGGATCTGGTCAAGGAGGAACAAAAGTGAACTTCATAAGGCTTAATTTCCCTACAAATATCAGGTGTCCCCGTGGCTCAGTGGTTAAAGCGCGAGTCATTAAGTGGAAAATGAGCATGTCCAGAAGGTCATGGGTTCGAATCCCAGCCATGGCTCGTCCCAAGATGGGAAAAAAAAAAAAAAAAAAAGGGGGGGGGCAGCAGAGGGACATCCGGAGTCATGAACCGGGTGTGGCCCAACCCCCCTAGAGTGTCAGGAGATAAGGGCCGAAACACTTGCTTGAAGGGGGCTTCTCTTCTGAGGACTCTCTGCTGCCACGCTCTCCACGAGTTTCTTTCTACTTGCAGCTTTTTACTATCATTGTCAACATCATCTTTTACAATACTGTCGCAAACTCTGCGAAATGTTTGTAAAGCTTTACGTACTTCACGTCTTTTTTTCTGCACATTCTCTGTCAAACCATGGCTTTTGTCTGAAACTGTCTACCCTAAACGTCTTTAACATACTTTTTCCTGCCATCTTGTGACTACCAATGAATGAAGCTAATGATGCATCAATATCAAGATCTATTAAATTACTAGCATCTTGAATTAGTTTCTAAAACATCATTATCATTAAACATTGCACAATAATCAATTTTCTTTTCATTATTCCACACAAACTTAGTACTTTACTTATCGTAGAATGGGTCAAGGTGGGTTTCAATTCAATGGCCTTTGGTACTTCAAGAAATATCTCTACAGGCATATGTTTTGAGTCAGTTCTGGGAATAACGTTTAAATATGAACCCGCATGAAACATACATTCAGATACAATAAAGTAATCAATAACACTACATCCATTATAGGCAATGTAAGTGAAGTTTCCCCCCGCATCACCCAAAACAAGTCCGTTCATTATAATCAGGTTATATTGATCACATATTTGAAGTAAATATTTACCAAATTTATTTGTAACACCATCCTTTGACTCCCTACGAGTTCTTGTACACAGCTTCGAATCCTCTGCATTTTCACCAATGAAGTCGTCCATGGAGAAGTCAGAAACATTACCATTGCCTGTTCTGGCATTCAAATCATCAAAAACAATGACAGGTAGTTCGCCATATTCTTCAAATAAATCAGCGATACAGTTATCCAAAAAACATAAACCATTATCAATTTCAGTTTCAGCACAATAAACACGATTTGAAGGTGGGATATACAGACCAATCAAGAAACAGTCAGAATAAAAACCCGTTAGTAGTTTCGATATCTTGAGAACCAAGCTGTTATGATATTCAATTGTGATATGTGTAATGAACCCAGTCAGCTTTTTCTTTACAAGCAGTGCAATTCCACCGGACAGTCTAGCGGTAACGGAATCAGAAACTTGAACACCAGGTGAAATATATACATCATGATATGGAAACAAGTCACTTGGGAAGGAATCTGAAAAAGTTTCAACAAAAAGAATGAAATCATAAACAGACTCAAAAGAGCGAATCTCATGATCATATACTGTTGACATACCTTCCACATTGTAAGTCACGAACCGTAATGTTTTAGCATCTTTTGAAATGCCAGATTGCTGAGCCGTGGGGTGATTTGATACACAGGCAGGGCCGAATTCCTAGCTACTGGAGGGGGCAGGGGCTGTACGAGAAGTGTGTCTAGGGCCTGTGGTAGCGAATGTGTCTGTCAGGTGTATTTGGCGACATTTGGCTCTGCTTCGGGTTTGAGGTGGGTGGCATGGTGATTTCACTGGGGTTTCGTTTTCACATGAAACTTGAGGAATGAAGTAAGATCAGGTAGGGGACTGGTCACTAACTAAAGGAGACTGCTGGGACTGAAACAAGGGCTGAGAGAAAGACTGACTTTCAACATGGTCGGAGTTCCATGTATCCACAGGGTCTAGAACGGAGGAATGGTCGGAGTTCCATGTATCCACAGGGTCTAGAACGGAGGAATGGTCGGTAGAGACAATTCCACTGGACAGGAAACCATTCAATGTGTCCGTTGTCACAGGCACAGTATGGGCGGGTGGACCAGCAATTGTATACATACTGTTTTGGAAATCATTCAATGTGTCCGTTGTCACAGGCACAGTGTGGGCGGGTGGACCAGCAATTGTATACATACTGTTTTGGAAACCATTCAATGTGTCCGTTGTCACAGGCACAGTATGGGCAGGTGGACCAGCAATTGTATACATACTGTTTTGGAAACCATTCAATGTGTCCGTTGTCACAGGCACAGTATGGGCAGGTGGACCAGCAATTGTATACATACTGTTTTGCGAACATACACTGACCGGTGGAGGAGCGCTGATCACATTGGAAGCCGTGGTGGTGCGGGAGAATGAGGTGACAGTTCTCTCGTAGACGGAAGGTTTGTTAGCGAGTTTATCACTCGCACCGTCCTCTGGATCAGGTGCAAGGTCCGGGTCCTGTGGAGCAGCAGCACTGTCACCAGGGACGGACTTGGTGAAGCTGTCTGGCGAACACTGGCCTTGGTTCGCGGCGTTCTCTGAGGACATGGCGTTGGGGCTGAAGAGGAAGGGCAGGGCGCAGGGCGGGACGTCGGGCAAAGTGCAGGGCAAGAGGATCCGTTGTTCTGCTGAGCTGAGGCATGTGGACGTCTGAGGGCAGGAAAGGATTCCATATCAGAGGGTGGAGGTGGGCTGACGGGCTGACGCGGCTGGTTTTTAATTTCAGCGTGATGGCTTTGCAGATGACGTTGACTGTTAACCCGGTATCCATGGCGCTGCTCTCTTCTGTTGTCGTAAACGTGCAGGCGTCCATTGCGAAAGAAGGCACGTCGTCCTTCTTCCTTCTCGCGTCTGATAATATTTTGCTGTCTGTTCGTGAGATCGCCACCAACACGAATGTTCAGCGTGTCAGCCAAGTCCTTTCTGCTGTCCTTTTCACTTAGAAATGAGTTTATCACTCCACCTGTGTAGTTTTGCAATGAGGGGACGGGGGTAGGCAGAGTGTTCTCTTTTCCGTCCTACCGTTCAACATCCTCCAGGGACCAAGTCTTGCAGGGGTAAAACCTGTTCAGAAGCTGAACAACCTTCCTGGCGTAGTCAGAATAAGTTTCGTTTTCTTCCTCGTAGACGTTGAAAAATTTCACGCTGTTTTGTCTGAAAAAAGCTTCAAGCTTATCAATATCATCGTCCACATTCTGACATACTCCATCGAAGTAATTCATCCAGTTTACGACTTGCTCATATCTGCTTTCAAGGGAAGCACATTTCTTAGTCAAGACATGCACGGCGGCGTTTAATCGTGTTATATGTTCCTCCATTTGTATGAGGAGATCCGAATGTGTAGGTCCTGGGTTTGCTTCCACGTCCATGCACTGCAGCAAGAAACGGGCGAGAAAAACAATCACAAAAGAAGCTGTCACACATCCGAATCTTGCCTCAGCACGGGGTAGAGCGTCGCGAGAAAACAGCAGAACGAGAAATACAGCGATGCATAGTCCGTGCGAATGTTGTGTTGTCCTCTGCTGTGCATGTCAAAGTCACGAGGTAGAAGTCGTATTTCTGTGACCTTTGACACACAGTGATTGAGTTTCTTCAAACAGTCAAGTGAAACACACCACAGCGAGAACGGAACTCCATGAAACTTGCAGGCATGATGGATGGTACCAAAAGCACTGTATTAGAGAGAGGGAGAGAGAGAGAGAGAGAGAGAGAGAGAGAGAGAGAGAGAGAGACCTGGCCTGCCAACACACCGATGAGGAAAAAGCTTTATGGATCACTGGAGGGCCTCTGCCGTTCAGCAGCCTCGTCAATGCCTCTGGGGTGCCTGTCTGACTGAACGAAGGAGAAGAAGGAGAAGAGAGAAGAAAAAGAAGAAGGAGAAAAAGAGAGTGAGAGACAGACAGACAGACAGACAGAGAGACAGACAGACTGACAGACAGAAATTTAAAGAGAGTGGAAGCATAGACATTAAGAGAGAGAGAGAGAGAGAGAGAGAGAGAGAGAGAGAGAGACAGACAGACAGACAGACAGACAGACAGACAGACAGAGAGACAGAGAGAGACAGAGAGACAGAGAGAGACTCTATCATCCATTTTGAATTTCTATAGCCAAATGTCGAATGATATTTGGCCACTGAATGCCTGAAGATGGTTGTGAAGATGACAGTTTTGTTGAAGCTGTAATAAGAAGAAGTCTTTGAGCAAGTGTAATTTGTCCAAGTCTTCTAGTGCGCGGACGTACACTCAAACAATCAATCAGACAGACAGACAGACAGAAACACACACATACCCGATTAAACTCACGTTGCATACGCCTACGCGCGCGCGTGTGTGTGTGTGTGTGTGTGTGTGTGTGTGTGTGTGTGTGCGTGCGTGCGTGCGTGCGTGTGCGTGTGCGTGTGCGTGTGCGTGTGTGCGTGTGTGCTCTGTGCGAGTGTGTGCGTGCCTGCGTGCGTACATGTGTGTGTGTGTGTGTGTGTGTGTGTGTGTGTGTGTGTGTGTGTGTGTGTGTGTGTGTGTGTGTTCAGTACTAGCAAGGCACTTCACTATCGCTTTCTGTTTTCTTTCAAATCATGATGAAATACCAACCAAGACCTAGATTTCACCATGTCTTTATAACTCTGGGTTGTTTCAACCAGCTCCCTTCCCTTCACCTCCCTCCACCACCACCACTATCACACTCCCCCCATTCCCCTTTGTGTGCCTTCCTTCCCCTTTATTGCCCTACCCCCCCCCCCACCCCCGCCTTTTCCCATTCAGCGATCTGCCCCTGCACCCCCTTCTGCTTGATCCCAACAGTAAAAATGTCTGTTTGTGTCCCGCTTGACACTAGACCAGATGCTGTTGACGTGTCACTAATCCTGCCGCAGTGGGCTGCAAATCTCTTTGAAAACTTCACTGTCTCTTAAACCTAAAGCTTTCTCTGTCTGTCTGTCTGTCTGTCACAGAGTGGAGTGAGGGGTGCTTGTAAATAGATCTGTTACATCTGTCTCTTGTATGGCTGAAGGCGTGTGAGTTGTTTGTGTATTTTTAATAATTCCTCCTTTCACTCACTCACACCACCCTACAACATAACAACACGAACAGGAATTTAGCGAGAAGTGTACATTTAATTTACGATGAGATGGAAACGATTCTTGTAGCACATGAACAGCATCAACATATAACTGTTAACTGATTTGATTATACCAACGTGTGTACACTCACACTCCCTGTTAGGCTGAGAAAGAATTCACAACATCACTCATGACATAATACAATAACCAGGGGCAAAAGAATCCACAGCATCACTCATGACACAGTATACTAACAACAACAAAAATGATTTCTAACCTTCTCAAAGAAAATTATAACCTGAGTCTTTCGAGATGTGAATCAAGTCTTGCCAGAATTCATATCGCAGGTCAGGTGCGTTGCCGTCCAAGCTGACGTAGACTTGCACACACACACACACAATTAAAAAAAAATACTCTGACCTCAATTTTGGATGCGCTGAAGGCAGTCCACACCATGCCACTTCTGAGACTGAGCACAGAAGAGGATAACTGGTCCCACACCTGCGACTGGGCACAGAGGAAGGTAGCTGGTCCCACACCTGCGACTGGGCACAGGCGGAACTAAGTTGGAAAGGAAGACACCAAGAAGTCTGCCACACCACAGGAGGAGGAAGGACTGCTCGGACACTCCCTCCAGAGCACACACAGCCAGCCAGACCAGCACCCCAGACGAAAAATCCCTACAAAGGAAACAGTACTATCAATAATCTACCAACTATTCAACATCAAAAGTATAAATAGATTAGAAAAAGTAGAATCGTCGGGGTCATGTCGATGTGACCCAATGTCATTGTGACCCCATGTCGATGTGACCCAATGTCGTTGTGACCCCATGTCGATGTGACCCAATGTTGTTGTGACCCCATGTCGATGTGATCCAATGTCGTTGTGACCCCATGTCGATGTGACCCAATGTCGTTGTGACCCCATGTCGATGTGATCCAATGTCGTTGTGACCCCATGTCGTTGTGATCCAATGTCGTTGTGACCCCATGTCGATGTGACCCTATGTCGATGTGCAGGCTGACATTGCGGCGTTGCACAATAAAACAAAATAGAACAATCACTTTCGGCAATACAACAGCCATGTTCCCATATATAAATTAGAGGGGGGGGGGGGTTGGGGGGTAGGTGTGGATGAGTGTTGAAGCACATCATAAGTTGAACACGTCATAATCGCTAGGCTAGATTGGAGAAGAGTGCCGAAGATGTGCCTAATCTCCGGCGTGAGGCCTGGTGAAGGAAAACGCGTCACATCCGGTCACATGACTGTTCAGAGTGTAAGGTTTTAGATCTAGAAACATTCAGTAGCTTCTGCATGATGACGTTTTTAATGCGAGGTGAAAGAGAGGGGAAAGTCTTAATATACGAAGGAATGCGCTACACCTGGCACCGTGAAGTACAAGGCTACTTTCAATGGCGTTGTAGGAGGCGGCCACAATGCAGCGCGAGAGTGTGCACCAACATTTTTGACCGTGATATCGAAAATCCTGACATCGTGGTCAATCGAGCAACTGATGACCATATTCATCCACCCGACACTGACATGGTGGAACGTGCTCGACTCAGACAGGAAATGCAGGCAGAAGCCTTGCAAGACCCCACTCGTCCGTGTCGAAGGGTGTATACCGCTACAGTGGCTCGCCACCAGCGTTTTGCGGCACAGGGCGGACCTGAACCTCCTCCCTTGTACGAGTCGGTCAGGTCTGCCATTGAAAGATCAAGGAGGTCCCAGCTACCTTCTCTGCCAGCAGAACTGGAAGACGTACAAATAAATCCACTGTGGAACTCAACCTGGAACGACGAGGGATTTCTGCTGTCCATGGACAATGACTGGGGTTATGTTGTCTACGCTACAGATGAAAATCTTCAAACACTCAGAAGGAGCAGAACCATTTTTATCGATGGCACTTTTCGTACGTGCCCGAGACTCTTTTCTCAAATACTAACCATTATTGGTGACATTCGGGGTCACATTGTGCCTCTAGTGCACGTGCTGATGGCCAACAGAACCATTGGAAACTATCGACAAGTCCTGAAGCGTTTGAAGAACCAAAATCCGTCTTCAAACTCACCACCGTTGGACACCCCAAGTCATCATCTGTGACTTTAAGCAGGCTCTACGCACTGCTCTCGAAACAGAGCTTCCTCGTGCAAGAATCCTGGGACCCCAAGCAAAATCTGTGGAAACGTGTCCAAGAGTTTGGACTGACAATACCTTACCGAACCAATCACCGGCTCAGACGATTTATCAGAAAGGTCATGGCTCTGGGCCACCTGCCCTTGCCACTTGTCCGTCTCAACTTTGTTGCTTTGCTGAACGAGCAGAGAACGAGAAGACTGTTGCAGAACTTCGCTGGGCTGCAGGGTTTCCACAATTACGTCAACACAACATACATGAACCCCGCCGGAAGCTTTCCGCCAGCTCTATGGAACGTATATAAACGAGGAATGGAACAACGGACAAATAACAATGCTGAAGGTAGGGGTGCTTCTTTCTACATCTATTTCCACAACGAAAATTAAACCAGCATACAGTTAATATTATGTATGTATGCATGCTTGCATCCATGTATGTATGTATGTATGTATGAAAGTATGTATGCATGCATGCATGCATCCATGTGTGTGTGTGTGTGTGTGTGTGTGTGTGTGTGTGTGTGTGTGCACGCGGGCGCGCGCAAAGAGAGAGAGAGAGAGAGGGGGGGGGGGGGCTAGTAGGCCGGCCGTACTAAATGAAGTCAAAAACGCAAATAACACGATGTGTTTGCGAAACGTATTGCCCCGGTAATAAAAGTTATATGCAAGAAAAAAAAAAGGTCGCTTGAAGGTTATGGCCACCGCTCCCCCACCCCTAGCACAAATAGTTTGGAGGTTATAAGCAACGTTAAAGTCACGGTCAAGGTCACTGAGGACAGCGATCCATATGAAAATGGTGCCATGTCAAAGGGTGCAAAGGGATACATATGCACAACGAACTTGAAGTCTCGAGCACAAATAGTTTAGAAGTTTTTAGCAAGGTTAAAATTTGACAAAACAGAGAGACAAACAAAACAAGATAGCAAGCCATTCAAACGTGTTCCCAGTCAACGCTCATTTGACCCCTGTGACCTTGATCTTCGACCTAAACAAAATTTGATCATTGCAAAGCTGTCTCATGTTCCTGTGCATGTTCACACCAAATTTTATGAAAATCCCTTCAGTAGTTTTTGCGCTTGAGCGTGCGACGGACGGACGGAACGACGACAGACTCGTGACATTCTTCGGTTCTCATTCTCGGTCTTTGACTGGGAACACGCAAACCAAACCAACAAACAAACAGGACAAAAACAATATGCCCCCTGATCTTCGATCCGGGGTCATAACTAGCACCACTCCTTTCCATCCGTCGCAATGTTGCCCAAAAATGTCATTTCAGGGGTGGGGGGAGAGTGTGTGTGTCTCTGTGTGTGAGAGTATGGTGGGGGGATACAAAAAAGACAGAAGCCCAATGTATCCTCCACAAGAGTGACCTAAGTCTTTCTTTATTGCAGCATACCATCGCGTCCTGAACGAAGCAGTGCAGGTCCGCCACCCGTCGTTGTGGACGTTTGTTCGTCACCTGAACGACATTCAGGCTACGCAGAGAATAAAATCACGGCAGCAGAGCAAGGTGTGGCGCCTCCACAGAGGAGATAGAAGTGGACAGACCTAGAAACACGCCTTCAGCGCCTTTGGGGGCAATACGAACATGGAGCCAGGGATTTGCCGTCATTCTGGTCCGTTGTGGCTCATTTGATTTGACCTGTTTCTTCGGAAATGAAAATGATGACCACTGTCTGGTTTGCTTTGACTTTTACTGTTTTTTTTTAATACTGAATCTAAGGTCAGATTTATCATTATGTCCCTTTCCAGTTTGATCACATATTTTCATTCTGTATAGCCTAATGTGCAGAAAGCTACTAATACAGTAACTAAAAAAACGTCTGATTGTTAGATGTGGCTCATTTGATTTGACCTTTCGGAAATCAAGTGATGACTGACTGTTTGCTTCATTTAGACCGAATCCAAGGTCAAAATCATCATCAATACCCCTTTCCATTTTCATTACCCATTTTCATTCGTATAATGTGCAAGAAGCTACTAGTACAGTAACTGAAAATGTCCAACTCTTCCTCAGTGTTCAGAGAGAGAGAGAGAGAGAGAGAGAGAGAGATGTCCTCTTTGGGGCACATCGACATGGGGTCACAACGACATGGGGTCACATCGACATGGGGGCACAACGATCTGCCATTGGGGTCACAACGACATTGGGTCACAACGACACTGGGTCACAACGGCACGTAGCCGAGCAAAACCGTACAACTCGGCAAAAACACACGAACGAGCATACTGAACTGAGCACATTCAAATGCAATCACAATTTTACTAAATCCGAACATTTTGATCTAAAATGTTTAAAGAAAGCACTATCAGTTAACTACGAGTGACTTTCAACGAATCTACATGGTTAGAAGAACTATTCTTACCCTCTGGGGGATTAAACGAGCACTAGCCGACCAACAAGCGGGGACAGCCAGCGTACGGAGTAGATGTGACTGACTCCAAAGCCATACTCGATCTGTGCAAGTCTACCAGTTGAATTCGTCAACGTTCGCCGGTGACTAGTGTTCACCGGAAACAAGAAGAAGAAGAAAAAAATCTCTGGCTATGCACACAGCAGATGCGCCTAACTCATCGAGAATCGTGCCTGTAACTCGTGTCTGTCCGTAGAAAAAAGACTGTGGTTGGCCTCATGTTGGTTCCAAGGACCGTGGCTTTAACCCCCAGCTTCTTCGTGAATACTTTTTTTTTTCTTTTTTTCCCTCTCTCTTAAAACAAATCATGTCTGCAGAGTCATCCAAGTGCGTCGGATGAAGCTTGAAAACTAAGAACCTGTGTGAGAAAACATGCCTCGACACCTCCCCCATCCCCTTTGCCACCCTACTCCTCCCCCTTTCTATTTTGCCCTCTCCACCTCCCCCACCTGTAACTGTCATAAAAAAGCCCAAACAAACAAGAACAACAACAACAACAACAAAAACCCAGAAACAAAACAGAACCCTCGTTGCTGGCATGTTTAATCATTTCCCTGCAGAAGAATAGGCCACGGGGTGCCGCTTGCACAGAGGACAAAATTTATTATAAAAAGAAAAGAAAAACTTTTAAAAATCAACAAACGACTAAGATGCCAGCAACAAGCACACTCATTGTTCATACCATTCCCTCGGACGGAATATAGCCATGTAAATGGTAGAATTAAGCTTTGTCACAGGCATAAAAACAAATGGCGATCCTCGGCCTCCTCGCTGAAAATTGGAAAAGAAGAAGAAGAAGTAGAAAGAGGAGGAGGAAGAGGTGGAGGAGGAGGAGGTGAATAAGAAGAGGAAGAAGAAGGCGAATAATAAGAAGAAGACGAAGAGGAGGAGAAGAATAACAAGAAGGAAGGAAGAGGAGGAGGAACAGGAGAGGGAGGGGGAGAAGGAGGAGGAGGAGGGGAGGAGGAGGTGAAGAGGGAAGGGAGGAGGAGGAGGAGCAGGACGAGAAATAGGAGGAGGAAGAGGAAGAGAAGGAAGAGGACGCAGAGGAGGAGGGGGACGAAGAGAAGAAGAAGAAGAAGAAGGTGGAGCAGGAAGGGGGGAAAAGGAGGCGCAGTAGAAGAAGAGAGAGCGGAGGAGGAGGAGGAGTAAGGGGAGGAGGGGGAAGAGGGGGAGGAGAAGTAGAAAAAGAAGACTGATTAACTGATTGAGTGACTGAATCTATAATGGGTGAACAATGAGACATATAAGGCTTCTTTGCTATTCAGCCGACTAAACCGACCAAAGAAAGTAAAAACGGTAAAAAAAAAAAAAAAAAAAGAAGAAGAAGAAGAAGAAGAAGAAAATGACATGAATTAATTACATGACACAATGATGACTTTCTCTAAACTCAAAGATCACATAATCTCTCTCTCTCTCTCTCTCTCTCTCTCTCTCTCTCTCTCTCTCTCTCTCTCTCTCTCTCTCTCTCCATACACACACACACACACACACACACACACACACACACACACACACACACACACACACAAGTAAGCAAGCACGTACTCACTCGCGCACGCACAAACACAAAGTGCATCCAAGTAGAATATGCATAAGAACACACATAAAACTGGAAGTTTGTACCATTAGGCCTACCACCTAGTGCCACACAATCATTCCCTCATTGAATCATCTGCTCATTGCCTTTCAACTCACTCATCTCATACGTAGAAAATAACTGAATCGTTCAGCTGATAGGAAGAGTTTAACATGAGACTGGAAAACTGACAATGTAATGTCGGAAGATGATTTCACTCAGCGCTACCATTAAAAAACAAACTCGTTTTCAATCAAATCTGTATCAGTTTTAATTACAATAATTCCATTAGACTGGTGACGGAGCCGGAACCGAAATGTTGACTTTACATGGCGTTGGCAGGCATATTGAATAATTTCGTAGTGGGAAAAACAAGTGCAGGCAAACAATTCCTTCATCATTACATTTATGACTAGGCAAAGATTTTGTTAAAAGAGGGGAGGAGGGGATGGGGGGGGGGGGGGGGGTAGAAAAAATAATAATGAGAATTTCAAAATGGAGTGACTGACGGCGGCGAACGAAGCAAAATTTAGAAAGAGAGGGTGTTAGTTACCGCCAATGACATTGACAACATGACAAGACACGATGCATTTCAACCTCTTGGGTCTTCTTCAGGCGAAAAAATAAATCACATTTAACATTTAAGACAGTACAAACAAAGAACGAAAATGACTCATCTGTTGTTGTCCATTCTCCCCACCA
Organism: Conus canariensis; assembly: GCA_033310375.1. NCBI lineage: Eukaryota > Metazoa > Mollusca > Gastropoda > Neogastropoda > Conidae > Conus > Conus canariensis. The sequence continues at coordinate 13,509,359 of CM065730.1, read as the reverse complement.
CATGGACAACAACAGATGAGTCATTTTCGTTCTTTGTTTGTACTGTCTTAAATGTTAAATGTGATTTATTTTTTCGCCTGAAGAAGACCCAAGAGGTTGAAATGCATCGTGTCTTGTCATGTGCTTTGTTTGTCAATGTCATTGGCGGTAACTAACACCCTCTCTTTCTATTTTTTTTTTTAATAATGAGAAATCGGAAATATAATATAGATATAAAATCCTTCAATAGCAGCATGTGGGAGACCATTGTAATCCAACTTGAAGGCAGAACCATTCATATCTCCTGCTCCGAGGCGTTTCGTCCACTTGATCGGACTCGTCAAGGAGACAGCGCTGATTGTTTCTGTGCTCCCTTGCTCTCAAATGTAGACATATCACAATGTGTAATTTCCAAGTGTTTAAAAGCAGACTCCGATAGCACCCCAAAGCAGCCACCAAAGGGTAGGAGAGTGACACGAAAAGAAAGTACGATAAGAAATGAGTTCTGAAAAACTAAAATCATTATGTAAACAGTATAAAATATAGGGTGAAACCTTTGAGCCTATGCTTAAGGATCCATTAAGGACACAAGAGAGGTCAAAACGTGTCAACAGTCAGAGCGGTCAGCACTGCTCTTTAATAACCCAAGCACTGGCAGTCAATTAAGTGTTGACAGCAGCTGATTACTGTGAAGAACAGCCTGTACTTGGATCTCCTAGGAGATGCAGTCTCGCACTGATTGACTAAACAATAATATGTTGAAGAATTCTGTACATATGTATCCATATAACTTCTTCTTGTTTCTTGTTAAGGTCCCTCGTATTGTTAAACAGATCCTCAAGCACAGGCTGAAAGATTTCTCCTTATATTGGATATTCAGTACATAATGAGTTTAGGTTTTCAGCAGCTGTTTTCCTAACCGCGCTTTCTTCTCGTTTTACTGTCCCACTTTCCACTGGCTGCTTTGCCGTTTTTTTTTTTAACCCTTGATGGTGAAGATACTGCAGAATTATATCTCTATTCGATGCAAAGGAACCACGTTCACAATCAGCCCTATCTCACTGACGAGTCCCAATCAGCGGAGGAAAGCCTTTGAGCAGACGATATGAATGGTTCCGTTTCAGGATGGACTGCAATGGTCCCCATAGGCTGCTGGTGAAGGAATTACATTTGTAATCTAATGCCATCGTGTCCCATTTTCTGTCTATCACCCCTCCTACCCCCCCCCCCCCCCCCCCTTCCTTTTTTCAATCTTCTCCAAGTCGTTATTGTAATGATCAAGGAATATATGTATGTGTATGCATAGGAATTCATGCGTTATGTCTAAGATAAAAATGAAGAGAAGTGATTTTATGCTGTTTGCATACATTCAGCACAATTTCACCCGCAGCTGTGGCAATGTTTATCATTTTAACGATACGTTTTTATGAAGAACAAAGTGGCTACAGAGTGGAAGAAACACACATTTACTCCCAAATAACCGAGCACAATCCGTGACGACCCAGAACGAATGCAAAATAAAACATTCGTCTTGAACAAACATCAAGGAAGCGTTTAATCAATGGTAAATGAAACACACTTGAAGGCGCCTGTTTTATATAGCTATAAACATGCTTCTGCCACAAAAGGTTTTCATCAGCGATGACACCTAATATATGCCTAGTTATTTGCATGATTACGAATCCTTCTAAGTAAGGAGTGGTCTCTTTCGTGTTCTGTCTTTTATATAACTAGCAAACATGAACGTAGATTCTGATTTTTCAGAATAGACAATATAATTCTAAATTTTGCTTCATTTTCCACCGTCAGTCACTTCGTTTTGAAACTAATACAATCATCATCATCATCATCATCATCATCATCATCATCATCGTCATCACACAAGTTTTCAACAGTTTTTATACTGACACTTAGATTATCTTTAATTGCGTCAATATTGTAACATACTGCGTTATGTATTGTTGGCAAATAAATCACATACTGCGTGTTGAACGAATAATGGTAGGTCATTAACGTACAGACAGAACAAATATGGATCTAGAATGGATCCCTGGGGTACTCTTCGTAGAATGAATTATTTCATGGAAGACGTCAAACCACGAGAATAGACTGATCGAGTTCGAGTCTGCAGGCTAGAAGAACATTGCGCACTTGTCAGTTCCACAAAGCTTAAACTTTTGAAACAATGGTTCATGATTAAAAACCAAAGCCGCCGTGGCGAAGTGGTTAGCGCCATGGATTCCTGGCCTGTAGGTTCAATTCCAATCTGAGCCATTTTGGGGGCGTGGAGGGATGGGGGGGGGGGGGGGGGGGGGGGGGCTCTGCCCCGACCGGCTCCGATCTAGGACTGAGTTTGCTGTGGGTTCAACTGGGAAGACTGGGATCTCAAGTTGAGCTTCATCCGCGGAATGGATGTGTCTCTGTTATGGAACCTAAAATGTTATTACCAGTCCCGCACATGTCTATATCTCTCGGGCCTGACAGACGCCGGGATATATTATGAAAGTTAGCATAGAGTACAGGTCTGTCATGCAGTCTCGCACCAGACTTAGCATCATCTTCATCATGATCAATCAGCGTAAAACAAAGTCTCAGTTTCATGCCCTGCTTTCATGGTGACCTTAGCATCGATATCTTCACCACGCCTGTGCCCTTAGAGAGGTTCTGTCGGAGTCACCCGTATCGCGAATTCATGGGGACTGTCGTGTGATGGACTTGGTGGCACCTTGCAGAGAGAGAGAGCTCACTCACGCCAGCTCTGCGACCAAGCAATTATTGTCGTTAGTATGGGGTTTAGTAGGCGGCGTCCTGCGTATGTTAGGTCAAACTAGACACCACTGAACACCACCGAGGTGACTCGACAGCAGTGCAGTGTCTCATTTGGTGGGTTACCTCATGACGATTTGAGCCGACTGTTCCCTGTGGATTGCCGGTGCCGAGGCTGTGGCGGGACAAGCCAGGCTGTGGCAGTAGACGGGAAGCCGGAGTGAACGTGGATGTAATGTCGCTGAAGTGGGCACAGACGATGAGACAAAAACCAACCAACCAACCAACCAACCAATCAACCAACCAACCAACTACACAAACACAAAACCGTGACTAATCTAATTAAACGGTTTTAACAGATCAATGAAAATTACACCGACTACTTCGTTGTTTTTGATGCTTTGTGGTCATGAATCAGTAATTCTGCATTAGAGGCATTTTGCAAGAATGCTGTTTTTTTTTTAAACGGTGACTGGGGTTTTCATTTTTCTACAATGAAAATTGTTAGGTAGTGATATATATGATGTTCAAGTGCTTTGGAGACAGAGAACAACACTCAAACTGATCTTTCATTAGTTAGATCCCATGGTGTGCTTTGGAGACAGAGAACAACACTCAAACTGATCTTTCATTAGTTAGATCCCATGGTGTGCTTTGGAGACAGAGAACAACACTCAAACTGATCTTTCATTAGTTAGATCCCATGAAGTGCTTTGGAGACAGAGAACAACACTCAAACTGATCTTTCATTAGTTAGATCCCATGGTGTGCTTTGGAGACAGAGAACAACACTCAAACTGATCTTTCATTAGTTAGATCCCATGGTGTGCTTTGGAGACAGAGAACAACACTCAAACTGATCTTTCATTAGTTAGATCCCATGAAGTGCTTTGGAGACAGAGAACAACACTCAAACTGATCTTTCATTAGTTAGATCCCATGGAAGAAAACAATGAGGCTAATCTGTCATTGCTCAGATCCAAAAGAAGAGACTGGTCTTTCATTATCTAAATCCGAAAGAAGATGACAGTGAGACTGGTCTTTCATTATCTAAATCCGAAAGAAGATAACAATGGGACTGTTCTGTCATTACTTTTTAAACACTTATAGATAATAGTATTTGAACAGAAGAAAAAGACTGAAAGGATGCATAAGAAGGTAGGCGATGGCGCAGAAAGTTTTGAAATTTGGGAGCTAACGCTCTCAAAACCACACCATTCTTTTTTCAGACATGCTTTGTAAGACGGCACTTCATGAACAGACATAAATGAAAAAATTTCGTTCTTACAATCTTACAATTATTTTCAACTTTTATGTTAGTGATAGTAGTAACGGTATTAATAGTAATAGTAGTAGTTGTAGTAGTAGGTGTTGTGGTAGATGTGACAGTAGTAGGAGTAGTTGTATTTGTAGTATCATCATCATCATCATCATCATCATCACTATTATTATCATTACTATTATTGTTATCTCTCTCCTTCTCTCTCAGACGTGTGAAAGCGTATAAGGACAGAACTGTATGCCACCATGGCCCGCAATCATGTAAATGGGGTTTAGCAAGCTGATCTCCTGCACTCCTTCCCACCTGTCAGGTTCTTGACTGCTGTTTCCACAGACAATGCACACAGGGCTTACGACAGGAAAGGAACAGAAACACAAAGCCACAGAAGACACCCACACTTCTTATCTACCCGTTGTCAATGCCCTCCTTCCCATCACGCCCTTCCGTTTCCGGCGCTGACTGTATCCGGTCAAGGCGTACACAGCAAAGTGGTGATGTGAACATAAACAAAATCGCTGGAAAAAAATGTGTAAAGAAATGAGAAGGAAGTAGTAAATGGTGTCAGGCGGTGAACAGCTTATCTTTTTTTTTTCTTCTCTTTCCCGTCTTTGATTTACTTGTGACCACCACCACCCACCCCACCACCAGCCATCAATTATAGATGTGTGTGCGTACTCACTACACTTGAAAATGTCAAACAAGAAAAAAAGTCTTGCTATTTTTCTTCGGCATGAAAGCATTCAAGGTTTTCAAAACGTAATAGTTTTTCTTCCTGACTCCCTCGCTGTCTGTCTATCCATCAATCAATTAATCTACCCATATATATATATATATATATATATATATATATATATATATATATATAATGCTATCTCCCTTTTAAATTGTAACAAGGAGGAGGGTGGTTAAAAAGAGGAAAGGTGGGGGAGGAGAGGGGGCAGTAATGTGAAAATGTTAGATTCTTCACTGACAACATCTGAGATCCATGTCTTTCATGTCAACAGAATCATTTGTTGTAAATGTATTCCAGTCGACTCATTTCTCCGCTGAGAGTCGCCAGAACCTTCAGCTTTGGCGGTGAGCGTCCACTCATATTGAGATGGATAGAGGCTGATTGAAATGTGCAAACAAGGATCCGTGAAATAGCCAGAACTGTATACCCCCCCCCCCCCCCCCCCCCTCCCAGCCAGGTAGATGGTGTTTAGCTAGTTGATGTCCTGCACTTCTTTACACCCGTCAGATTCCTGAATACTGTGTTGTTTGTGTCATGTTGCTGAATAAGATGCCGTTCGTATCATATTTTGCTGCCCGGTTCTTCATGATTTGAGAATGAGATACATTCATGCTAAGTATCATAACGATCCATGTCAGTCCAAGTTTAATTTACTCATGGCATGTATAAATGTTGATATTATCTGATGCAGCATTATTCATTTACGAAGTGTTATAACGTCTGTGTACTTCTTCAACATAAAAATATGTATTATTAATTGGCAACCTACCGAAATGTCCTTTTTTTTCTTTGTTTTGCTTTGTTTTGTTTGTTTCGCGCATGAAAAATGTTTTAAAACCAGTGTCTTAAATTCCTTGTTATATCTGTCTATTCATCTATCTATCTATCTATCTATGTGTGTGTGTGTGTGTGTGTGTGTGTGTGTGTGTGTGTGTGTGTGTGTGTGTGTGTGTGTGTGCGTGCGTGCGCGTGCGCGTTTGTACATGCAAGTGTGTGTGTGTGTGAGTGTGTGTGTGTGTGTGTGTGTGTGTGTGTGTGTGTGTGTGTGTGTGTGTGTGTGTGTGTGTGTACTGATTACGTAGAATACTGCTAGACGTTTGAATTGTTGGACATGATGTCATTTCGCTGTAAGTTTTCATAATCTAGCATTGTGAAGATTAACAGAAGGGCGAAAAGTTTATAATGTAACGTGTTAATGAAAAGAATATTTGGTGGCCAACAATTTAGAAGTTGATAACTTGATGAGAGGAATGCCAGGTGGCCAAAAGATTTGAAGTTAACGTGTTCATGTAAAGAGTGCTGTGAACCCCAAAACTGATAAGTTAATATGTCAGTGATGAGAATGCTAGGTGCCCAAACGTTTTGTCACGGACGGACTCCTCCCTTCCCCCTCTCCGAGTTGTTTAACCAGGGGAGAGGTGAAGTGAGTTGTCCATGCTATCGTTACCTTCCCTTTCCATCCCCAAGCTCTCCTCAGTGTGCCGTGTCACTTGTCGCAGGACGAGGAACTTATGAAACATGTATCTCCAGGCGTTTACGACAACTGTTTACCGTTCTAGTGCTAGGGTGTGTGTGGTTGATTTGCTGTTCACTCTGAAGTCGTTCGTTGATCGGAGAGCACGGTCTCCGCCGTTGGAAACTGTCAGCGAGCATTTTTGCTCTTTGTGACCACTTCGTTTGGGTCCAGTCTACAGAGGTCCGGTCTTCACCGACGTGGGGCGACGGTCCTGTCTTTATTTTCCGCTGGAAGTCCAGTCTGCAGAGGTCCGGGTTGTCCCGTCTTCACCGACGTGGGGCGACGGTCCTGTCTTTATTTTTCTTCTTTTTTTTCCCCTGTCCACATCCTGTTGCTAAGCACTGGAAGAGTTTTCATTTATATGCAGATAGGGAAGTCTCCCATGACCCCCTGCTGCGTTCCAATATCAATCAGTGCAAGCAGGTCGTCACTGGCTTTGCCACAAGGAATGGACATCATCATGGATAGCGTAAATTCCCCCTTCCTTTTCCTTGAACACACAAGCTGCACTGCTCAATCCAGAGGCTGTGTTTATATTTAGCCCTATGGTCTACTGAATAAATCTTTTCCCCTTTATCCCACTCCTGGCACCATAAAGTGTTTTCCCTACACTTTGGAGAAGTTCTTGTATATACTTAAGCACTTGCACATTCTCACACACGCACTCTACCTTACTGGGTCAGTCCAGACACCGGCATGAGGGTTTCGTCAGGATTCTTTCCCAAGCCCTTCAATGGCACTAACTACTACGTCGAGTTTGAGTCTCTTTCACTACTAGTTTCAGTGTCAAAGTCTGTGTGTGTTGGCAATGCAGTCCCGGAGGACAATGCTTGATGCGCCAAATGAGGTTTCTCCTAGAGTTGTGAACAGCGCCTGGTGTGGCTGTGCAACCCAAATCTGGAGTGACAGTCTCTGTTGCAGTTGGTGCAGACGAAGCAGGACGACTGGGAAGAAGCAGAGGCTGCTCGCTGTTTGCGGCGTGCTCGTTTCTCTGTTGCCCGCTGGGTTGTCTCCTCCTCCCCCTGTCTGATTCCTCTCTGCACCATTTGACGCCAGCAGTCACGGTCGTCGGCAGCTGTTTCCCAGGCATCAGGGTCAATGTTGCATATTTTCATGTCACGTTTGCACACATCCTTGAACCTGAGAGTGGGGCATCCTGTGCGTCTGGTACCAGTGGCAAGTTGGCTGTAGAGTAGGTCTTTGGAAATACGCCCATCTTCCATGCGCCTTACGTGCCCGAGCCAGCGTAGACGTCTCTGGCTCAGCATGGCGAACATGCTTGGATTCCAGCCCTGGCCAGGATGTCGCTGTACGGTACTCGGTCCTGCCAGGTGATGCCCAGAATGCGTTTGAGGCAGCTCATGTGGAAGGTGTTCACACGGCGTTCCTGCCTCGCATAGGTGGTCCATGTCTCGCTGCCATACAGGAGAGTGCTGAGGACGCAGGCCTGATAGACACGCATCTTGGTATTCTCTGTGAGCTTCTTGTTGTCCCACACCCTTTTGGACAGCTTGGCCAAGGTTGCTGTAGCTTTTCCTATCCGCCGGTTGATCTCTATGTCAAGTGACAGGCTGGTAGAGATGGTCGACCCAAGGTACGTGAAGTCCTCAGTCACTTCCAGGGTGTAGTCGTTGATGCTGATAGAGGGTGCATGGCTTGCATCCTGTGCGCTGACGTTGGTCTTCTTCAGACTGATCGTGAGTCCAAATTCTTTGCATGCATCAGCGAACCTTTCCATGAGTCTCTGCAGGGCCTCTGCAGGGTGTGAGGCAAGTGCTGCATTGTCAGCAAAGAGCATCTCTCTGGTGAGGATCTGGGACACCTTGGTTTTGGCTCTCAAGCGGGCGAGGTTGAACAGCTTTCCATCAGAGCGTGTGTGCAGGTAGATTCCATCTTGCAGGAGCTGAAGGCGTACTTCAGAAGCATGGAGAAAAAGATGCCGAAAAGTGTCGGCGTGAGCACACAGCCCTGTTTTACTCCGCTTGTGATGGAGAAGGGTTCTGAGCAAGACCCGTCGTACATAACTGCTCTTCATGTCCTCGTGGAAGGAAACTACCATGCTGCGCAGCTGAGGAGGACAGCCAATCTTCTCCAGGAGACGGAAGAAGCCTTTTCTGCTGACAAGGTCGAAAGCCTTCGTTAGATCGATGAATGCCAGATACAGTGGCATGCCCTGCACTCTGCACTTCTCCTGAAGCTGGCGCACTGAGAAAATCATGTCAGTTGTTGACCGGCCTGCCCTGAAGCCGCACTGGGACTCTGGGTACACTCTAGCAGCCAGTGTCTGGAGCCTGGTGAGAAGAATGCGAGTGAATACCTTCCCAACTATGCTCAGGAGGGATATCCCTCTGTAGTTGTTGCAGTCGCTGTGATCGCCTTTGTTCTTATAGAGAGTCACAATGGAGGCATCACGCATGTCTTGGGGGACTGCACCCTCCCTCCAGCACAGACAAAGCAGGTCGTACAGGGGCTGCAGCAGCGCTGACTTCCCACCCTTGATCACTTCAGGTGGAATGCCGTCACTTCCTGGTGCTTTTCCACTGGGGAGCATGTCGATGGCTTTGCCGAGTTCCTCAAGCGTGGGCACCTGGTCCAGTTCTTCCATCACAGGCAAGTCATCGATGGCGTCAAGGGCAGCGTCAGTGACTACTGTTTCCCTGGAGTAGAGCTCTGGGTAGTGTTCGACCCATCGCTTCATCTGTTGATTTACGGTCAGTGATTGTCGCGCCTGTTGAAGACTTCAGAGTAGCAGTTTTCTTCACTTCTGGTCCAACTGCCTTCTTGATCCCATCAAACATACCACGAACATTTCTGCAGTCGGCTGAACGCTGGATGTCCTCGTACAGCTACAGCCAATAGTCATTGGCACATCGTCTTGCGACCCTCTGTGCATTGCCCCATGCAGTTCTTAATGCTGCGAGCATCTTCTCACTGGGGGATTTCTTGTATGCCAGAAGAGCGTTACGCTTGGCTTCAATGACCGGCTCCATTTCAGAGAGGTTGGCATCAAACCAGTCCTGGTTCTTCCTTACTCTCTTGCCAAAGGCTGAGATGGCGGCATTGTAGACAGCATCTCTGATGGTGTTCCACCTTGCTGTGGCATCCTGTTCTGGCAAGTCTTGGAGTGTCTCTTTGACGGCAGCTACAAATTCCTGTCTGCGATCAGGGTCTCCTGTTCTTGCAACGTTGATGCAGGGATGACCTTTTGCTTTGGAGCGGTGCAACTTGCATGGCTGTATCCTCACTTTGATACATACGAGGGCGTGGTCAGTGTCGCAGTCGGCGCTGTGGTAGCTTCTCGTTGCCAGGACAGTGTTCACAGCTGAGCGTCTCGTGACCACAAGGTCCAGTTGGTGCCAGCGATGAGACCTTGGGTGTTTCCAGGACACTTTGCGTTGGGGCTTGGACTGGAAGAAGATGTTGGTGACACAAAGGCTGTGGTATGAGCACAGCTCCGGCAACCTCTGTCCATTGTCGTTCAACTTTCCGACCCCGTGGTGACCGATGCAAGATGGCCACGACTGGTGATCAGATCCAACCCAGGCGTTGAAGTCGCCAAGAAGGAACAGCAGCTCCAATTTCGGTACCCTGCCAACCTGGGTGTCAAGCTCATTGTAGAAATGGTCCTTGATGTCTTCTGAACTACTCAGAGTAGGAGCATAAATGCTGAAGATGTTGACAAATCCTGCAGCTGTAGCCAAGCGGATTGACAGGATACGTTCTGTGCCACCTGTTGGGGGCCCCACTGATGCCAGAAGGCTGTTCTTTACTGCAAATTCGTGGTTCATTGGGTTCTTTCCCTTTCCAGAAAAAACGTGTAGTTTTCTTCCCTGAGAGAGCCACTAGAGGGTAGCCTGGTTTCTTGGAGGGCCACAATGCTCACGTTGAGTCTGAGTCTCTTTCATTACTAGTTTCAGTGTCAAAGTCTAGTAGTCTATAATGTCAAGACCGTCCCAAAGCCGTTGTAACCATCTACGGCTGTGCTGTTGCAGTGCTAGGGCTGAACTGTCTTCTATTTACTGGAGGCCCTAGCACTGGTCTGTCACTAGTGTCACTGTCAGCACGACATAGCTCCCTAACTTGCTGTAAGCTAGCCGGTCCGCCCTCTTCGAGCCCATGTGTCGTTCTCCCGGAGTTCGTCTGCTTGTTTACCTGACTGTCAGTGAACACTTCTCACGCGAGGCGCACTTCCGCTGAGCTCGCCTATGTGCACAGAATCTGTGCGTCACTACATTTCTTTCCGAGTTTTTTTTTTTTTTTTTTTTTTTTTTTTACCTGTGCAAAGGTGTTGATATAGAAGTCGGAAAAGTGCCGTTTTTCCTTACAGGAAATAGGAGGAGGTCGTTTCGGAAATCTTTTCTTTATTGCCTGTAGTCCCACTCGAGGAATTGTTCACTTTGAAGAGGACTAGTGGTCCTATGTTGGTTTGGTAGCCGTGTTAATAATCCATGTAATATTTAGTTGGATTTATTACATGTGCGGAAACATGCTAGTTCGTCTAACCATATGGGTTCCAATATTAATGTTCGCTCAATATCATTCGTAACAGAGTGGATTATTTAAGCCATAATGTATCAACTGTTTACGAGTGAGTTCCCTTTGGTCAGTAAAAATATCAAGGGAAACCAGCAGGCAGGTCAAGACGCGCGACGAGGCTGACACGCGGCCAGCGTGGAAATATGGCGGGTGGGTAGTGACACTCCTCAGTGCACCCATTCATTGCGCTCGCTTGTCTGGTCTCGTCTTGTTTCGTTTGGTCTTGTCCTGTATTTGTGGAACTCGTTCTTATGTTATTCCGTGCTTTATTTGTATTATGTTGTCAGGAATGCCAGGCGTTATGTAAGGTCTATTTTCTTTTTGACCCGGTGAATTTACTCAGGGTTAAACAGAATATATGAATAATACAGCACTACCCTACGAACTGAAATGACTGTGGGACATTTATAGAGCTGAAATAGTTACCATGTGGAACTTACGATTTCCCCATACACCCCACCCCCATTCTTGAACTGACGACGGGTAGCGATGCCCCCCCTCTCCCTCCCCTCTTCCCCCTCCCCCCCCCCTCTCTCTCTCCCCCCCCCCCTCTCTCTCTCCCCCCCCCTACTATTGCCTCCCATGACTCCCACGACCATGAACAGACATGTGGGAACACGCTATTGATCCCCGGTACAGGGTTGTTGTTGTAGGGTTTTCAATATGCCTTCCCAATCAGCAGAGGCGCCCCTGCCCGTCACGAGGGACAGCCTAAACTTCGCTACATGTTGTAGTGACGCACGGTTTCTGCGCACGTAGGCGAGCTCAGCGGAAGTGCACCTCGCGTGAGAAGTGTTCACCGACGGTCAGGTAAACAAGCAGACGAACTCCGGCAGTACGACTACTAGGCCTTGATGAGAGCGGACCTGCTAACTTGTAGGTTAGGGAGTTCGACTCTGGGGCTTGAAGGGAGTGGACGGGCTAGGACTAGGCTAACTTACCGTTTGTGAAGGAGCTTCGTCGTGCTGACACTTACACTAGTGACAGACCAGTGCTAGGACCTCCAGTTTATAGGAGACAGTTTAGCCCTAGCACTGCGACAGAACAGCCATAGACGGTTACAACGGCTAGGACGGCTTTGATAGTTTCACCGGTCCACGGAGCGTCGAGCCCAGAGGGGGGTCTTCTTGCGTCGGTGTCTCTTCAATGCAACAAAAGATTCATTCCTCTGTGAACATCATTTAAGTGAACCTCGGGAGCAGTGTGACTGTGGTGTGGGGCGGTGTAGTGGGGTGGTCCCACCCCGTTTAGGCGCACTCTGCCAGCGGGCAACAAACTCTGGGGTTTTTTAAAAAAATTTAAAAGAATAGCTGTTCATGTCAGGAAATAGGCCCTGTTTGTGTGTTAAACGTGTTTCTGGCTTTATTTCTTATTTTCTTCTTCTTCTTCTTTTTTTTTTTTTTTTTTTTTTTGGGGGGGGGGGGGGGGGGGCGACTAGTAGTAGCGGGTTAGGCATTTTGGACTTAGAGGGTGTCACTGGGATGCTCTATGTTTATGACCAGTTTTTGTTCGCCCAGTAAGATAGCTGGGTCTCCGAAAGGGTGCTTTCCTCTTCTATACCCCTCTTTTCTCCATACACTCTTGTCTATTCTCCCTCTTCTGTGATAGACCCCGAGTCCCAACAGGAATGTGTATGTGTGCATGAGAGAATGAAGTGTTGTTTGGGTCTTGTACTCTTGGTTCTTGTGCCGAGTGGGAGTGTGCGACTTGATTCCTGACATTGTGGTCCCCCTTATTGAACCCGACACGTTTAGATATAGATGCGTTAATATGAAGAATGTTAGGAGGCCAAAAAATGTAGAATTTAAACTGCTAATGAGAAGAAGCTAGGTGGCAAAAAAGTTTGGAAAATGATATGAGAAAGATGTTAAGTGGCCAAAAGTTTAGAAGTTAACATGTAAATGAGAAGAATTTCAGATGGCCAAAAGGTTAAAAGGTAATATGTTAAAGTGAAGAATGTTAGATAGCCAAACGTTTGGTGGCCAGTATCTTAATGAGAAAAATGTTAAGTGGCCAACATTTTCAAAGTTAATATGTCTATGAAAAGAATGTCAGGTGGCCAAAACTTCAGAAATCATTATGCTCATGCGAAGAATTCTAAGTGGCCAAAACTTTTTAAGGTAATGTTTCAATGAGAAGAAATGTAGGTGGCCAAAAAATGAGAAAATTAACATGTTAATGAAATGAACGTTAGGTGGCCAAATCTCTTAAAAACCGACATCTTAATGAGAAGAATTTCAAGTGGCCAAAACTTTAAAAGTTCATATATTAATGAGAAATAGGTTGGGTGGCCAAAACGTTAATAAGTTAATATGTTGATGAAAAGAATGTTAAGCGGCCAAAGCTTTAAAAGTTAGTGTTCTCTCTGTCTCTCTCTCTTTCTGTCTCTGTCTCTGTCTGTCTGTCTTCTCTCTCTCTCTCTCTCTCTCTCTCTCTCTCTCTGTTTGTTTGCCAATCTTCAGAAAGGGTGATGTTAATAATCCCAACAACTACAGATGGATCTCTGTTAGTGATATTAGCAGTAAAATCTTTGAGATCATTATTAAAAACCGACTGCAAGAATGGGTAGAGGAAAATAATATCACATATGATCACCTGGCAGGCCTTAAAAAGGTTTTTTTTTAACTATTGACCACATGTTTACTTTGCTTGCACTTACACAGAAGCAGTTTACTTATATTAGGAAGTTATACGTAGCTGTTTTAGATTTCGGAAAAGCCTTTGACTCATTTAACAGAATATCCTCTGGCCCGTTTTGATATTAATTGTTGCAGAGGAGTCGAGCCGGGAGATGCAAGCAGCCCAATTTTATTTTCTTTGTTTATTAATGAGTTAGCTCTTGACGTGATCAACAACGGTAAACATGGTGCTTAATAATGTCACTGGACGCTTTTGAATTGCAGTTGAAGCTCAATACGGAAAAAACAACCAATATCATAGTATTTCGTAAAGGTGAATATTTAAGTGTAAGAGAAAGGTGGGTGTATGATAGTATTGCTAGGCCAGTTGTCAATGCTTATGAATATTTAGGTATATTATTCTCAACACCCTTTGAGTTTGGTTGGTGCGTGCAGAGATCTTTCAAGTAAGGCGAAAAATATAAGTTCTGCATTCTTAATAATCCTTCGTTTATGTTATTTATAAAGCTGTTTGATTCTCAGGTTCAGCCGATTGTACAGTACGGCTCTGAGTTATGGGGACTAGAAAAGGCAGCTGTCCATTGTGAATCTGTACATATCTTTGCTCTGAAGAGGTTTCTCGGTGTAGACGGACGAATTCCAAATGATCTTATTTATGGCGAAACTGATCGCTTTCCCATTTACATCATTTCTGCTGTCACATGTATCCGCTACTGGCTCAAACTGATACAAATGGAAGACGTTAGAATTCCTCGTAAGACATACAATATGTTATATGACTTAGATGCTAAAGGTAAAAGTAACTGGGTGTCCCAAGTGCGACTCTGTCTGTTTGAATTGGGATTTGGATATGTTTGGCTAAATCAAGGGGTTGGTAATAATAAAGAGCTTTTACGTTGTTTTTTTTTCAGCCAACGGTTGGTCAATTGCAGATGGCAGAAATGGTCTAATCATCTATTCATAACAGTGATATGTTTGATTTTTACAGAAACTTTTGTGATGTTCATGACCTGAAAACGCACTTAAGCTTAGACATAGATAGGTACCCATTAATTTCGATATCGAACATATTATAATTGTGATTTGCTTTGTCCTTTATGTAAAGAATCAAAGGAAACCGAAGTACACGTCGCACTTTCCTGCCGAGCTCTTATGAGCATCAGAGAAAAGGTTATCAAGCCCAAATATTACAGACAGCCATCTTTGTGTAAACCGAGCCTACTCTGTTCATCTCTTTCTGCTGAAGTTGTTAAAATTTTTTCTTTGTTGTTGTGCAAAGCCTTTAAGTACAGTGAATTTTTTTCCCTTGAAATTGCCTTCGAATTATTTTTGTTTTGTTTTGTAATTTAATTGCATTGATATAGTTTTTGTACTTTGTGTGTTCACACCCCTTCACTGGGGGCCTTTGCCTATTACATGAATAAATCATCTGAATCTGAATTTGAATCTCTCTCTCTCTCTCTCTCTCTCTCTCTCTCTCTCTCTCTCTCTGATGGAGGGAGGGTAAAACAAGAAAAAGGGAAAGAGAGATACGGATACGGACATCTATTCATTAACAGGGGTGAATGAAGGGGTGCAGCTGAACAATCAATCCAAGCAGTAATATTTTCAACAATTCAATATAGTACTGCAGGATAGCAAAACAGATCGTAACTTCAACGCTTTATAACACACACACACACACACACACACACACACACACACACACACACACACAGGAGAGAGAGAGAGAGAGAGAGAGAGAGAGAGAGAGAGAGAGAGAGAGAGAGCATATACTTCCTTCACCATTCCACAACATCTGTCCATGAGAAATATGCGTTGAGGATTTACGTTGGATGAAGGGCTCATCCACCCAGATTTCCCTTAATCTCTAAATTGCGCTCTCTCTCACACCAACACAACGGCCGTGCTTAACCCGGCTAATCCCCCCTTGATCCCCTCTCGACCTGTACGTGTCAAGTTCTGTCCAGGTTTCCCGCAGCGAAAATAGCCTGTCAGCCGACGACCTCTACACCTGTTCCCCCCCCCCCCCCCCTACCCTCCCTCTGCCCCTCGCCCATCTCTCTGTCCCTTTAAGTGACATTTTGCTATGACCGCACTGTTAGTAAGGGGACGTGGGGTTGAGTGGGTGGGTGGGTGAGTGAGTAGGGTGGTAGTTAGGTTGTGTGGTTGACAGGTTGAGCGGTCGTCACGCCTTGGCAGATTGGATGAGTAGCGTGGCATTATCCTCTTTCTCCCGTGTGGGGCGTCTGCTTCTCTGTCTCTTTTCCGTCCGTCCGTCCGTGTGTGTGTGTGTGTGTGTGTGTGTGTGTGTAATGCAAGCAACTTGTAATAAAATGACATTACACATTGTCCATGAAGAAACACGCACGCACACACACACGCGCGCGTACCATGACAACTGGTCACCAAATGCGTTTGAGAACTTCTTGAAGCTGACAAAGTCCACAATAAAACTATGAGAACTTCTTGAAGCTGACAAAGTCCACAATAAAACTATGAGAACTTCTTGAAGCTGACAAAGTCCACAATAAAATTATGATAACTTCTTGAAGCTAACAAAGTCCACAATAAAACTATGAGAACTTCTTGAAGCTGACTAAGTCCACAATAAAACTATTCCACTAGATCTGTGAATTTGTCCGTACTGTTTAACATCAAATGGAAATAGTCATGTAGGAAAATCAGTCAACCCTTAGTAAAGGGAGAACAAAACTAAACCATTAACCAGAAATTCGAGTCTAAATGATAATAACAATAGACTTCAAGGGTAAAAAATTGCACTTGATGATGATTATGATGAAAGCTATCGACTACATAACAATACATAATAAACGTTAAAAATCTTTGAAGACGAAATCTCAGCAGACTTCGGGTCAGTTACCCGGACACTTGGAGAGAAGGCAAAAATGCTCAGCATGTGGTGGGGTCGAAGCTAAGACTCACCTCGTGGACAGCCGCTGAAAATAGAAGCTGTTATGACCAACATTTACAAAACATCAACGACAAAACGCGCCAAATCCAAACCTGTATAAAATATGTTCTAGGATATGCTCGCAAATGACAATCTGCATATCCATATTACAAAATCATGTTCAGGATTGCATGAATATGAAACTCAATTGTGATCTGAACAACAATGTCGATTTATCATAACACTGCTTATCTCACTTTGTTGTATCTGATTCTTGTGAGAATTAATGTGTGAGTGAATTTGAGTCTGAGTCTAAGTCTCTCTCTCTCTCTCTCTCTCTCTCTCTCTCCCACACACACACACACACACACACACACACACACACACACACACACACACACACATACACAGAGGCGCGCGTGCGCATGCAAACAGGCGCAGAGAGAGAGAGAGAGAGAGAGAGAGAGAGAGAGAGAGAGAGAGAGTAAAGCACATGCCGAGAACACAACGACAGTGTTGATAATTCCTTTGCAAAATGGAAAGCTCAGTTGTTGGTATACAATAATGTTGCTGTCATTGTCAATGATAATGATGATGATGATTATGAGTATGATGATAATGACAATTGCGATGGTTATCAGTGTGATGATGATGATGATGATGATGATGGATGGTATCAGATGACAATTTTTTTCAAGTACAGTAGTTATCTCCGTATAGAGAGATACAATGATAATGTGTCCTCTACAGTACCAATTACTACAACTATTTCTACTACTGCTGACAATTCGAACAGTTATTACGAAGTGTGACATCTGTAGGTATTAAAAATCAGTACTTTTGCGCTAAATGCTCTTTGAAATGCTTTCTCAGAATAATTTCAATGGCGTGCATTAAAGCAACTTATATATACGAACATTTGGGAAATGTTAATCTTGTTTGCTTGGATTTTTATCTACTTTGTTTTTAGATATGTTTGTGATAAAAGTTCGCGCATCACATCTGTTTGAGTTGATCAAAACAAGATCAGCTATTCTCCATTCCCGTTGGAGCAAACTGGTGCTGTTGTTGTTTGTTTTCCATTTGATCCACCTTGCATCCCTCGTTGGATCCAGCGCCATGGCTCCAAGTCACAAGACGGATGACAGACTGCGCAGATAACGCTCCCACCTGACATTCGTGAGCACGTGCATCTCCAACGACATGGTACCCAAAGGTATGAAACTCAAGTTTGGTTATGATGCATTACCCAAAGTTGATAGACTCCATCAGTCCATTACAAGATCCATCACAATGGCAGGACGAGACATTTCATTGACGAGCAGGGATTCTTATTTCAAATTAGTGGAAGAAGGGACAGGGAAGTTCCATCGTTTTCTGCTTGAACTCTAGCAGTCGTTAGACTATCAACAATTTGAGTCAGTCTTGTGTTTTAAACACCACACATTTTTAATGCTCAAAAAGAAATACAACAGGACTAACAGTAAGAAACTGCAGTCTCAGACATCGTGTGTTACACAAGAACTTATTACTAACTATTCAGGCACCCCCAAGAACACCAGTCGTAGGGGGTGCCACCGGTTTCGGAAGAGAAATGCATCACAGGGGGGCAAACCTACCAACGTGATCAATCTTTCCAGCGTGAAAATCACAGATGATCAGCTGCGTGTCCTTGCACTAGGACCCAAGTTTTGCCCCACCCCCAGAACGCTGGACCACCAACGTTTAGTTGAAGACGTCAAGGAGGGATGTCGCGGGCTGAGACTGAAGGAATTGTTTTATTCTGAGGATGGCCCTCAAGACCCACCACCCAAATTTTACAATAAAACGTTTAATAAACCACCTTCAGGAAGAGATCAGATTTTAGACATTTACTGTGAGTCCCTCGTAAATCGTGCCTTCACACACAATGTATCTAAACAACCAAAGGATAATTTGAAGAAGACAGAGAGAAAAGCTCTCAGTGAATTACGCCAGATCGTTTTATACATAATTATTAGAATTAGCACGGCTGACAAGGGTGGGGCGATAGTCATTCAAAACACCAATGGCTATATTGATGAAGCCCTAAGACAACTTAACAATTCCAAATATTGTTTACAGGTAGAGAAAGACGCCACAGTAAGTATTGCTAGACAGTCTAATACCATTGTTAAAGATCTTCATGCCCTAAAATATATTGATGATAATACCTACAAATGGGCCCTTACTGAAGTTAATAAATGTCGTCCCCAACTAATTTATACTTTGCCTAAGATTCACAAAACTCTAATCCACTCCCCAGGTCGTCCTATAGTGTCTGGAACTGGTGGGCAGAAAAGTTGTCTAAATTAACGGACAGCTGGTTACAGGGCTTTGTGGCTGATCTACCCAGCCACGTTAAAGGCACCACACAAATGCTCAACATCTTACAAGATTTTAACACCAAATATGGTCCCTTCCCCCTAACACACGACTCGTCGCTATCGACGTCGTCAGTTTATATACTAACATTCCTCACCAAGACACCAAATATGGTCCCTTCCCCCTAACACACGACTCGTCGCTGTCGACGTCGTCAGTTTATATACTAACATTCCTCACCAAGACAAAAAGACTACACTCCGTTACTTTCTGTCCCATAATCATGATTTCAGTATTCCCCTTGCTAAGTATCTCAGTAATATTGCCCAACATGTACTCATATTTTTTTTTCTATTTTGAAGGTAAGATTTATAAACAGGTACCAGGAACAGCAATGGGCACACCAATGGCACCTGCCATCGCTAATCTGTTTATGGGGATGCTAGAAACCTCACCACTTAACAACGCACCTACGCCCGTTCCCCGTGACTTTTGGCGTGGGTTTATTAATGACATTTTCTATTATGGATAGAAGACCACCTAGACACCTTCTGTCAGTATATCAACTCTGTCCATCCCTCGATTAGTTGTACAGTTCAGCCATCCCCTTCTGAAATATCTTTTCTTGACTTGACCATAAAACTGCGCAATGGATACCTAGAAACCGACATGTTTAATAAACACACTGACTCATGCCTATCTCCACTTCAACTCCTGCCATCCCAAACACTGCAAGAAAAACATACCCTATGGGCTTTTTCTCCGAGCACGCCGTACTTGTTCACTTCATTCAGATTTTCTAAACGGTGCACAGAAATTACAATGTTTATCACACAGCGTGGATATCCTAATGATATCATTCAAGCTGCTATAAACCGAGTCAATTCCACACCCAGGACAGAAACACTTCAATACAAAGCCCAAACCACCTCCTGACCCAGGACAGAAACACTTCAATACAAAGCCCAAACCACCTCCTGACCCAGGACAGAAACACTTCAATACAAAGCCCAAACCACCTCCTGACCCAGGACAGAAACACTTCAATACAAACCCCAAACCACCTCCTGACCCAGGACAGAAACACTTCAATACAAAGCCCAAACCACCTCCTGACCCAGAACAGAAACACTTCAATACAAAGCCCAAACCACCTCCTGACCCAGGACAGAAACACTTCAATACAAACCCCAAACCACCTCCTGACCCAGGACAGAAACACTTCAATACAAAGCCCAAACCACCTCCTGACCCAGGACAGAAACACTTCAATACAAAGCCCAAACCACCTCCTGACCCAGGACAGAAACACTTCAATACAAACCCAAACCACCTCCTGACCCAGGACAGAAACACTTCAATACAAACCCAAACCACCTCCTGACCCAGGACAGAAACACTTCAATACAAAGCCCAAACCACCTCCTGACCCAGGACAGAAACACTTCAATACAAAGCCCAAACCACCTCCTGACCCAGGACAGAAACACTTCAATACAAAGCCCAAACCACCTCCTGACCCAGGACAGAAACACTTCAATACAAAGCCCAAACCACCTCCTGACCCAGGACAGAAACACTTCAATACAAACCCCAAACCACCTCCTGACCCAGGACAGAAACACTTCAATACAAAGCCCAAACCACCTCCTGACCCAGGACAGAAACACTTCAATACAACCCCAAACCACCTCCTGACCCAGGACAGAAACACTTCAATACAAACCCCAAACCACCTCCTGACCCAGGACAGAAACACTTCAATACAAACCCCAAACAACCTCCTTACCCAGGACAGAAACACTTCAATACAAACCCCAAACCACCTCCTGTGGAGTTCCTTTCATTGTGACCCATAATCCCTCTAATCCTCCCCTGCGCAAGTGGCTACAGGAGTACCAGAGCCTTCTCTACACCAGCCAAAGGATGACGAAGGCAGTTCCTGAGGTCCCGCTGGTGGGGGAGCGGATACCAAGAACACTCAGGAACATCCTGATGCCATCGTCTCTCCCACTCAGCACCTCTGGCAACCTGGACCCAGGAAGCTGGAAATGTAACAAATCTTGTGTTTTGTGCAGAGAACATTTAATCAGTGCTTCTAGATTTAAGAGGGATGTAACAGGAGAGACTTTCCAAATCAGACATTATATGTCTTGTCACACTTCCAATGTCATTTAT
>CM065730.1:13478473-13480973 GCA_033310375.1 Conus canariensis | reverse complement strand
CTGGAAATCAGCAGCTTGGTCGGCTGGTTCGACGGCTTGTTGACTGGTCGCTTGGTGAATTGGTTGATAGGCTAGTGGGTTAGCTGACTTACTGATCGGCTGACTGATTGGATTGCTGGTATTGATTGATTATCCTGCTCCACAGCAAACAGTCTTGACACATACCATTCTCATCGCACAGGATATGTGTAATGTTTGTGCATGTCTTCCACACCATCGACGCATAGGGTTTCTCTTCCGAAGAATGGTGATGGAAGTTTACTTGAGCGCATGTTCAACACTCAAAGAGCCGCTCGGTGGAAAAGAAAGAGAAGCGAGGGGCTAGTGGGTAGATTTTGTTTTCCCTTTTGGAGTTGACATTGATTCTGACTCCATTCCACTGAAGCTCTTCTAGTGAGGCTGTAAACGGAAGTTCTGTATGTGAAAGCATGCACACTGTCCTGGGCTCAAGTTCATTCCCATTAGTCGGTTAGTTGCTTGGTTGGTTCGTTGGCTGGATGGTTATTCGGTTGGCTGGTTGGTTGGTTGGTTGGTTCGTTGGCTGGATGGTTATTTGGTTGGCTGGTTGGTTGGTTGGTTGGTTCGTTGGCTGGATGGTTATTTGGTTGGTTGCTTGGTTCGTTGGCTGGATGGTTATTTGGTTGGTTGCTTGGTTGGTTCGTTGGCTGGATGGTTATTTGGTTGGTTGGTTGCTTGGTTGGTTCGTTGGCTGGATGGTTATTTGGTTGGCTGGTTACTTGGTTGGTTCGTTGGCTGGATGGTTATTTGGTTGGCTGGTTGCTTGGTTGGTTCGTTGGCTGGATGGTTATTTGGTTGGTTGGTTGGTTCGTTGGCTGGATGGTTATTTGGTTGGTTGCTTGGTTCGTTGGCTGGATGGTTATTTGGTTGGTTGGTTGGTTGCTGTTCGTTGGCTGGATGGTTATTTGGTTCGCTGGTTGCTGCTTCTCTCTCTTGCTGTTTGCTTTAATCTTAACGTTCGTTTCTACGTCAGAAAAAAAAAATGTTATACATGATGGAAATGACGACGACGACGACGAGACGACGACTGATGATGATGATTGATGATGATGATGATGATGAGATGATGATGATTGATAACATTGAAGAAGAGAAGAAGAAGAAGAAGAAGAAGAAGAGAAGAAGAAGAGAAGAGTAAACAAGAAGAACAAGAAGATCAGCAAAACAACAACAACAAAACAACAAAGAAGGAAATGATGATGATGATGTGATGATGATGATGATGATGATGATGATGATGAATGATGAGATGAAAAATAGAGAAGAAGAAGAAAGACAGAGGAGTAGTGAGGAGGCGCAGGCGGAGGAGGAGGAGGAGGAGGAGAGAGAAAAGAAGAAGAAGAAGAAGAAGAAGAAGAAGAAGAAGAAGAAGAAGAAGAAGAAGAAGAAGAAAAGAGAGGAGAGAGACGAGGAGGAGAAGGAGAGGACGACGAACGAGACGACGACGACGACGACGAGAAGAAGATGAAGAAGAAGAAGAAGAGAGAAGAAGAAGAGAAGAAGAAGAGAAGAAGAGGAGGAGGAGGAGGAGGAGGGGAGGAGGAGGAGGAGAGAGAAGAAGAAGAAGAAGAAGAAGAAGAAGAAGAAGAAGAAGAAGAAGAAGAAGAAGAAGATGATGATGATGATGATGATGATTATGAAGATGACGACGACGACGACGACGACGACGACGACGACGACGACGACGACGACGAGAACGACGAGACGAGAAGAAGAAGAAGAAGAAGAAGAAGAAGAAGACGATGATGATGATGATGATGATGATGATGATGATGATGATGATGATGATGATGATGTTGACGATGAAGGCGATGACGACGCTGATGTAGATGGTGACAAACAAGATAACGCAATGTTAAAACTGTCCCTTCTCTACCCAATGCGCTCCCCAAACACACATGCTTCCTCCCCCACCCTGCATCCCAGCAGCGCGTGATTGCACATGCGCGCGCACACTCACACACACACACACACACACACACACACACACACACACACACACACACACACACACTTACTCACATTGTTCTCAGTCAATCTAATGCACAAACACATTGCAAACACCTTTGCTGCTTCTACTGCTACTGCTGCTATTGCTGCTGCTTACGGTGACTATCATTATAACGACTGCTGCTTACGGTGACTATCATTATAACGACTGCTGCTTACGGTGACTATCATTATAACGACTGCTGCTTACGGTGACTATCATTATAACGACGATCATGGCAAATATGCTGAGAACACTCAAGAAAAGAAAAAGAAACGACAAAAAAATTAATAATAATTAAATAAAAGGAAAAAAGAAAAAAAAAGAAAAGAACTAAGGAACAGAAAGGGAATGCCAAGATGTCAGAACCGATATTCCAACATTCTTAAACCGAGCCACGTACACCAGAATCAGACCCGAAGTGCAAAAGAATGTAGTCTCTCCCCCACCACCTCCCTTCATTCCTGCCCTCCACCCATCTCCATCCTCCTT
>CM065730.1:13468473-13475973 GCA_033310375.1 Conus canariensis | reverse complement strand
AATTGCACAATATTTTGGTAGGCATGAAAAGTTTCTCGCGAACCGTGTGGCTCTAACAGAATTTGTTGGCACTGAAAGTCCGGGCTGTTTCCTGGGAGTGTACGAGCGAAAAGAGGGGAAACAGCTGTTATCGTCGGACATTTATTCCGGAAGAGAGGGATGATGAACTTTGCTTAATTATCTAATTAAACATATTGGCTATAGTTCTTATCGCACGGAGGTAGCGTTAGGCAGTACGCGAGGGGGAAACCCCCAACAAACTACCGTAGTATTATTACTGTCTTGCGTGCTTATTATTGTTGCGTTGTTTTCATATTGCGTTATTACTATTATTGCGTTTGAAAAGTTAGGTTGAAGATCATTGCGTTTGAAACGTTAGATTGAGCAGTACTGCGTTTGGAAACTTGGGTAGAGCATCATTGCGGTTGATGGGTTAGGCTGAGCATTATTGCGGTTGAAAAGTTGGATTGAGCATTACTGCGGTTGAAAAACTGGATTGAGCATAACTGAATTTGAAAAGTTGGATTGAACATTACTGCGGTTGAAAAATTGGATTGAGCATAATTGCGTTTGAAAAGTTGGATTGAGAATTATTGCGGTTGAAAAGTTAGGTTGGACATTATTGCGTTTGAAAAGCTGTGTTAAACATTATCGCTTTTTAAAAGGTATGTTGAGCATTATTGCGGTTGAAAAGTTAGGTTGAGCCTAAACGGGAGTACGTTGGAGAATATCAGCTCAATAACACGTCTGGGTTTTAAAGTTTATTTCCTTCAAGTTTAACTTTGTTTGTTTTTGTTTTTCACACACACACACACACACACACACACACACACACACAAAACACACAACACACAACACAACACCACACACACACACACACACACACACACACACACACAACACACCAACACCACACACACACACACGCAAGCACGACGCACACACGCACACACACACACCACACACACACCAACACACCACCACCACACACACACACACCAACACACCACACACCACACACACACACACACACACACACACACACACACCACGCAACACACACCACACACACCACACCACCATGCAGGCACGCATGCACACACACACACACACACACACACACACACAACACACACACACACACACACACACACACACACACACGTACGGACGCACGCACACACACAACAACAGCAACAATAACAACAACAAGAAGAAACTGGTTTTATGGACTTTTAAATGTATTTTAAAGAATATTGCGTTTTAAAGAGGGACGTTTAGGTGTTTAGATGTATTACTGTGACAGTAAAAATCTTCATTCAAACAAGAGTACATTGTTCTGCGACGACTTTGTGGACTTTCTGCTACTTTCAAAAATAAAAAGAAAAGTTGTTTTTTTTTTTTAATTTGTTTTTATTTGCTAATTAACCATTGCAACGTTTAAATTATTTCACATATGTTTCCGAGTACAATGGTTATATTAAGTAAACACACACACACACACACACACACACACACACACACACACACACACACACACACACACACACACACACACACACAACACACACACACACACCCGTATTCTGGGTTTTAGACTGTTAGCAAACGCATTTGATATTTTCAAAAACTGCACTACACGCACGCACGCACCTCTGAAATTGTTTTCTGCATTTTGCAACAGCGTGGTTAGTTAGTTTTGTAATGCCTTCGTTCTTCCCTTTCCACATAAGTTCGCATACTGCACATAATTTATTGATGACTGGAACTGATAAAGTTAAAAAAACAATTGCACAATATTTTGGTAGGCATGAAAAGTTTCTCGCGAACCGTGTGGCTCTAACAGAATTTGTTGGCACTGAAAGTCCGGGCTGTTTCCTGGGAGTGTACGAGCGAAAAGAGGGGAAACAGCTGTTATCGTCGGACATTTATTCCGGAAGAGAGGGATGATGAACTTTGCTTAATTATCTAATTAAACATATTGGCTATAGTTCTTATCGCACGGAGGTAGCGTTAGGCAGTACGCGAGGGGGAAACCCCCAACAAACTACCGTAGTATTATTACTGTCTTGCGTGCTTATTATTGTTGCGTTGTTTTCATATTGCGTTATTACTATTATTGCGTTTGAAGAGTTAGGTTGAAGATCATTGCGTTTGAAACGTTAGATTGAGCAGTACTGCGTTTGGAAACTTGGGTAGAGCATCATTGCGGTTGATGGGTTAGGCTGAGCATTATTGCGGTTGAAAAGTTGGATTGAGCATTACTGCGGTTGAAAAACTGGATTGAGCATAACTGAATTTGAAAAGTTGGATTGAACATTACTGCGGTTGAAAAATTGGATTGAGCATAATTGCGTTTGAAAAGTTGGATTGAGAATTATTGCGGTTGAAAAGTTAGGTTGGACATTATTGCGTTTGAAAAGCTGTGTTAAACATTATCGCTTTTTAAAAGGTATGTTGAGCATTATTGCGGTTGAAAAGTTAGGTTGAGCCTAAACGGGAGTACGTTGGAGAATATCAGCTCAATAACACGTCTGGGTTTTAAAGTTTATTTCCTTCAAGTTTAACTTTCTTTGTTTTTGTTTTTCACACACACACACACACACACACACACACACACACACACACACACACACACACACACACACACACACACACACACACACACACACACACACACACACACACACACACACACCACCAACACACGCACGCGCACACACACACACACGCAGCACACACACACACCACACACACACACACACACACACACACACACGCAACACACACACACCACACACACACACACACACACACAACACACACACACACACACACACACACACACACACACACACACACACACACACAAGAAGTCGTGCAATGCAATTAAATGATGATATTGTGCCAAACATTTCCAACAGAAGGAAAAAGAATGTTGAAACTACTGCAGAACGAATCACAATCCCTTTCTGACATTATCTTGAAATGAATAAATCAATGAATAAATCCCACAACTAGGCGGTATGAGGAGCTCCATTGTCGTGAACTGTACAAAGAGGAAGACACAGGACACAGAGCAGGAGACAGTGTCAATGTAGAAAGGGAAAGACACAGGACACAGAGCAGGACACAGTGTCACTGTACAAAGGGGAAGACACAGGACACAGAGTAGGAGACAGTGTCAATGTAGAAAGGGAAGACACAGGACACAGAGCAGGACACAGTGTCACTGTACAGAGGGGAAGACACAGGACACAGAGCAGGAGACAGTGTCAGTGTGTGACAGACAGAAGGATACAGCAGATAAACACACCTTTCATGATCGTCAGCATGTCCCTGCTCATCACAGGAAGACATTCACATAGATGATTATAGCTGTTGTTCACATAACCAAACAATAATAATATACTGTAGTAGTAGTAGTAGTAGTAGTAGTAGTAGTAGTAGTAGTAGTAGTAATGATAATAACAATAATAATGATAACAATAACAACAATAATAATGTTTATATTGCATTCTTTTCAAAAACAGGAATAGTTTGCAAGAAGACGGCTTCGCAGAACAAGACATTGTAAAAGACACTTTTGTGTTTATTACGTTTTTCCCAGACAGGGCATTATTGTGAATGTGATGACAATCGTGAACGGAGGCCCTGCGTGGTCGGCTAGGCTGGGGTATAATTCTAACTGAAACTGAAGCTGAAAGTGGAGAACGATCACGACTGGCAGAGAGGGAGAGAAGACAAGGGCGAAGCTGGAGGCTTTCTTCACGTGCGATTGCTTCCCTGTTACCGCGCCCCGAGTGGCAACAGCTCATGTACTCTGTCTCTCCTCTCTGTCGCTCTCTCCTCTCTCTCTCTCTCTCTCTCTCTCTCTCTCTCTCTGACCCTGCTCCCCCTCCCCCTCCTCCAACACCCCCCCCCCCACCACACAACACACACACACCCATCCCCGTCCTCATCCATTTTCTATCGCTCAGTCCACATGTTTGTCTGTGCCTGTCTGTCTCTCTCGCTAGCCCTCTCTGTCCATCTGTTTCGAACTCTCCCTGTCTCGCCGCAGCTTTAAGTATACTAGTCTTGTATGTGCATCTCATCCGCATTGTCTAACTGACTGTCTGTGTGTCTGTGTTTCCGTCCGTCTCTTTGTATATCTGTCTGTCTTCTCTCTCTCTCTCTCTCTCTCTCTCTCTCTCTCTCTCTCTCTCTCTCTCTCTCTGTTTTTTTTTTCTTCTTTCTGCCTGTCTGCCTGCCTGTCTTTATTATCTCTTTTTTTCTGTCTTTTTTGTATTCTTCTTTCCCTGTTAATTCTTCTCATTCTTCTCTCTTTCCCTCGCTCCTTCCCCTTCCCATCCTCCCCATCACCACACTTCCCACTAGGTGTGAGTGTGACTGACTATGGGGGACTTGGTCCCATCTCCCCCTTCCCTTCCTTAATTACCGTTATGTTTTACTGCGAGGACTTAATCAATATTTTGACCCCTGAGTGTACTAGTGTCAAGGTTAGTGGTCTATAGAGACGCCATTAATGTTTTGTTTTTAGAGCTTCCTGGCAGACAGATTGTCCTCTGATTGATTACACTGTGTATCACCTGCCTAACGCTTTGGACTTAACGTGTGAAAATCGTCAGTACAAATAAATGAACACATCAAAAGGTACCAAACCTGACCAACGAGACCAGCACTGCTCTTTTGTCTTTCAACATGGGCACCAGAAATCATGGGCACCAGAAATCATGGGCACCAGAAATCATGGGCACCAGGGCACCAGAAATCATGGGCACCAGAAATCATGGGCACCAGAAATCATAGGCACCAGAATCATGGGCACCAGAAATCATGGGCACCAGGGCACCAGAAATCATGGGTACCAAAAATCATAGGCACCAGAAATCATGGGCACCAGAAATCATGGGCACCAGGGCACCAGAAATCATGGGCACCAGAAATCATGGGCACCAGAAATCATAGGCACCAGAAATCATGGGCACCAGAAATCATAGGCACCAGAAATCATGGGCACCAGAAATCATAGGCACCAGAAATGGGCACCAGAAATCATAGGCACCAGAAATCATGGGGAGCAGAAATCATGGGGAGCAGAAATCATAGGCACCAGAAATCCAGCTGGAGTTCACGAGATGATTGCAGATCCTCTTCTCCTGGCCTGGAGAGCCCAGCTGCTCTGTTCGTGACCTCTGGCCTGGAGAGCCCAGCTGCTCTGTTCATGACCTCTGGCCTGGAGAGCCCAGCTGCTCCGTTCATGACCTCTGGCCTGGAGAGCCCAGCTGCTCCGTTCATGACCTCTGGCCTGGAGAGCCCAGCTGGTCTGTCCATGACCTGTAGCATTCCAGCCTCTTTGCCACACCATCATTGTGCTTGGCGTGACTGAGCCGTTTCCGTTAGGGACTGGGAATCGGTCTATTTTAGTTGGAAAGATGGTAAGTCAAGAAGCATATGAATCTGTACTACACGAGTATTAACAATTTCAAAGGAAAAGTCACGTCAGATGCTCCTCATATATTTATGTTCAGAAAAAGGGACCACCCCTTCTCCTTTTTTCTTCTTATACACACACACAACACACACACACACACACACACACACACACACACACAACATATATATATATATATATATATATATATATAGAGAGAGAGAGAGAGAGAGAGAGAGGAGAGAGATTGTTTGTCTCCTGTTAATTTAGTTTCCTCTAATTTTTTTCTTATTTATCCGCTTTCTTCACTTTTCAATGTATAGTTTTTTCCCCTGTCATACTAGACTTGTAACACACACACACACACACACACACACACACACACACACACACACACACACACACACACATACACACACACACACACACACACACACACACACCACACGTGTGTGTGTGTGTGTGTGTGTGTGTGTGTGTGTGTGTGTGTGTGTGTGTGTGTGTGTGTGTGTGTGTGTGAACTATCTGTTTCACTTGTGTATCTTAGCATATGCATTTATGCTCTCTGGATGGATACATACATGTATATTGATTTATGCAGATTTATGCACATGTGTGTGCGTTTATGTATAAATGGTAAAAAAAGAGAGGTGGTAAGTTGAGGGTGAGTGGCAAATATGACCTTAGTCTGGCTTCCAGCTAGTCAGGCTTCCAGCTAGTCAGGCTTCCAGCTAGTCTGGCTTCCAGCTAGTCAGGCTTCCAGCTAGTTCAGGCTTCCAGCTAGTCAGGCTTCCAGCTAGTCTGGCTTCTAGATGGAGAATGATTGGAAAGCCATGACTTCGGCGTCTGTGTAATCGGGCGAGTTTACCTTCGACAGGCAATCCTTAAGAGCCATCATCGTATTGCCTTCGGCAGGTAATCCTTATGAAGCCATCATCGTATTGCCTAAGCGGATATATCCGGCTTTCGTTTGGAAAAACCCGTTGAAGGCTTTCATCTCAACGTCTTGTCAGGCGAGTCCAGCTTTCAGTCGGACAACCGAGTAAGCGCCATTGCCCTCTTTCAGTCTGAGACCGGTCAGGCTTCTTTGAACGGGGACATCTGACCTTTAGTCGGATCATCCTTAGAAAGCCATTCTACCCCCAACGCCATCTTTTTCCCCCTTTATTTTATTTTATTTCATTTCATTGATTTATCTTTTCAAATTACTTTTTGTTTATTTATTTTGCATTAAGGCTGGGGACGAAATTTGGCTTCTGATCCGTTGATTCTGGCTAAGAGTAGTAACTTAGAAAACTGTCACACAGCGGGACTAGGGCTGGGAAAAGTCTGACTTCAGACTGGTGTGGTCCACCTTCTGGTCAGACAGCTCTTAGAGAGCCGTGAAGTGCCTCAGTGTCCTTTTGCTTGGGTGAGCGGGTGGAGCAGACAGAAAATAAGTTTTTTTTTTGTGAAGGTGTTGTTTGTGGACGACTAACAGTTGGGGGAGAGGGGAAGCACTTTTAACTTGCATTATATCTTATAATTATGTGAGCATTACTTTAAATTTTTTGCCTCTCTGTCTCTCTGTGTGTGTCTCTCTCTCCGTCTCCCCATCTCTCTCTGTCGCTGTCTCTCACACACACGCACTCTCTCGCCCTCCCTTTCTCTCTCTCTCTCTCTCCTGTCTCGCTCTCTCTGTCTCTGTCTTTGTCTGTCTGTCTGTCTCTCTCATCGCGTGCGTGCACACAAACACACACACGCCACACACATTCACACACACACACGCACACACACACACATGCACACACACACAGGCACCCGCGCGCGCGCACGCGCGCACGCTCGCATGTATACACACACGTGCACACACACACACACACACACACACACACACACACACACACACACGCTCCCCCCCCCCTCCCACACACACACACGTGCGCTCGCGCCAACACACACACACACACACACACACACACACACACACACACACACACACACACACACACACACACACAGAGTTCAAAGATTTTAATCATGTGACCCCTTTGGGTGCATGGAGGACTTAAAACAAATCAAAC